>VZTE01003452.1:0-147574 GCA_013397775.1 Eulacestoma nigropectus
TGGGGCTGGGGCTGGGGCTGGGTCTGGATCTGGGTCTGAGACTGGAGCTGGGCTGGGGCTGGGGCTGGAGCTGGGGCTGGGCTCAGTGCTGCCAGGGCTGTGGGACATAAATCAGATAAACGAAACCACCACTGGGAAAGTCAGACTGGCATGAAAGGGCCACAGCCTGGCCTGCATGAAAAAATGTATTGGCAAAACTTGATCTACCCTGGCTGGCATTCATGTGTAATATTGTCCCATTAACAAACTCTTCACTTTTCCAGCACAGTTATAAACATTCCTGTTTACACTGTGACACAATCCTTCTGTCAGAACAAGCCTTCTGTCGATTAACACCGAGGCAATCTAGGGTCTCACTCACTGGTCCTCTGCTGCAACATGATAAACTACTCTCCAGGAATACGCTCTCCCACGATGCAATGTTCCCTGTAGGAGTCGCCCACCTGGCAACATTTTGAAATCTACTTGAGGGTCACAGTAAACAAGGAAGAAAATGTCTAATTGATGTTCGAGTTTGACCCATATCATTTTGGAAAAGGATATGCTCTGTCGTTTTTCTCCTGGAGGTGTTAAGTAGAGAGCTACTGACTCTTAGAGTTCATGAGAGGGAGTTCTATTACTGAAACGAGCCCTGTAGTAGGTATTTAAGTCCTAAAGAGACAATCAAGATGTTGGAAATGTCAGAGTAGGTCCTTTCAGAGTCTTCAAGGTGGCAATTTTTGGACTGAAGGCTATTTATTATTACTTGTGATTTCATCACCCTGCGAGTATGGGGACTTCTGTTTTAACCTTGTATAAATTGTCAATGCATAAGTAATGCTTTATAGTTTTTTGTGAACTGAGAACGACAAAGTACAGGTCAGACTAAATAAGCCTGAGACTGTCTCCATGAGATGGGCAAAACAGGGAAACATGACAGCCCTGAAAATTTTAAAAAATATATGGATATACAGCGTATAAATGCAGATGAAGTAGCTTGTCGAAAGAATACCGCTACACATTTTTCTTTCATCTTCTCTTGACTCCCCACTGGCCTTTTCCTTTCTAACAGAGTAAGACTTTGGGGGCACATGGCAATGATGGCTGGGGCTTCTCATTTGGAGCTGTCTCTGACATAAATGATTTCCCTACAGATAGCACTGATCACATCTTGTTGGACATGCCCACAGCAGGGAAGAAAAATGATCTGTGGAGTTTGTGGGGTTCAGTGAAGGCCCAGGCAAGGAAAGAATTAGGATGACATAGAGAGCTGTGAGGTTAGGCATGGGACGGAAGGTAACTCGATGGAGGATTCAGTTAAATGGGGTCGTCTAATCTTCAAGCGGTATCAGTAACTTGTGGCAGTGGGAGACCAGCAAAACTGTGTGGACAGAGGCATGTACAGGTTATCTACTTTTAGTCGTCATGGTAAATAATAAAATGAATATGGTACACCTGGAAAATCTCTAGGTGTGTCAGCAGAGGACTAGACAAACACAAGGAAAATATTGCAACTGTACATGGTCTTCCTGAAACTGCTGCAGAAGGAGAATATTGTACCAAGTTTGGATATTCATTTTGCCAAAGGAAAATACTGGCAAGATAGAAGTACAGAAAATAGCTATAACAATGTGTGAATGACTAAAAATCCTAATTATTTATCTAAAAGAAGCTTAAGACCAATCAAAATAATCCATTTAGTTGAGATATTTTAATCTCTCAGACAAATACTCAACAAGAATCTACCTCTGGAAACCGGAAGTGGCAAATCCAGAAAAAAAGTAAATCAGATGTTTTAGAAAATGTACCACTGAAAGATGTTACACAAGAGTGCAAGGTTACATAGCGGTGTTGTGGCTTGGGTTTTGGTTTTAAATCAACAAGTCTGTCATAATTAGGAAATAGGCCAGAGGGAATGGAAGAAGGATGCCACTATAAAATTATGCAGCTTGTAGGATGAAGGGGCATTTTTCCCTCTGTGTTTCTATCTGTGAGAGAGTGCAGTAAAGAGGAGCTGAGGAGAGAGTGAGAAGTAGAAAGATGCATATATAGCAGCTTGCAGATTCTGCTGAAGCACAACAGATCCCTGGAATCCTGGCCCTGATGCTATTGGCCTGCTGTGCCTTTGGCAAGCCATGATGTCTTGCAAGGATTTTAATTCCCCAGGCATCCTTTGATTATCTTATCTACTTGAAATGAAGTCATAAGAGTGCTGCTTCTGAAAAAAAACAGTTGAACTCTCACAAACAGGTTTTATTGCAACACAAAAAGAGAACAAAACCAGAGAACTTTAACATGATTAGTGTCTCACTTCCCAATCACATCCCAGTCAGGTTTCTGAGTCTTCTTGCAAAAAAATTAGGATCAATTTTAAAGACTTGTGCTGATACAGCAACTAAAATTAATCAGCTGAGAAATGCAGAGTATAACAGAAAGTAATAGCAGGCACTGGAAAAATTGTCAGCAGGCAACAGTGTGACAAAGGCACTGACTATGTTAGCTTTAATTGTGTTAGATTATTTTATTATTCCCAAGATATTTTCTTATGTTACAATAAAGAGACATTTCAAATTCACATGATCTAAAGAATTTCCTTTGGATATGCTGTTATAGCTGCCCTTTTCCACGAACTGCACAGAAAAGTCAGACAAGAGGAAGAGAAAGCTTCAAGCACAATGTTTGGTAATTCATTTTGACCTTCACTACTCATTTGTAAGTGCATTCTACTTTCTCTCTCACTTTTACCTTCTTTCCAATTTAATCTGATGCAAACAAATTATACACAACCAGTCATTTTCATTTGGGTCTTGTTCACTGAGATACTTAGCAAACAATCAACTGACGAACAAGATAAGGATAGCAAAAGAAAGCTAAGCTTTTGTTTAGATAGTGGGATCACAGATAAAGACTTAAGCAGGCCTGCATAAGCTCAAGAAGCAGTGATATTATCTTTGGAGCTCTGGCGCTGTGCTTATATTTACCTGCTATAGGTACTCATGTAGGCTAATTTAAAAATAATTTAAAATGTACACAATCCAAACTTTTTTCTTTTCTTTTGATTGAGAGAGAGTCTGAAAGGTTTATTATTTGCTTTCGAGTCTTTGTGGCTTTAGTCTGGAAAAAGCAAAACAAAAAACCCCCATAGAAAGCATCACCTGAACTGACAGGACAAGAGGAAACAGAAAAGAAAAAGAAGTTACAGTATGGGAGCCACTCTTCTCATTAGGGCTCAGTTTTATTAGTGATGTTAGAGAGCTGGTACCATAACTATAAATGTGGTACTGGTTCTATGGAGAAAAACAATACTGCAAGAAAAAAGCTTTGCTTTTGAGCCAAATATTTCAAAGCACTTAGCAAACGTTAGCAAAATAAGCTTCGTAACTTTCTTGTGGAGTTGGTAGGAAAGATTAAGCCCCCCTCATGGATAGGCAAACTGAGTTACAGAGTGCTCAGGTGGGCGGCCTGAGGTGAAGCAGCAGGTCCTGCAGAGAGGAGAATGGATGCCTGACCTGCTGACACAGCCTCTGTTCCCTAACCACAGGACCTGTACCTTCTACAACTGTCGATGTAAAGTAATAGTCTCTAGATGAAACCCGTACGGAACTGCAGTCTCTGAAGACATTTATTTGGCACTTCTCACTAGCACTGCAGTCACACACGATTGTTTTGGGAAAGCATGGTCTCATTTAAAATACATTGAACACTGTAACAATTCATTTATTCTGTGAGAAAATACATGTATACAGTTAGAATACAGCCAAATGTTTAATTTGACAAATGAAACAAATATTTCATGTGATGAATGTGAGCTTCACTAGCAGGTTTTGCTAAGAAGACATATTTGAATGTTGTTCTAACATCCATACAATATATATTTGCAAAAATGTTGCTGTAATCTATGTATTGGTATAAATATGGCCTCAAATGATATTTAAATAAGGATCTAAGGATTTTTTTAAAAATATGAGCAACTTAAAACTTGAGCCTGCAGATTCTCCATGTCAGAGAAATAGGCTTTTTGTAAAATTGTGTTGGGATGGCTTTGTGTATCTGAGGAATTGTTTCTTTCCTTTCGTTCGTGTCAGAAGCTTTAAACCACCACTTACACAATTATCACTGTGCAATAAGAAAGCTGAATTTTCATTTAGACAACCTAAAGAGTGGATACACATGCCAAGAACAAGACTGATTGAAATCTTATGCTGATTGCAAATGAACAGTCCCAGTCAAGGCACTGTCTGTGGACACAGGTGTTCACATGCTTTTTAGAGATCTATGAAAAGTGATGTTGTGCTTGTCTGCTTTTTTACCTCTTCAGAAGATCAAAGCAGAAGCAAACATAAAACTTCCCCAATGTTTTGTGCCACAGAACTCAAAGATGGAAATGTGAAATTTGGCTGCTGGGGAGCAGATGCATGTAATTGATCAATATAACACAAAAACAGAGAGGCAAGGAAAAGGAAGAGTTCAAGGCATTCTGAGGGAATAAGGTGTGAATTTGGTGCAGTAGAATGAGAGAAACTAACAAAAGGAGTCCGTGGAAGGTAAAGACTGTAACAGCCATATTTTAAACAGGCAGGTGATGTCAGATAGGGACAGGAAAGGAGGAGAAGGAGAATCAACTGAACGTTAGAAAAGTCAAACATCAAGTGAGGAGGTGAAGGGAAATTTGAGCCACCAGAAAGAGTCATGCTGTGGAAATATTAGAGGGAAAGCAGTAATATATTTTATCTGTAGTTTGGAAGTTTGGAGTAAAGAACAGGGATGAGCTGAAGATGAGATGAAATTTCAATGGAAAGGAAAAATTCCTAAATTCAATCTAGATCTGGCTCCAGGTTTCACACATCCTCTGCTCTGGAGTTTTGCTGAGCTTACAAGGGGAGGAGCCATTTAAGACTGGGTTCAGATTCAGTCACACTAAAGATACAAGGTTTTGGTTTGACATCATCTTGAAATAAAACCCCATATAAAACATCTTGGAGTTAGGTCTGTATAGAGGCCAAAATATAGAGTATTATGGTGATTGATATTTGTTTGGGAGTCAAATTTGTTCTGCATGAAAAAGCCAGAGAAAGGGTTCCTCTTCTCTTCTTCACTGAACAGAAGGTAATTGAAAGATCTCTTTATGGCAGGATTTACAACCCCTGAGCCTCTGTCGTTTTGAGCTAAATAATAATGCATTTGCATCGTAAGTGTATCTAATTTGAATTTCGCTTCCTGCCTAAACACTTTAAAAAGATGCATGCCTTGAGGTGTCTGCCTGAATAAAATTCCTGTGGAACTGAGGCTAACAAATAAAGTATGTCGTGGTGTGTTAGAATCTGCTCTGCCCTGGAGAATAGCTCCCCTGATAAACTGTCTGATTTATAATGACAACTGCTCCCACTGTTGTATACAAGTATACCTTACAGTAATGGGGAATTAAAGAGGCTTTCATGTGAAGAAAATATTTAGCTTTGAAGTCAGTGGGAGCTGAGAGAGCCCAGCACCTCACAGGATTAGTCCCTTGGGAATTAACCTTTTCACCTTACTACAGAAGAAGGATGAAATTTTAAGACAGGGTTTTAATGGTGTGAGCATACAAAGTAATAGGGAGGATGAGAATTCATAACAATGAATTACCCTCAACTAACACTGGGATAGTTCTGTAAGACTACATGACTTTCTTAGCACCTTATCCCTGTTAAGTCTCACACAGAATTAGTTTTCATGGAAAATGTAGCCTATGGTCCTTTGTCATAAACTTGATCACATAATATAAGAGCTTCAGGAGGAGATTTTATGTTATTTAAATTGCTGTATTAACTAACTCATCAGCACCGTATCAATTGTGTAAAAGCCAGAACAGTTTTTATGTTTTCCTGTGAGAAACTTTCCATCTGCCTTTTACCTTCTGTTGGGTGTTTGATTTAGCAAATATGACCACGGAAATCCAACTCACTCTGCAGTTTCTTGGTCAAAAGTGAATACATTTTTTTCCAGGTATTCTTTTGTTGATGATGATATTAAAAGTGACTTTTAAATTGACTGTTGTGAAACAAACAGAATCTCCCACTGAGGGCAAAGACAAACTGCTTATAATTAGTTCTGGCAGCTGGAGGATGGCACTCCTGCTGTTTCTGCTGCTGGCACTGTCAAGTACATCATGTCACAATGCATGAATTATCTGAGGTCAGCTCTTCAACACACCCAAATTGCTACCAATTATTAATTAATTAGTATCATTATGGGACTGCCTTAAGGGTCTTATCAGTCCCCTTGAAATAAAAAAAGTGCCTAAGAAAAGGCAGTAGAAGTGATTAGTGGTGAGTAAAAAAAGGTAATTCTTAGGACAATGTCATATGAGTCTAATCTTGCAGGATACTGATCCCCAACTGATCTCCAATGCTCTCCTCGTTGCGTCCAAATGCATTTCATTGCATGGGAATATGAATCACCTGTTACGTGTTAATGTATTTTTCATTACTAAAATTTTGCTATTTAAGTGTTACTGTTCAACTGTGTTCTTTTATCTTTCTTTACCTGCTCTTCCTATGAAAGCTTCACCTACCATACTTCAGGAGCTGTGTCTCATAAGATGTGTAGTTATAATGCTAAATAGTGGTGTAGCTAACATTTTGTCATCTGTCTTCTGAAATAACCTGGAGAACTTAATACTGCAAAGCTTCCAGTGCAATGCAAAAGTTAAATCACTTAGAATGGAGTTTAAAAGAAAAAATGCAATGAGAGGGGAAAAAAGATGCAGTTTATTATCTGGTGATTACAAGTTAGGAATGAATGAGACAGAAAGTTGCTAATTCTACCGGAGTGCCACTTTAGGAGTCAAATTCCCTATTTATGGAAAAAACCTCACCATCAGCATATACTGCCGTCATTGTAACTGTGCACAAATAAATACTTACCTAAAGCACATGCCTCCTGCCATGACATGGGGTTGGGCAGAGTAAAGGACATGCAAACTTTGTCAGATTGTGATAGCTTAGTATCATCCAAGTCTTCCAGAAGTCTCCAGTCATTGTAAAGTGTTAATTATAAAATTTCTAAAAATATAGTGAGTCAGGCAATATGAGACCAGAAAAATGCAGAGACTCTGTGGCTATATGCTGATTGTATGCTTCTTCTCTACAGAAAGGTCTGTCTGATAAAATATCCGTCAATTGACCTAGAATGAAGATGAAAACATATTTGATTGATGGACATTAACAAGGAATCAGCAGATAGTTCTTTAACTTAAGTAAGAGTCAAATGTGTTTTTAGGAGATAAACAGCAGGATTTTTTCCTGAAAGTATTTCGTATTCTAAACCACAGGAAACAGATATTTGTAACTTTTTCATTTTTCTAGAGTTCCTCACTGGAATATCAGAGAACTAGTGTTTCAGATAAACTCAGCACCCACCTAGACAGGAAAGTTTACCCACCAGGTAAGTGGGACTTGGATTTCAAACGTTCTTGGCACACAGCAGATCCCAGAGTAGAGCTTATGGGGAGGGATTTTCTTCTGTCAAGTGGTGCTGAAGTCTTGAAGATCAGTCACTTATTTTGGCACAGAAAGAGTTCATGTCTTCCTAAAACACTTCCTAAGAGCCTCAATACTACATGTGAGAATAAGCAATTAAGAAATTACAGCAATGCAGTAGGTGACTGTCATCTCTGTTTTTAAGTTTTCTTTTTGCATGTTTTGCCACAAAACTTCAATGACAAGTCTGTGCTATTCTGTCTTAAATACTTTCTATAATGTTTCTAAGAAATAAGTAAGGCAAAAGAGCTAATCTCAGACATAAGTGATTTCAACCATGGGTGTTCATTATTGTTTCAAAGCAGCTGTCTCAGCAAGGCTTTTAAAAAATATATTGCCACTATTATATGTAATTGCTGTAATTGTATTTTGGGTCCATAATGAATGAGGAGGTTTATCAACACATACTCTTTCTTCAAATGCATCACAATCATGATGAATATAGTAATAAGCAAAGAATGCCAAAGAAGAAAGGACAAGAGAGCTCTGGAGAGAATAAGGAAAAAAAAAAAGGAATTTTTCCAACTGAGAAAAGACCATTTCCTGTGTGGATTCCGGTTTTCTGAAAATTTGGTTTGCTTTATCATGTCCCTGAAAAATGTGGCTGTTCTAATGCATACAATGAGGAAAATGTCAATCTTATTATTTATTCCCTCCATCCTCAAATTTACCTCATTTGTTGGTTTATCATTTAATTATTCCTTTTTAACTAGAATGATGTTTTTTGCTTAGCTAGAATAGTAAGGATTGAGTCAGCATATGGCCTTCTGAAGTCAGTAAATAAAAGGGCCTAATATATAATTTTGCCATTCTTCTATCCAGTTTTGCTTTTCCAGTTTTCAATTTAATTGCTGTTCAGTCATGGTTGTGCCCTAGGATACCTTTCCAGGGAGCAGTTAGATCTACAAATGTGTGCTTTGACCTGACTATTAAGAATTGTATCAGCTGAGACATTTCATGACAAAGAAATGTCCCAGTGGTTGTAGCCACTATCTTATAAAACAACATCTTTTATAATGAATTAATTAATTACTCTAAAGAACATCGAGTTTCTGTGCTACATTTGAATTTCTTCTGAAATACGTGTGAGCAGTTCAGAAGGTATCCTCCATCAGCAAAATTACACTATCATTGGTCCATATGCACATATTAGACAAAAAAGAGTAGAGGTTTCTGAGAATTGGTGACATCAGGCTTGAAACTACAATCGTCCCAAATAACCTGCACAAACAGACAAGATTTTTCCTCCATGAGCTGTATCTGATCTCCAGTATGATGATGGGTATCTAAAGCTACTTTTTCCAATACTTTCAGTGGAAGAATATATTGTGAGGTTACCCACAACACAAAGGGGTTTTCTACAAGTGTCTGTTGCCCAAAACAGTGTTAAAGAGATTTTCATTATGTTGTGACAAACACCAGAAGAGAATGAAGAATTTTTTTGTGATTTTTGTAGAATCTGGACATTTATAATAAACTGTTCTGAATAGACTATCATCTTTCCCTTATGTTATTGTGTTACTGAGAGTGCAAGCAACTCTCTTAGTCTTTCCTGTGAATTAGGATTCCTTTTCCTCAGGTTCCCATTATTTAGCTCTCTGAAGAAACCATTTAATCTTTATGCCCACTTTTGGGAGATGTTTCCAGAACAGCCTTTGGGCACCAGTGTGATGCAGTATCTGCCAAACTGCACCTCACAGTGATCCCATTTGGATGAGCACACTCAGGGCACTGGGATTCATGGCCAATTCCTTCAGACAAATGTAGACCAAGGAAAAAGCCTTATGACATTCCTGTGGTTTTGAGGTGACACGTCAGGCATGTTTTGTCTTCTACAGCACTGTGTACATTGTACCACAAGTAACAGATCCAGACATGAGAGGTAACCTGCTACTGATAAGACCAATATTAAATTACTTTCAGAGAAGACAGAGGAAGAATCATAAGAAACATACTTCAAGTCTTGATTTATTTTTTCCCTTCATCAGATGCAGTGAAGCCAACTTATCAGAACCAATGTAAGGTCTGCCTTTTTCCTCAAGGAAAGAGCTTTCACATAATCCACAACTGAATGGAAATTAAAAATATGTGATAACTTTCAGGAATAGTAACTAATAGATAAAATTGCATTTTGTTTCAGATTATTTTTTATCATTAGCAGGACTATGTCACATGGTTTAAGGCCTCAAATTACATTTCATGAAGTTGGTTTTTGAAAGACAGTAGGAATGGAAATATTGCCATGATCTCTGCTCATTATAAAGGGAAATGTTTTGCATTTGAACATTCTCTTTCAGTGTTGTGAGCCCAGCTAACCCTCTGTGAGTGCCTGAGAGCCAGACTATGAACCAGCCAGAAAACAGCTATAAAAACAAGTAACATGGATCTCTCTGTTTTCCATTTGCCTTTAACTCAAGTGGAAGGTAATAATAAGAAAATTGGATTAAAAAATGTTTTGGTCTCTCTTCTGTCTGGCATTTGGGGCTCCTTGTACAGGCACTTACTAAATTGTACCTTCCCCAAAATCTTCAGACCACAGTCACCCTGTGACTCATGAAGCTCATGAAACAATTCTCAAGCAGCAGACTAGGGCCAGAAATATGCACTTTAGGGTGCATATGGTCTCGTTTGTCTCAGGTCTATGTATTTTTTTTATATTAGAGTCTTTTATACTAGAATCTTTTCATATTAGTGTGCATGGCCACACTGGGTAGATGGTTGTCCCTACAGCTGCTCCTGTCAGCTGTGCCAAATGAGCTCAATGTTCTCACAGAGGTGGCCTAAAATGGCACCAACCACATTGACACCTGGAGCTTTAATTCTTCGAGGCCTTTCAAACTCTTTTTTTGGTGTCTACGGACAAAGAGATTAATAAAAAAGATCTGCAACTGTGACCCAACTGCTGCACAGAGACAAAACACATCTGTGTTCTTTTCTCCCATTCAAATTAATAAGGTTAATTTGGAAGGAAAACTATGGAGTCCAGAAATATTTGTCAAGTAGTTATGAAGATACAAGGATTTATTAATAGAACTGGCTCATTTTCTTACCACAAAGTTTATTCTTATCAGAAAGTGTAATTTTGTTGATCAGTCTGGTATTTTTTAATGAGAAAATGGTTGATTTAAAGGTTTTTATATATCAAGTAGAAATGTTTTACATCTTTTTTAGGAAAAAAAAAATTAAACCCCAATTTTATTTCCTGGAAAAAAATTTCTGTTGCTTTTTTCTAGTAATGTATAGATTTTTTTCCCCCCTGTAAATACATGAAAACTATGTTGACAACCTCCCTATAAACATTTATCCTTTTCTTATTTACACTGTCAAACAAAAATATTGGGACTGACAGCTCTTAAATCTGAAAGGGTTCAGCACTGCAGACTCAGACAGATTTCTGAAATGCCAAGAAGATGAAATGTAACCACATCCTGTTGAGTATCTCTGGGTGGTAATGACACTGTGCTGCACAACTTTGAGACAATGTGTCCCAATTAATTTACCTCTTTGACCAGCTTCCCTTTGTTTGGTGCAAGTTGTCATATGGAACCTCTAAACTCTTCCCTGACCATGAGTGGAGAATTTGCTAGATATGCTGCCATTATTCAATTGAAAGGTAAATCTGAATATTTTTTGAAATGGTTCTTTCAGGTCTCACTCATTAACAAAATGCATCTCTCAGTCATCAAGTTCAAAATAATTACCTATTGACAATGAAATGTAATGGATTTTACTGATGTGGGTGAACCAGAATAGTCAAAATAAGAATGTCTGGGTTTGGTTTTGGTTTTCTTTTTCCACAAAGCCAAACTGAATCAATTGTTTTCCAAAGAAAATAAATACATGATAATGGTGTGCCACCAGAGGTTTTCTTAGAGGATTTTTAAAGTCCTTTGAATTTTCACTTGTCCCATTTGTCCCTGACTGGAGATTTATCTTTTGACTAGTGTTCTATCAACCTTGTCCCCATCTCAGCCACAATGCCAAACAATCTGTAAGTCACGCGAGAGCAAACCTGTTTGAGCCCTAGGGCCTGATGGCCTCCCAGCTGAAGTCAGTGAGAGTCTGTTAATTGCTTTCAAAGGGAGCTGGATGAAATCCCAGTGTCAGAGATAACTGTTTGGAGAGTTTTGGGGGGATACGGTCTGGCTAAGCAGCTAAACATTTGATTCATTATCTGAACCCAATTGAATTGCCAATGCAGAAGGTTCATCCATCATTTCTTTCTGCTTTCCAAGTTCAGAGCTCAGGGATTTATCTGCTCCTCTTTCATCAGTGAATCATATAACTAACATGATTATCTCAAGCAAGGCAGAAACAGAACTCTCCCCAGTGCTTTAGTGAAGTCACTTGGAATATAGTGGACAGAGGATACTGTTAAAGGGGTACTGAGCACATCTGACATAAAAGGAGCCACTGACTTTTCCTCTGAACAGTTTAGCTGAACAGTCTGTGCTGTCTGATATCACCTCAGCAATCTCGGCTGAGTATTTACGCAAGGAGCTTCAGACATTCCCTAGTCTGAATCCCTTGGAGTCTGGAAAAGTTCAGACTAGTAAGTTTGAACTCCAGTTTTCAGAATTTATACACAAGAGTTCTTCTAGCAGAGGAAATTCTGAACCCTATTGCCCTAGTTTTAGTAACTAGATGAAGGGAGGACTATGCTTAAATGACACACTTGATACTTTCTGATGAATTTTATGTGTTTAAAGCAGTTCAGGTCACCTTTAACCACAACTGTGTAACATACAAGGATGCTGTTTCAACTTCAGAGCTCAAGAGTCTTTGGGGACTGGGGGCTCTGGGTTTTTTGGATTGGACAAACCAACGATCAAGTGAGGCCACAGTCCCTATCCCCTGCCTCCCTACCTTCAAAGCATCTGTGGTGCTCTCACGCTGCAATTTCCTCCTCCAAAATCTGACAATGACAGTGTAGCCATGGGACTTTTTCTTTCTTTTCTTTCCCCGTTCTTGATGCTTCTTTCAGCTTTAAGGCTGCTACACAGTTGTCAGAAGTCTGGCTTCAATGGTCTGAAAGGAGACAGATACTGATAAATTTCCTTTTGATCTCTGCTCTGCAAAACCACTCAGTCAGGAAAAAATAGAAGGGTCTGTGTGCGTAGGGGTTGGAGGATGTGAAAGGCAAAACGCACCCTCTCATGCCAGAGTGAGTATAACTCCCACTTCACATTGGATCTGAAAGATGAATATAAAGAGTTTTGTATACATTTTGCAAATCAGGACAATGCACTGTAAGAAAATGAAGCCAATGAGTAAAATGGGGATAATGATACTGATCTCCTTTCTAAAGTGCTCTGAGATCAGTTGATGAAAAGGACAGTACAAGAGCTAGGTATTATTATAATTAGATCATTGCAATTGCTTCTCTCAAAACCCTTATCTTTTTGTTGCATATTCATCAAGATCAGTGTTGAAAGGTTACAGTTTATGACAACTACTTTGTTATTCCCTAAATGAGGCTGAAAAAGAACTTTTTTCAAGGGGCTGCAGAAATATGCACATATCACTCAGGGATGCATATATAGAGCTGTAGCAGGTGTCACTCAACTTTCTGTATTTGCCCCGTGTAAGGCTGGATGAAGACAATGCCCCAGCAATCTGAACGCTGTCAAGTGAAGGACACAATATATAAACCACAAAAGGTTAGCTGTGATTCTACCTACACAAACTGTCATGAGCCTGGTGGGCACAATCCAGGAGCCACACCACTGCATTAGGGAGCCCTGTTCCCAAAACACTTACACCTCTCAGCAAATGTGACTGCTGAGACACCACATTGCACTGACAGAAACCAGCCCTCTGACTTCAGTAGGCTTGGAGGAGTGCATCCCAGAAGCAGGGCAGGGCCCACTGCTGTCTCTTGGGTCTGTGAAGGCATATTCATATGTTCCTTTACCCAGTGGAACTCAGCATTGGTAGAACTGACCCTTATTTATCAGAGCTAGCAGAGCTGTAAAACTCATAGGTGAATAAAAAAGCTGAAATGATAATGCTCCAGTAGGAATACTAACACAGCAAAGGGTGTCTCAACATGAACTGAGATCCAAGGAAATGACACAAAGTATGGATACAAATCCCAAATTAGCTTTTTTACCCCACAGCTACCAGGAGACAGTAATTGCGCACAGGGTATGTACAGAAGACTATACAAACAAATTTAGAATTGAAAGTGCAAAGGAAAAACTAAGGCAATTGAAAAGGATTTTTCCTGACAGAAATACATTATGCATTCTTTAACATATCACAATATATTAGACTTTACGAGATAGCTTCTAGCTAAAATGTGCTAATAAAAAGCGACAGCAAAATACTAGTTATGGAATGTGTGAGTAAAACTCTTAAGAGCTCTTACATATGGTTTAGCAAGGGCTGTACTACATTATTTACACTTTATAACAAAACCTGTGATGTGCCTTTTATTCATGACACCACAAAATCACACGACATAATCATATAGCCACAACTGAGTCTTCCAAATGCACACAAACAGCAAAGCCTAGAGCTACATGCAAAGGTTCTGGCTGGATTTCTGACAGGTTCTGAAATAGAGCACAGTGAGTGTTAGTAAAGGACTTCTACAACTTTTGTCCATCTTACTGCATAAAAAATTATTTTTCTTACGGCTTTAAAATGGAGATATCTCAATGTCTCAATGTAAATGTTGCATTTCCAGTCATCTGTGAAAAATCCTTTATCTTTTTGAGTGAAACAGTTGTTCCAGAGATTTACAAAGCCAAAATATAAAAATGGTTTTATTATCTGTTAGGATTTTACAGACCAGGAAGAAAAATCCATAGTAAATGCATCTGCATACAATTATTGAAAGAAACCTCCATTTAATTGATGCGTTATTTAGATAGAGATGACCTTGCTGCTTATTTATAATATTTGTAAGAGGTCATTCAAGCCCTCCATGTAGGCGGGCAGGAGTTTCCAGATTCAAAACAGAAATCCAAATAAAAATAGTGAAGCAGTTTTGCTTAGCTTGCACATGCATGGATATATGTGTATGTAGAAGAGACTTTGAATTAAGAAGGGGAGCAAAGCTCAGTAATAACTGAAGACATAAAAAGAGCTAATGCTCATTTATGCCTTAGGAAAAGCTCTCAGAATGTATTGTTGCTTGGGTACTGACTTGGGTAGGCACTATTTCTGGCAGCTTGAATCCTGATGTTCTCAAGAAAAAAAGTAATTTCTTTATTGGAAATAAACCTTTTCAGAAATAAAGAAAAATAAACATCAAAGAATATTTGCCCCATCAATTTCTGCATCCAGTGGGAATAACCTATGAGATCTCAAAATAGTTGCTCAGATCAAAAAGAGTAACCATGTGTTTCTCACTATTGCTAATTACAAAGAAGACTAAATTACTGAAAAAGGCCTTAAATTTAAACAATTCCAACAAAAGTAAGAGCTGGTTTATTAACAATTACGTGCATTTAGGTACAGCTGAAATTCAGTTAAGCCTTTAAGGTATGGCTGTTATTAACAAAATCAAGTGGTGTTTTAGTCATGGACTGAGACTCTACTGTGGGAAGAGGTCTATGAAGTTTGGATAAACCCCACAGTCCTGCCTCAAAAATCATCTAAAGATAAGACAAAGGAACAGATGCAGACAAATGAGTACAAAGAAACTAGGCAGTATCATATTAACTTACCTAGTGATAAAGGTCTCTGCAGGCCAGTAATCTAGTATTTGTCTAATCATCCACAGATATCAAGGGAAGAGGATTCTGACTGTAAAGAAACCATGTCCCGTCAGCGTTTGTCAATAGTTCCTCCCAAGCATAATGAACAAAGTTGGAAGAGGAATGCAGATCCTTGTTTTAGAGTTAGTGAGTATAAGCTGCTGAGAGCACAATTATGTTTCTGTTAATATCTGTGAGCCAATAATAAACACTGAGGGAGAGGTACTAAACAGGATAAGGATACATCATCTAAAGGTTTAAAAAGACCTTGACAAGCATCATTTTGATAGAATTTGGCCTTGGATTGAACCAGAGGAGAGAAGCTCAATATTTCTTTCGTTCAGTGAACCTGTAAAGTAAGTAAACAGGGCACTTGCTGGAGAGGCAAGGATGGGGAGGTGACTGGAGTAAAGTGAAGAAGGATTGTACTGAAAGGGGAAAGTGGCAAAAGCTAAAGGAAGAGTAAAGGATAAAATGGAATAGTGAGATGAAGGAATGGGACCGCTGAAGAAAACAGAGCTCTTAGAAGAGAGCTGCTACAGCATCTCTGCCTCAAGCGTAAAGGAAAGTTGGGCAGAAGAGAGAGCAAGACAAAGCAGAAGCCTTTGCTGATGTTCTCTCCAAAGATTTTAATGAGATGCCATCTGAGTAGAGAGATAAGTGGATACAGGAAGATGGGGAACTTAAGGAGTAAGTCAGAGATGTGGAAAAAGTTACTGGAATTAAGTAGATTTGTTCTGGACAGTGTTACTTAGGGAAATGGCAAAACTGGAAGAGAAAACATATCTATGATACAGGAAGGCTTCCAAATCCCCAAGTCACACTGTGCTGTGCAAAATCAGGAAGAGAGGAAAAGAGCAGTGGGAGTGAGTTAGAGTTCTGCTGTCAGGGAAGGGATAAAAACAAAATGAAGAGTGGAAGACGGAATAACAGAGGCAGGAGTTATCAGATCAGAGAGAGAAGGGAACAGACTGGGAGGCAGAGAGCTGTGAGTTTGCAAGTCAGGTTTACAGATTGTTCTGGCCTCAGCTCAAGAAGTGGTTCATTTCTGTGAAGCTAATGACAAAGTCCTATCAATGCAATCCATCAGACCTTTAATTATCTTTCCCTGAACACCAGCTCTCAGGCATGATTTCTGTGCCACCTTTAGGAGGTCAAAGTTAAAAAACAATACTTTGGTAAATGGCTATTTGACACTGTTTGCCTGGTCCAAAAATTTCTCAAGTAATACAGTTGAGCTTAAATTTGGAAGAAAAATTCTTTCTTACATCAAAACTTTATAGAAACACAGAGAACAAAACATGCTTTAATAATAAACAGATAATTAAAACCACTTGAAACACGTGTATGTGTTTTATTAGTGACTAAAATCAATGGTATGTTGCAATTTAGTTATGAGGGCTGATTTGGTATCATGTTATGTACCAGTTACATAGACATGTGCTATGGGCTTAGTCATAAAAGTGTGGAATTCACCACTAACAAATTCAATTTTTTGTCCTTAACTATTCACAAAACTCCTCTTCTTCTAAAGGGAAACCACACAACATCTCTTATAAAGGGCTCAGTCAAAAGGAAAGCCAAAATAAAGACAGTCCTTAACAGCCCACTGGACCCTCACTAAAACTATGTATTTTGGGAGAAAAACAAAGAAAAGGAAAAGTAGTTAGGAAAGTTCACCCCCACCCTTAGAAGAAAGTGCTGTTCTTAACAGAGTTCAAATATTGCAATGGGATATCCATGTCATTTGGAAAAGCTGAATGTGTGAGTGTCTAAGAAAATGCTGACAGTTACTTTTCTTGTCATTCTGGTTAAAGAAGAAAAGCACATGGCTGGCTCAATAGTACATTCAGGATTTCGCTCTTTAGCTTTGTATTGGAAAATGTATTTTCAAGTAACTCATTTATTAGGGCAGACATCTGAAGAAGTAGGTCTCCCTTTGGAATGCAATGTCACTAATGCCAAGAAAATTAAAGCATAGGCATTTTTACAAATACAAGCCCAAATGCCCAGCCTTGGCCTGCTGCCCCAGGAATCCTTCAGCTGCCACACTGCCTCATGGGAATTGTAGCTTGAGAGGCTCAAGACTGGTACTCCTTCACTGGCTGAACATCCATTATAAATGTCCTTGAATGCCCTGTGTCAGACAGTCCCTCTTGCACAGCGAGCCAGAAAGGAGGTGTGACCTTGCTACATCAGGGACCCAACTTCAAAGGAGAATAAGACCTCTGAATTTTAACACTACTGAAGCATTATGGCAAATGTATGCTAACATCAAACTGCAGCTCCAACAGCATTTTGTGTAAAAGCACTGAATAGCTTATCATACTTCAGATATGATCAAATACTTAGATTAAAACACTCTTAATTCTACAGTAATTGCACACTGGTCATGACAGGCCTTATCTTTCCCTGCAGACCATCTTTCTCCTTGGGGGAAATCAAGGTGTAAGTTTATGAACAGTGTGTGAAAGAAGAATGACTTTTATTTTGCTTTGAAATGTATTTGTAAGTTAGAAATCCAATGGCTCTGAGAAATAAATTGCACAGGAAGGGAACACCATGGAAACCAGTCATCCAGCTGCTGTCGGCTTTTGGTGGAAGGTAAGTAATCCAGAGCCACTCATGCATTTTGAAAATCTATGGTGTCATCAGTTATTAAATTTTGTTCTGAGACTGGCCTACATACTTCATCTAATACTGACCCTCACTGTGCAAAAGTCTGTATTGACCTGAGAAATGTCAGACCTGCTCTCCTAAATGCTTTATGATAGATAATCTTATTTTAGTAAAGGTTTGCACCAATGCAACTACATAAATTTGTAAAGATTGTAATTAATTCAAATATAGTCAGTAGATTTCTGATATAGGTAAGGCATTATCCTTGCTCAAATCCACTTAAATTGAGATTTCCTCAAATACATATAGGTGGTATTTCTGGAGAAGCTTATAAATCAGGCTTGTTCTGATGTAGATAACATGTACACCTTTCCTGTAAGTATAACCTCTGTGGAGGCACAGTGTATGAATTAGAGCATAAGGAGAGTTAAAATTTAGAATATTTAGATTTAATGTATACTAATATGTGAGATGTGCTAACAAGGCAGAGTGTAAATAAAGCATATTTAGCTTTTCCCTATGCAAAATGTCTGAAATTAATCTCACAGGAAGGTTGTGAGGAAGCTCAGGGCCTGTAGCATTCCTGGGGAAAAGGAATAACATGTGTTGTTAAAACTGTGTTATAAACATTATATTGCTGTTTTAATGCTTATTTAGGTGAAGGAAGGAGTGGCCCTAAGCACTAAAAAGACTGGCAATCTCCTGTGAAGAAGTTGGAGTATAACCTGTGTAGCACTGGCTCCTTCCAAAATGAGAGTATTATGGCTCTCTTTTTAAAGGGTTAGGCTTTATTTTGTCCTTGAAATAATCATGTTTCAGGGAATGCCAGCAGAAATATAACAACAGCAACAATGACAAAGCCTGATCACTCATTTTTTAAAAGTATAGATAAATGTGTTACAGTGAAAGTTAGTTTCATGAGCTTTAGAAATTTATTGAGCTTAGAGGATTGATCAGGTTAGGCTTGCCATTTAGTTTGGTGTTTGGTGCTGAAATCACGGAATCTGCTTATAAGTTTTACTTAGGCAGCTTTTAGTCAAATTTTAACAAGCATTTTGCAATGCAGCAGCCATGGAAAGGATTGAATCCTGGAATATCTCACCTTGCTGTGCTTCAAGGCTTCCATTGTCAGTTTCTGGGACGTAATGGTTCCCAGTAAGAGTGATATGGAAAGACATTTCCCATCTCACAGCAGAAAAAAAAGAGACAACCAGTAGTTATGATCTAAACTTGTGTTATGAGGAAACCTACATCATGCCTTGCTTGAGAGGCAAAGGACTGGAATCTAAAGCAGTGGAGATGGTGTCCTCCAGCTCAAGCAACACCTACTGTGCATTATCTCGTCTCTATTGACCAGCAGCAAGATTGAGGAAGAATAACAAAAGCAATCTCTAGCCCATATCAAGTAATATCAAAACACCTACATGCACAGTTTAATTTAACTTAACTCTTTCTGAGGCCGTATTTCTGAACATGATTCTTTCCTCCAGCAGAGCTCTGGGGCAGCAGTTAGCAGCCAAAAAGGAGCAGGAACGTTTTCATCATGTCCTACTGTAACTGTGCCTGCCTCAGGCTTCTAAATCCCCCATGAATGGCTCCACCTGCCTCTTTGGAGCTGGATCTTTTCAGTCTTTTTTGTAGGAGCTGTTTAAAGTTAAAAAAAATACTAGATGTAAATTCTGAACTATTTTCTCTCATATCCCTGAGACTGACTAGTCTAATGTGGGTTACTCTCCTCCTTATTGTGGACAAGAATTGCATCTTCATTAGAACTGGTGCAAATGTCCCACTGAGAAGTTTTGATTTTGATTGACATTGATTGAAAATGACATGACAGGAAATCCCTGATGAACTCTAGTTGTCACATTTATTTCACAGGCACTGAGGATTCATAATGACTCAAAAGCAAACTAGCTCATAGGCTGCCTTCGGGATGTTGCCAGATGATCATTTTTGAATTACTTTTGTAACGAAAAAGGAGCTGGACTTCAGACTCATTCTCAGTGCACCTTCTACTCAATGAACCCATTGGTAAACAAGTTTCTATGAATTAATAAGATAGAAAGCTCCCAAGCTATCTCAAATGGTGCACTATAGATCCTATAAATTCCATAGAATAATTAGGGCTTACTTTTATATGAACAGCCCTATGAACCTAAGGTGATGAACAACAATATGAATTAGGGTGTGAGTTTGGGAATCAGAACACTGAAGATAGAACAGTTTTACACTAGCAGTGTAAGAGAACAATCAAGCGCTGCAAAGCTTGGAGGGTTAACTTGTGTTGAAACTTGGATAGATTTGAAAAGGACTTTAAAATTATGAACTCTAGGAGTAGGTTTTGAAAAACCAATAATGCCCCAATACTTGTGGCATAGAAATGAAAATATAGAAAATCCTTAAATGGAAAAAATAAAAGTATCAAATTAAAATGAAATTGATTCTATAACTCATGATTACTATTCTGGAAAAATACTTTCAAAGATTCTACTAGTTAGACTAACATCCACTGGTATTTGAATCAAAGTACTTTTTAGTAATATATATGTGTATTGCCATCATATGAAAATAAGTTTTTGTTTGAAAACACTGATTAACAGTTTGACATCTGAAGTGCCACAGTGGTTGATATGGTTTTGTTTATATTTCACACCAAAGAAAATTTGTTAGACTAAGTTGCCATGTTTTTTGCATCTGGATTTTATGATGTTTGTCTTTGTAATGGCTGTATATAGAACTGATTCCAGTACTTGAGATTCTGGGTAAATGTAATTAGCTTAAGTGCTTAGAAGATGAAAGTTTATTTGCTTTATACTGGATTAAAGTGTAAGTAGCAAAGGTAGCATGAACAGACTCTGTAAGTTACCTCCAGCTATTCAAGTTTCAGAGATCTACATGCCAGCAAAGGACAGTGGTGGCCAGGAAGTTTAGAGATGTTTGAATTTATTAAATTTGCTCTAAGAAAACATCAAATCTGTTCATGGAGTAAAAAGGTTAAATGAAACCATAACTTGCATAAGGATTTGTCTGATCATATTTCTTCTCAGAAAAGTTATCACATATGCATATCATACATTGAAGCTTCCAGCTTGAGCAGCATTATAGATGCATAAACTTACTGCCAGATTTCTCTCACCTTCTGCAATGAAGAATTCAGCATAATTCTCACCATCATAAGAGTTGAAGGGTGAGAAGAGGGAAACACACAGGCGATTATTGGTATTAAATTCCAGTGATTTATATGAACCATTAGAACAGGAAAGAAGACATAACAAAAATGATGGTTAAGACCCAGACACTGGAAACCTAATTTTGCTTTTTATGACTCATATGTTACAGTGCTAAATGAAAATAAGACTAAAACGATCAGGATGCTAAATCAGTTCCACATGGGAAAGATCACTGTTGATCATTAGATATGGAAAATATACAATAAGATAACCTTGTAGACAGAGACTACTGGCAGATGGAACACTTTTCAAAAGAGATAAACATACATGCTTGGATGTTATTCTTTATTTACAAAAGTAATTTACATTAGTTTTAACATGCTTGAATTAATGTAAAACACACGGTGTCTGGTAATTGCTTTGATTTCTCTGTAGTGCTATTAAATCTTGACTGATTTATAACTTTTGATTTGTTTTCTTCCCACTTTGGTATTGGAATAACCTGCACCTTTTACATCATACCAAATGACAAGTGATGTGACTGCCAGAATCCTCTGGTTTGTTCTCTTTCTGAACGTCTACAGAGACTTCTTTTTTCCATTGAGGTAGGATGCTGCCAATGCTCAAGAGCAAAAATTTGCTTTCTTTGACTCAGTTCTGTTGTGTTTTTCTTTTTAACCTGGAATTGAATGCAATTAAAAATGCGTGGACACAAATAAAAAACCTGTTTTACAGTTCACCTTTCTGATCACAAACATTTTTAAAAATCCCACATTTTGATTTTTGATGAGTGTGATGAACATACTTGGCAAGATTCTACTTATAATGCAAGTTAGAAGATATTTTTTAGCTCTTAAAGCAACATCCAGCATATATTTTTATCAAAAACAATGATATTTTGATAAGAGTTTAATAACAAAAACAATAAAAAATGTAAACATGATATTAAGATACATTAAAGGGTATTTTTATACAGCTTAATTTTTAAGGAATTGTGTGTAATTGTAGCTGCCATGCATAAGAATGTGTTGGTATCAGTCTTCTTGGTTTCTTAAGCTGCATCAGAAAATACAGTTCCTTTTCTTTGACACACTTAGAGTGTATCTATAGCAATAAATAAAGCAGGCGCCATGGTTAAGTACTGTGACACAGCTCACATCTTTATGGTTGAATTCTCTTGGTATCAGGAAGCCAAATCCAGGCTCTATGTTGATAATGGTCATTGCCCCAGGCGCAGTTTGGGAGATTAGGGGCATTTTTGGCACAGACTAAAATTGTCCTAGGGATTATGCAAAAAATTTAACATCATGGCTGATCATATATGTCTGTAGCCTGGGCTTGTGTTTGGTTCACAAACAGAGATATAATTCTGTAGTTTTCATTGTTAAAAGAATGCATACTCAAGTATTTGTCAATCCTCTGTACTCTGAGGATTCAGCAGAGACAACTGAGAATAGTAATTTAACTATTTAAAAATTAAGAGATATAATGTTAAGCCTCTGGATGTTCCATTGCACTGCAGAGGAAGAGGTATGAATACCCTAGTTGCTCCTAATTTTTCTCCACTTTTCATATTTTGAGCTATTTTAGAGTGTGTTCTCAGAAGCTGAAAGAGGATGGGTACTGTCTAGCATCTTTTCTGTGGTTGCTATGGACAGTCATCTTCTGTGCTTCTCTGTTAAATTAATGGCAGCAGGGCAGCCTCATTCAAGCTCCATGGTTTCCCAAGAACTGTTTCACAATGAAAACCATGAAAGCTCATGGAGATGAAAGGCCTCACAACATTATTGTTTCATATGTAAAAAATGGGAAGAAGCTCAGATACTTAGAAATAAAAGTAACTCATTGCATTAAGTACCTTTCTGTGGCTTGTGCTGTAGAGAATCTGCAGGTAAACTCCAAGTGCCATATTTTACCCTGCTCTCCAGTGTCGCTGTTGTACCGGGGATGGCGAGAAAATGACATAGACTCGATCCAGGAAGAAGTGGAATTATTTATTAATTTACAGACTTGTTTATGTATCTTAGTTCGCTTGAATGGCATAAGGTTATTGGTCCTTGACCATCCACCTCTCAGAATGATTGGTTAAACCCTACAATACCCATTTCAAAATATTTCTTCAGTCAGTAACAATAACAATCTTGCACCTGCAAGATAAAGGGATTACAAAAACCTCTAACTGTTTTCTGCCAGCATCCGTGTGAAAGTCCTTGCTTTCACATGGATGCTGGCAGAAAGCTGGAAAATCTCTCAGCAACCGAGCCTTCAGCATCCACACTCCAGTTGCTGTAGAAAATAGACAAAATAACTTGGGATCAAGCATTTTTAAAAATGTAACCACATCACTCACATGGTGCTGACCCCTGGCCTGGAGTCTGCTGAAACCTGTGAGAGTGAACGCTGCGCATCCCCAGGTTTCTCTAAGACAGAAAAAAGAAAACCAAAGTTTACTGTCTCATGGGGAGGATGAAGGAGTTAATAGTAAGCATAACTAGAACGAATGCTAGTGGTAAAATCCATGCCTTGTAGGAATCAATGGGAAATGCATGCTTTAAGAGTCAGGGTTTCATCTTAGACATTTTTTCCACTAAGACATTTCTATGTCTTAGTTTTTGGTTCACAGCAGTTACTGTTTTCCTACTCTATTTTCTGAACAATTGTATGATGAAACAACTACTGTACTTGTTATCCTCACCCTTGGAAAGCATTTTTATATTTTTTAAAAATGCAGGGTTTTTTCAGCACTGGTGTATGCCTATTTCTCACAACATGTTGTCACAGGAAGCAAAAAGAAAGAAGCATTAAGAGAACTGTATGCAAGCTCTCTTAAAATGCCTGAGGATGATCTTTGTATTTACTAGATGGACTTAATTTGCAGGTTTTGGAAAGCCGACATTTGGCTGATAATTAGAGACCTGTTTTATCTGCAAGCAACAACCAGAAGTGAAGAAGGTGCAGCAGAGTGGAAGGTGAAGTCTCTCTGTCCCCTGAAGAGGTTGAAGTTGCAAGATATGTCATAGATGACTAGCAGGAAGGTCCTGAGAAGGTGCAAAATAAGAGAAACAAAGCTTTTACTCTAAGGGGCTCCCATACCTATGCCTCATGTTTAATGGAAAGAAGGAAGAAATACGTGGTGTAAAAATCGATTATACAAAATATACACAAAAACATATCATGGACCTGTTGGTCTCTAATCCACATTTTGTGTACAGCTGAGTCCCTTGAGTATTTATATTATACTGTGGATTTATGCATAGCATTTTCTTTTAGCAGAGTCTGTCTAGGCTGGTAAAACATGGCATTCTTTTACCTGACACATATAATATTTCCTTTCAAAAGTTAATTAAAGACACATTTTCTTTGAACCAACAGATCAAAACCAGAAATTACATTCAGAACGGTATGTAATATTTATAGATATTCAGAATAGTGACTATAGCAGTATAGAAAAGAAAACACTTGCTGAAAATTATCTTAGCAGAACAGAATCCTAGAATCATAAAATAGTTTGGGTTGGAAGAGACTGTAAGGGCAAATAGTTCCAACCTCCTCTCATGGGCAGGGAGACTTCCCACTAGACCAGGTTGCCCAGAGCCCCATCCAACCCGGCCTTCAACACTTCAGGGATGGGGCATCCACATGAGCTGTTGCAGTTATCTCTGCAGAGAACATGAATCTTAAGAGCATAAAACAGGCAACATGCACAAAAAGATGTAACAAAACAGATGGTAATACAATGTAATACGCAGATGGAATTTCATATACAGATAGTATTTCATCCTTTGTGTTTTAGATCTACACCTGGTATCCTTTGTGGCCTGGGTGTAGTCATGTTTGCTTTGAGACGATTTAGGAATGAATTACCAAAGGGACCTTCTTCTGCTCGTAACTTGACATTTCCTCCTGTGCCAGCTCTAGCAATTAGATAACTACCCAGTGATCTAGACCAGGGAACTGACATACCTGAATTTCAATTTACCAATAAGAATTAAAAAAAATGAAACTTTTTTTTTTTAAATGCAGTGGTTGGGTTTGCTGATGCTGCAAAGCACTTTTGTTGTAATGAGGTGCCTGGCCCAGGTACACTTGGATGTAATGTCAGCATCAGGGATGAGGTGAGAACATATTACCAGTAGCATGGACATTGCTATAAGGTTTTTTGGCAGCATTTCCTTTCAGATGAAATTAAAGCATTTGTAAGACTGAGATCTGAGGTTTGTTGTACTCCAAGCTCTGCAGACATCCTGTGGAATGACTGGTCACATTCTCTCCTTGAACATTTGCTTTTTTTGCTTTCTTTGTGATAGCTCTAGCAGAGTTGGTTCAGTGAACTGTCACAAGAGAAATTATTTTTTTTTTTCTTTTGGTGAATTACTTTTCCACTGGAACAGCAAATTAAGTAATACTCTACTAACTCACACTTAGGTCACTTGGTTGTTAGGTCCAAGCAAATGACATGGCAGGGAGCATATGAAAGAACCACTGCAAGAGTAGAACATCCCCATTTGAGGGTTGCAAGTGCAATTTCATGACATTAGACGTAACTTCAAATTACACTAGAATAATCAAACTCTCTTTCAACTCACAGTGAATAAGTGCATGTAATTTAATTTCAGCCTTATGTAGTTGCTTCCTGCCAATTTAGACAAACATCTTACTTAAATTATTTCTTCTAGATAATTTCGAAATAGTAGAACAGATTCAAATAAATCCCTGATGACTCTACCATCCATCCTTAGGTTTATATTGCAGTAATTGCTCTTAAATATGAGAGCTGTTAACACTGAGAAGTCCTAAATTTTTTTCTTTACAGCAACAACTGGAAACTCCCATCAAGGAAACAAGCTAGATGCTGCATAAGTAGGCAGTTTATGGAGTTTACTATGAAGATAAGATTGAATAAAACAGCTGATTATAAGGTCCCTTAAGGCTGCAGTCTTTCAAGTCTTTTCTTCTTCTCAAAACATTTGCAAAAGCCATGAATCTTCATTACAGAAGGTACGAAGACTACAAAACCATTTACTGATCCATAAGGAACAGAAGATGAAAATAGCATGCTTTGGTGAAGAAAAGTTTTCTGTGGAAGAATTCTTCTGCAGAAGAACTCCAGTCTACCAGGGAGAATGTCTTTATAAAGAGAAAGGTTTTAATCAGTATTAAAAAATCAACTATATTCTAATCTCCAAACTGGATCATGCTGACCTGTCACATTGGTTTTCCCATTTCGTGTTTACCAAATAAGTCCTCATATACATATGCATCCATTGCCCAGTTTGAGCTGAGAAGTGGTAATTCACTACTGAAAGCAGAAAGGAACAGCTTCTTAAAGTACTTGCTTAACCTGATACTACCTTTAGCTCTAAAAGTAATTTAATCTGTTAGGTTTGACTTGGCTTTGAAAACGCAAGCTTCATATGAGAAATGGTTTAAGAGAGATCGATTTTCAGATAGTAGCTGCTCAGCTGAGAAATTTAGCATGCTCTGTGGTATCTACAAGGCTGTTTAAGGCAAAATCAAGCCAAGAGGCTAGTTGAAATCTCTGCTAAGGAGGAAGCGTTAAACTTACCCATTTGTTATTTGAAATAGAATGTAATTATCCACACAGTCATAGCTATAGTGGAGAGATAGAGTAGGAAACTGTTGTGTATGGCCTCTCAGCAGTTAGGTCTTATGCCCCTGATCCAACACAAAATCTCAGCTCCCGAATGCCTGGGCCATGGCTCTGCTCCAGTGCCATTGTAATCACTACAGCCTCATGAGATCAGCATTCTGACTGCAGCCCTTCCTTGCACCCTTCAGCAGTCTGTGTGTGTCTCTAGCTTAATCATCTCATAGACTGTATCTGGTAACAAAGAACATCAACAGGGTTTCTTTGAAGTCAAAGCATTTGTTAAAAATAAAAGCTAGGTAGGAAAGGCCATGCAGAGCTAACCTCGCAGACACAGTGGTGCAGAGCATCCCGGAGTGAAGTGTTCTGCAGGCTGAGAGAAGCTGGAAGAAACAGCATGTACTCTGTGCGTTAGGAGAGCATAGCTATAGATTCATAGCTGTGTAGCTGCAATAAAGCATCCAAGGTAGATGGAATTTATTGCATAAAATGGCTGTAGTTTTTCACTGGCCATACAGGAAGTCTGGGTTAGTGGTGCAGACTAGACTCCTAACCTTGAGGCAGCTATATTTAGGTAAGATAAATCCTATCTGCAGTTTCTCACTTCCTCCAGGGAGCTGAGTGAGGTTGCTAAGCTGCGGGTAAACTCATAGCCCTTTTGAAGTGAGAAGAAAAGCTTCGAGTACATGAGCTTCAACTAAATAAAACAAACACAATTATTCAATGACTACTCCAGTCTTTACTGCATAGTAACTAAATGATAATTATATGTGTAAAATAGCTAATAACTATGTAGCGAGTAAGTAAAACAAGCTCAGTTACCACTTCAGAAAAATTATCGTATTGCTGTCTCCTTCCCAGTTTAATTTTAATATTCATATTCTTGCCACCTAGGGATCTATTTTAAGCTTTACTATTACCCTGAGAGCTTTCCCAGTGACTAGAAATAATTGTGAGCTTCATGGAAAACATGTATTTATAAGCAAAGTATTAATTTTAATACTTTTTTTATGAATGCCTGAACAATTGTCCTGAATGGACTAGAAACTGCCAGAAGGCAGGGGCAATCTTGGTCTCAGACAGGGCTTTGTTGCAGCATGGAGCATTGAATAGGCTCAGGTTTTGGGTATAATCACTTGTTCAGCCATATTGTGTGCCTCTGTGAGCATTCAATACAAAATATCCCAAAAACTGATGTCCAATGTCCTGTCAGAGGAAACAATAAGCACAACATGGAAGACTTGCAGAAACTTTAGTTTAAATGTAGATCATATCCTAGCTCAGAGCATACTAATCAAATAATCGAAAAAGATTTTACATAATCAAAAAAGAAGGGTTTCAAATATTTTTTAGATAAGTCAAAAACTACTGAAGGGAACAGAAAATGACTGTCATGAGCAGAACAAATTGTTACTCATATAGTTATTGCTCTTCTTATTATGCAATTGCTTGTAAAATGCTTCTGCCAAAATTAGATATTTTCTATATAGTGCAGTGAATTGTATTTCCTTATTTAGAGCTTGACTGATTTTTCCCATCCCCCCTATAACTGCTTTGCTTTGTTTTTTGTTTAGTCCTCATTCAGCAAAGCATTAAAGCAGGCATCACAATCAACTTCATATCTGGATGTAGATGGTGCCATTTGTCTAAATTTCAGTGGATTGAGGTTGAATTTCTCCTGTCCAGTAATGGGAGCACAGAGAGTAAGGTACCATTATCACTTAGTGGCACGGACTGGACCATACTGAATTGCCAACTGCATTGAAAAAGATTATAACAAAAAGGAAATCTATATAAATGTTCTTGCTAACGGCTGTCATTGTCATCCTCATTTTCTTCAATGGGAGGCAGTGTTCTGTTGTATCAACTGCTACCACAGCTCACCTTGCATATCTAACTGCAGGACTGCAATCACCCCTCTTGGCTGCAGCGTGACCTAGGAGCACTGGGTGAGTTAAACCTTACGTTTTTATGTTTTCCTGCAGTTGACCGTGACTCCACAAATGCAGGTATTGCTACAGCACAACACCTCTAGATTGCCAGGTTTTGGTACAAAAAGAAAACGTTATCTATGACGGTTTTATGCATGAGTCTTCACTGCTTTGTCCTAAAAGTTCCAACTTTTATTTCTACCTTTTCAAAGTGTAGTGCTTTGTCGTTAGTCATTCAACACCGATAACAAGCAAGGATAGCACTCATGATTATTAGATGCAAAACACACATTCTTAGTGTTTCTTGTTGGTGATCCCATTCTTTAAACAGCGGGCGCCGCTGATTTGTGGGTATCTTAGCTTTCAACTACATTCCAAACCTCAGGCTGTTGGTTACCTTTTATCACTGTTGTTATCAACCTTTACTACTGAATGGCTTGAAGAAATAGATATCAAATCAAAGGGTGGTGCTTCTCCCTAGATATTGATCAAAGGCACTTATTGATAGACCAATTTGTAGTAACATATGGAAAACTAACCTATTTAGACCAGAGACAAGGTAATTCCAAGATAAAGACGTATATAAACTGCAATGTTGCCTGTTAAAACTTACTTTTTGTGTTCTGCTAGAACACTTTTGTGTTCTGCTTTAAGAACTATGCCTAGTGAAATACACCCTGTTATCAAACTCCAATAACATTGTAATACTGGGAAACATGTACAAAAATTAAATAATATGAAAAACTGTTAAGAAATTTTTATTTAAAAGCAAATATTCATATTATACATGAAAATATGTCTACTGAGCTATAAAGTTCATAAATTTCTTTGTATATCCTACTGCTAGTGTATTAAATTCAATTGAAGCAAAGTATTTTTTAACATGCTGTATAAATCTCTCGAAAAATGAGTTTTTCTATTGATGTAGGCTGATAATTACTAATTTTGGAAATAAATTACTTGGTATGCCCTCATAAAAAACTAAATTAAGATGGTGTTAGACCCAAGAAAACAATTAATTCAAGGAAAAATATTTTTCAGATTTGTTTCGATTACATCAAATTCAAAGCTGGAAAACATGATTAAACTTAAAAGACATACACTCATTAAGGTACTCAATGAAGATTAAGGCTTTCACACATCTTTAACTGTGGTAGTTAATTAAAAATAATTAAAGCATTTTATATTTGTGGTCCTGCAGTAGATTATGTTTAATTTTTAAAAGCATGAGATTCTCCGATTTTATGTTTTCACTGCTTGTGGATTAGGGAAGAGCAGAGTTAAAATTAGGTGCCAGACTGCCCTAATCTTAATATGTTTGGATTACCATTACGTATAATCAGACTCAAAGAAAACACTGACACCAATACTAAATTTCTTGTAGGACCAACCAGTTTTAAACAAATTATGCCCAAATTAAGAAAATGTATTCAACAAGAGACTTAAAAAGACTGACCCTGTGCTCCAAAATTGTTTTGTAAGTACAGGGTGGATTTGCTGGATAATCCACTCTCTGCTTTGGGTTCACAGTAACTGAGCCTTTGTGACAGAGGGGCAGGTAACTTCTCTATAGTGGAAAACAGCATCAATGTGCCCTGACCTGGGTGGGTTATTGCACATACACACACAGGGAATGCAGAGAACTGAGGGTCACCGAAGTGTCTCTGCCTGCTTCAGGGACTCCAGACTAGGCCTGTGACCAGAGACACTCGCTTGTCTAAGGGTTGTACATTCTACACAGAAAAACAGAAAAAATGCAGGGTAAAGGGAGGATTCCCATCAACCTTTCACACAAGGAAGCTGCTTCTGGGATTCCTCTGCCACCGGTCCTTCCCTGTTTCCTTTGGCTTAAGGGCCCATATGAATTCAACATGCCTGTTGGTGTGAAGTGCAGGTTAACAACATTAAACTAGGGCAAAATGGCTCAGGGAATGCCTTCTGCAAGGCAAAGCTTTCTGAGGGCAAGCCTCTGGCTGCCTATGTAAAGAAAAAAAACCAGTCTGCCTGATACCTACCCAGCAAGTTGCAACATGAGGGCTTTGCAGCCAGTCAAACACCTGCATAGAAAAGCAGTTCCTTAATACCAGTACTTATAAATTATTTTAACTGAGTCGGTTGGCATTATTGCATGCTGTTGGCTCTTTCCCAAATGTCAGGGACTGTTTGTTCCATTGGCAAAATGTATAGCAGAGAGCATAACTTCCTCCCTAGTCAGCTTCCACAAACTCTACCGATGTGATGCCCAGCCTTCCTGTACTCTCGTTGCTTTATACTCTGTATCTCATTTTGTTTCTTTCTTGGTTAATGCTTTTATTTTGCACTATCATTTAAAATGCAGTGCACTTCCAAACAACATTTTCTTACAGCCCAACTAGTTTTAAAACCTGACAGAAGTCATGATCATACTGAGTTCTGCCAAAGACTGAAAGCAGTATGAGAACGAAATTAAAGCTATGGATAAAGAGTGAGCTTACAAGGCAATATAAAATGGAAAAAATATGGACAGATGAACACAAGATAAAATCTCTTTCTAACTCCTTACCAGTTGGCAGTTTTTGCAGTAATTACAGTGTTACAGAAATTCCTGATTTAAACTTTTCACCGAAGATTAAAACCCCGGTTTGCACTGACTTATGAAAATAATTTCAGTTGTTATTAGCAGACTTTAATTGCACCAATATGCTTTCCACAGCTTAAAAAGGCCTTTGTTCTTTACAAATAGTGATACAAAGGTACCAGCAGTACTTCAGCGGCTTTTATTGCTTGGATGCAAAATAAGAGTCCTTAAGCTTTAAAAATCTCTTCTCTCAGAGATACCATCTTTTGCCTGGAGCTAAAGGAATTAGGGGATATTTACATGATTTAAGGCTAATTTTATAGCATATTATGTTCCCTCTCTGCCATGGAATCAAATACTAGAGGATTTGATTTTAAAAAAAAGTAAATATGGGTAAAAAGTAATAAAACTATTGTTTGTATGGGAAACGTTCATGTTAATCTGCAATAAATATGCAATCTTGAATTGTGTAACTTGGTGGTCAGCAACAGGAAAAACAACAATAGCTGTGGGAAGATAAGTACACATGATAATGCATATTAGATATTTGGAACAAAGTCAGAAATTACATTTTAGCTTTGAAACTTTACTGTTTAGGTGACAGAGAAAAATAAAACAGTCATAAAAACATTATAATCGATATTAATGAGACATAAGTAAAATTTGATAAATATAGCAGTTTAATCAAAACCAGTGAACTCATAATTTCTAAAGATAGTTACCAAATCAAGCATTTCACCTATGAATTCCAGAAATACTCAGCAACATTTTGGTGATGGAAAATGTTCAGGCAGTACAGCATTGAACGGTTGTTGCTTTTCCGTGAAGATAATGTTTAGCTCGAGGCAATTGCGGAGGAAGATCAGGCTGCCAATGCACGGAACTGCTGGGAGATGTGGACGGGAAACAAGGCAGTCTACTCAAAAAGAAAAAAAACACAGTTACAGATCTTTGAGAATAAAGCTCTGTGATAAATGTTTGAACCAGTTAAAGAGAGAGATGTGTTGAGAGAACTATTGAACAAGGGACTGTGGGAGGTCTACGAAGAGCCAAACGCAGTGAATGGAGTGAAATCCCAGTGACCTGAGTGGGCAGAGTATGTGGTTAGGATGATGGAAGACAGACCAGCGAGGCTTATTTTGGACAGCCATCATTAGGAGTTTCAATCCTCAGGCCAATGAAGAACATGGAAAGATAATATTGAGTAAGACCTAATTGCTCGTAATATGAATCACCATTAAAGGGAAAAATATGCATTTGGCTACAAGAGGTACAAGAAAATCTGCCAAAGACATTTTTGAGTCTACAGAGCTGAGGGATAATAGCACACAGATTCTAGGAAATTTCATGTGATTTCTCCCATCTTTAGCTTTGGAATGAATTCACAGAGAAATGATTGCCTTCACTCTTGCTGGAACTGCTTAAAGAACTTTCTTACGAAAGTTTTGAGGAAGATAGTAATAAAATGGCTAGTGGTTGTCTATTCAGAGCTGAACTCTTCCATGAGTGCTTAGGAATGATGCAGGAAGGGGATTGCATGTACAGACACAGAGGGTCATTTTGTGACAAACAAAACATGAAACATTCTATAACAGCATAAATAGCAAAAGGATGCCTGAACTTTCAAATTGCATTGTAACTGTTACCAACTTTTTGCATAAGAAGAATCAGATAAGTGACCATACGCCTCAACAGGGAAACTCAGGTTCAAGGCCTCCAAAACTCCATTATTAGGAGTAGGGTTTTCCTTTTTTCTTTCTTTTTTTTTTTTTTTTTTTTTTTTTTTTTTTTTTTTTTTTAATACAGTGGAACAGACCACACTTGCAGAGGAATTCATATGAGTCAGGCTTTCAAAGAATTAAGACTGGTATGATAATCTTGACAAAAGACTGAGATATGTCTTATTAGTCCTTAGTCGAAATAATCATTGAAATGAATGGAGGATTAATAAAAAATTGCCAAGGTCTGATGGAATTGTCTGAAACACATCTGCCCTTGTATGCCTTTTCTCGGAATTTCATCACAAGCAGATATTCTTCAAATAGTTAGAAGCTGAAAAATGAAATGAGATCTTGCAACTGATAACATGGAGCAGTTTCTTGTTTTCACTTTAGATTTGTCTGTCTAGTTATGAGTCTTCCAACATGTGGTTGTCTCCTATTCATTCCAACCAACCTCCTATTTCTGTCATGTACTTCCATGATGAAGTGAAGGATTTTGTAACTTCTGTGACAGAAAATGTTGCAAAAGTAATATTTTATTGCAAAAAACAGTTGCACCCACCTACTTCGTCAAATCAGACTAGTTCATGACCAATAGTGCCACCAGCATCTAAATGAGTGAGTTTGCATCAGAGTAGTTTGTGGATCAGATTTTAGATAAACCTCAAGTATGCAAGCTATAAAAACATGTGCCAAAGCAGCTCTTACTTCTGCTTCAAAATTCTGGTACTTAATATTAATGCTTTCAAGCCACAGGCAGTAAACCTTTAACGAAATATACTGCACTTTCTGAGTGGTCAGATTTCCAGGCAAAATGTGAAGTTGACATTATTCATGTGAGATTTCTGGGCTGAGGTTTAAACAGCAACAGAACCTGTTATATATACTACTTTTCTTTAGTGAAACTTCACTAACACATATGATTTTCTATGAACACCACCCTTAAAATCCTGTAATCTATGCTTGCTGTCCAACAAAATATCCTTTCACGTCTCCTTTACACTTCTACAGTAACTTTATTGTAAAATATAGTATACACTTGAAAATGCATGTGTCTTGTATCTCCAAAGCACAGCTGAGATTTCTGTGTAAGGAAAAGCATTGTCAGAACTTCAGGATGCCTCTACTGAGGTGATTTTATAACAGCAAAACATTTTTGCACATTGGAAGTTGATTTTTTGCAAAAATCTTTACATGGTATTGGACTTTGTCTTTACATTCAAAGTTGGGATATACAATATAGTCTTTAAAGTGTCATTAAGCATTGCTGTAAAGGACTTGTCAATTAAAAAGCAGATTTCTCCTCTCCCACTGCCGAGCACAAATGTGCCGTTTTCAGAACAAACACAAGAGGGGGCGTTTAGATGATGTTGTGTCCGTTCTTTAAATGCTGCTCTGTAAGCTCTGTGTGAAACACTGGGCATGAGTCATGTACTTCTAGCTTTTGACTCTCATTCTCGCTGAGTTCCTACCAGTGTCGTCGCGTAACTTCTCAGTTAAATGACAGCATTTTTGCTTTGGTGCACGATACTCTAATTAATTTCCTCTACAAGAGAGCTGATACAAGGCAATGTATATTTAATTTTACTTCACACCCCCACGCATACTACAGACACAAGCACCAGATCTTCATGAACTTTGAGACAAGGCTCTTAATTTCACAGCCCACAAATGAAACCAAACTAGCAGTGAAATCATTCCACACCCCATTTACAGTCACTGATCAATTTTTCTTCTCAACCCCAACTACTTCCCTTCTGTCACCCGCAAGCCACACACTCCCAACTCAGTTCAGAGCCACCACCATACAGCCTTGTACTTTAAACAGCATTTATTGGTTATAAGATCCTACATTACAATGATTACTCTAGGGTTGGTGTGGCTTTTGTGAATTGCACTTTAGGCAATTCTGCATGTGGTTTTCTGTTGGGATGTTTGAGAAAGTGAGATACAGTGAAAAATGGTAGCTGCAAGTTGTATTTCTATGATATTCATGGAAATGTCTCTATAGCTGATCTATGTTTAAGTGACTTTTTCTACATTTGGTATTTCTTTATGAGGAAATTGCAGAATTGGAACCTGCCAAAGTGCTTTGGTGTGTTATACTTATGGATGGAGTTATGGCTGCTGTGGCCAGGATGTGAGTGGGAATATATGGGCTGTAGGTGAGGTAACAGAATCCAAGGAAAGGGTCCAGTTCATAGAATATGGTTGGAGAGAACAGAACTACTTCTTGTCCTTTTATGGAGTGTAAACTCTAGCTACTGTAGCTGAATTTTACTTAAGGGGTTTTGCTGTCCTTGGATTTTCTTGAGTGGGAAAATTTGACCATTTTAAAAGTGATGTAGCTCTGCTGACAGTTACTCACCACACAACTACTGTCACTGATGAGCTGATCTCTAAGTCAGTGCCTTTTGAGTTCTCTCTTTCTTCTACCAGGTGTTCTTGAAAATGCCCCCAGGTCTTCTGTCTTTCATTCTCTCTACAGTTTTGAAATGATAAGGAGTATCTGCATTTCCAAACTATGACTTATTGCTATTGCTTGTTGCAAGCCAGACCATGGCTCTGGCCCACTGTGAGATACAGGACAAGAGAGGATCGTGCACTGACCTGCAGTTGGGCAGTTTGCTATTTTGAGGAACTCTTAACTTTAAAGTGACCTTACTTAACAAATGTGTTTGGTTACTGGGCAGCAGAAAGCACCAACCTATGCAAACAACCTGTGTCTTCTCAGAAGTAGTGGATGTGGAAGGATATATATGTGTGTACTGTGCAAGAAATTAATGTTCATGACCAATTTGGTTTGGCTTTCTGCACTGGTTTCTTCCAGTCTTTGGCTGAGGACAAAGTGCTCAGTGCTGTGAAGTGCACACTCACTCTTACTGCCAGGCAGTGGCTGTCTGTCACATGTTCAGGTACCCTTCAGATGCATACAGGGGTGAACAGGGCTGTTCAAGAGCAGCAATAGATAGCAAGATGAGACTAGTAATGAAATTGGCATTATGAATACTTGTAAGGAACTGGTCAGGCATGAAAATGAAAAAGATGAGTAATGAACAGGTGAACAGACATCACTGAGGAACCTCACTTCAAAATTAGTCAAGTTATTGCAATGGAATGTAGAGATTAATCATGCATGCACTAGGCCTCTACTTTAGTAGAACAAATGCAGGTAAAGGAATTTAAGGAATCCTGAAGCTTTAGGATTTTGCTCCAATGTCTAAAGTGGTATATGATTGTAGCTATTAGAGCTTTTCCTTTGAAACATTTGTCATCTTTTGCTGTTAGAATCAAGATTTGGGACCTGGTTCACTACAGTTGCTACTGTGCAACATCAGTTTTTCTAAAACTATTAAAAAAACCTCAGCATGTTCCATTTCCTTTCATAATGGATAAACTGTGATGCAGTGAGATGTGTGGATATCTCTGTACACATAACTCAGAGCAAAATAGTCTAAAATCTCTTCGCTGAATAAAACAAGTTTTTTAAGTAATGTTTTTTAGACCCAAAGAAATCATAACATGCAAATTATTCAGAAAATTACTCTGAAATTCTTCATCTCTCCATCTGTATTTTTATAAAGTGACTTGGAGAGAAGCATCTCTGGCAATTGTCTTATTTCCTTCATCAAATACAACCCTTGGCTGATACATGAAGGTCAGAATATTCTCACAGTTTCAAATGTTTTCCCCCAAATAAAGACTCTCTGAAACAAAAAGCTGAGGTCATATAGTAGGCCAGAATACTTCAGTTTTCAGGTAAACTGATGGTTTCTTATACTATTCTACCCACTTTAACCATTTGTACACTTAGCTTGAAAATTCAGGTTTCAACTCATAGCTGTACTTAGGAAGTCTATCAAATACATCACCTGCTTAAAAAACTACGAATTTTTCAGCAAAACGGTAGCCTGTGGTCCTGACATTTCATCCCTTCTTTGCCTTGAGCTTTTTGGGTGAAAAGGCATGATTAAATTGCTGTCCAACATGTTTTCAAAGTCACTACAATTTCTCTTTAGATCTATTTTTAAGAGCTACGGGAGTCTCACCCAGAAAGAATGTTTCACCAGTAGTGAGAGTGGGCATAAGCTGTAACAGCCAAACAGCTTTTTCAATACAACAGGGAAATTTTAACAAGGGTCACCTGAGATCCTCCCTTTGCTCCTTTTCCAAAGCTCTTTGTGTTAAGCATTTTGCCTAAACGTGTGTTGTTCTTTTGGGTAAATGCACAGCTTTGTCTAAGGGGTAAGGCGCTAGTAAAGCATGCTGTCTCCTGGTATGACCTGAAATGATGACATGATGCTCGCAGAGCATTCAGAACTAGTCAGTTCTGAACAAAGCAAACAGTTGAGGAAACAGCATGTGCTGTGAATCTTTGGGCTCGTAAGTATAATTACAAACACTGCAGGCAAAGTTGGTAGAAAAGGAAAATAAATTAATCTGTCCTCAGTCTAGTCTGGAGGTGACTCAGCTGCGGAGCTCTGCAGTCACAGCCTCTCTGTGGCAGTTGATGGTGGAGGTGTCACACTGAAGGGACTGCAGCTGTGCTGAGACAGTTACCAGGCTGCATGCTCCCTACAGGAGTTGTTCTAGTCTGCAAAATGTCTCTAGTTGTATTTCATATGGTCAGATTCTGAGTGGGGGATATTTCTTAATCATGATTTTTTTCCCCCCTCAGGTTCATAGCCAGCAAATTCCTCATTCACATCAACATGAAACATTCCTTTCAACTGTGGATATTCATTCAGATCAGCCTACAGGAACGTGGTCTTCAACTGGACAAAACACACTTAAATTTCTTTGAAGTACTACAGTCTGAAAAATTCTTTTCCTTTGATTACATAAAATTGCTGTCTCCTCTAACAGCACAATAGCAGAGGAAGCTTTGGGCTATGGAGATGCTGTTGGAACCAAGTCTAATGTTTGGACAATTTCTTCTGCTTATTTAATAATAGACACAGTTGAATCAGTTCTTTGCCTCATTAACTTTCCTTTGACAAAATTTACTTGACATACTCTGCTTAGTGTTGTGCTTTACCCCTCTTATAAACTTTTATTTCAGACTCATCAGGGGTTTTATGAGTGTGGGATATTAAAGCAAGCACATTTACAGTTTCATCCTCCCATTGAGACACTGCTGGCCTTAGTTTTTATACCTCCCATCTTAATTTCCTCTGAATGTCTCATGTGGTTGGATAGTAGACTCTCTTGAAACTCTACTTTTACAGAGGAGAAGCAGACTAGATCTATGAATCCTATCTCTACTTCAAAATACATCTTCGCTTGAAAGTATGTGCACTTATGGATATTTTTGCGAGAATGTTCTTGATTTATTCATTAGCATTGTGCATTACAAACAAGTACACAATGTCAGCAAGCAATTTTTCCTATGAAGTCCATGGAATTGTTTGGTGTATAGGAAATTATAACCAAGTTTTTGTTAGTTTGTGTGGCAGGGTCAAAGTGGTGAAGATGGACACTTCTGTGTACTATATCTGTGTAATCCTGAGTTCTATCAGCTATGACAGAATGGTATTGTGAACCACAATTAATTTCCTTTACAATAGTGCGGATAACTTCACGGCTCATTAGACTGATGATTTCATTCTGAATTGTTGGACTTGTGTAATCTTGTTTTCTCTTCAGCTAGCTTCCCAGGGTCTCATTGTCATTGCTGTGAAGCTTCAGTAATTCAATAAAATTCTCCTCATCAATCTGATGGCCATGAATTACCAAGCCTTGTCTACTCCAGTAATGTACGGTGAGTATTATTTTATACAGTGAGCAAAACTGATTTCCCATCTAACATTTTAGCTTTCTTTATCCTTCAGACATGCTGGAAAATGTGGTATTAGATATTCCAATCAAACAAAAATGGTTTGGTGACAATTTAAACAAACTTTGGCTAGGGAGCATTGACACATCGTAGAACTTCGGCACTGAAGTGGATTTCTCTTCGTCCCCTTCACCACTACTGGCTTCATTCCTTGTGCTGCTGCTTTAGGTAAAGCTTAGTGCCAAGTGGTACAGCTGGGACATCAGAGGCAAGGCACTGACTGCTCAGCTAACCCCTTATGGATGGTGAATTTGTGAGATCCCACCAAAGGACTTAAACAGTTATGGAGACGTAAAAATCACTGAGCAATAAATATAAAAGTATTTTATGAATATTTTTTTGTAATATAATGGTTACAGCCATTTCTGTTAATCAGAAGTCTGAAGATTATTTGCTTGCCTAAGTCTGCCAAAATACAACGTCATGACATTATTCTGGAGCTATACCAGAATATGGTACTTCCATGAATGATATTAAAGGCATTTGTATTTAGATTTTTCCATCTCCAAGAAAACAGCATGAAAGATAAAGGGAAGGGTGAGAAAAAGGGAGAATCAGAAAAAACCATTTTCAAAATGAAGAATGCAAAATCAGATATATACTGTGGTTCACTGCTGTTAAACATTCAGCTGAGAGGATGTGGGAGTTTTTATTTCACAGATCTCATCAGAAACACTGAACTGCAATTGGTACATGGAGCTACAAGCCTGTCATGCATACTTTTGATAGAAATGGTAGGTCTGCTAATATGTGTAGATTTTAAATTAGAAGTTGAGAATAAGACTTGCCATAATTCTTTCATTTGTGTCTCAGTTCTCACCTATGACTGGGAATTAATTTATCATTACCACAGAAACTTTTAACAAAGATAAATCAGAAATTAAAAATGTTCACATATTGAAGTGAGGGGCTGCCTTACAGGCTAGAGGACAAATCTAAAGTCAACACCTCGTTTCATTGTCATTTGTGAAGAGTATAATAAAATAAATGCTTAATGACAAAAAGATTTATTTGATAACATTTCAAGTAAAACATCTTCTTATATGATATGAATTGTGCAGGATTATGAAGATAATCTCAATCTGGTATGTTTTATGTTCGGACCAATCTGCATCCTAACATCACTCATCTTTCACTGTCATGTTTAAATACTGGAGAGCTTCCAGGAGGAATTGGTCAAAAAAGAAATAATGACTGAGAAGTGAGAAGAGTTTGAGCCACACGGTCTAAGCTTTTATGTCATAGAGCAGATCCTGAAAACATATTGTCTATAATGCATAACTAAACAACACTATAGATACATGATATCTAGAATATTTCTACATTGTGCTATTTGTGTAATTGTGACTAATTCTCAAATTTATATACGGCACATATAAACGTATTACTGTACTTTCATATTTAACACATATTTTAAAATCTGACTACATTAATAATAACATTTATTGAGAGCAAACATTCTATTGATAGAGTTTATTGGTAGTTAAATTCTAAATATAAAATAATCCAACAAACCATACAGTGTAATTTGTATATTAAAGAGTAACTATAGCACTTTTTTGATATGTATCAGCTAAACTGCCATTGTTTAAATATTGTTTGGAACCATATCCAGTGCATACAGTGGCAAGAGCAACATGGCACCATCAAGTTTATTAGAGCACCTGAATTCTTCCAAACTCATTCATTATCCCTGCCCTAAAAACTGTAAGTTTTACAGTCAATGGCTCTATCTTCACCAAGACACCAAAGGACAAGACAGAGCCGACTGGGTTAATTGGAGGCTGGTTAGTTGTAAGAAATCTGCACGACGCCAATATCTGCACAGTGCTGCTGTGATGGGTCTATGACCATTAATTGTAATATTCTACATGATGGTGTGTACAAAGTGCTCCCATGCAAGCTAATAGGATTTTGGGAGTTATAGCACATTCTGAGGATGGCTGGCCAGAAGAACGTAAAAGGACTCTCTTTATTTATTTATTGCTGAGTAAACTACTGATATTTTAAATATCTATATACTCAAAGAAGTTCTTGCCTTTATGTTTCATTGTGTAACAAATCCATCACAGGCCTTTTCTTTTTCATAGAAGGGAAAAGACTGAGATTTGCTGCAGGTTTCTGAAGAAGGGCTATGTGCCAAAATATAGCCAAAAATATTTTATTTTTTTTGCATCACTTCTTTTGTAATTATTGAAGCGAAATCTTACAAACATCATGCTCCAAAACCACACATTTTATTTACTGGAAATCCAAGTATTTGAGGGCACAAGACTTCTCAAAAGGCAACACAGGTCACTTGTGTTTCCCCATAGAAAACTGTATTTAAGGCAATATTTAACACTAATTTCTGGGCGAAGTTTGAATGCTTTTTACTTATAAAGCTTGTAGTGCTTATTTTGTGTTTGCTTGAGACGCTGCCTCTAGACCCTTGTTGTCCATGGATAGTCTTACTCAATTGCCTACTACAGTGCCCCTCCCACAGGGAAGGGAAAATTTCACGTGTTTCTGAGCACCTTGACTTAGCATACAACAATCAAGCCACTGGCTACAGACTGTTCTCAAAATCTTTTTGGCTGCTGCCTGTTCCTCTCTGAGTGCAGGCATGACAGTCAAAAGTAATGACTTGTGCCCCAAGGGAAGCCCTGAGGGCTGCAGATGAGCAGCCGTTTGACAGTGGATCTTCCTTCCTGTTAAATGTGGTAAGCAATGGTCTGGGGCGTGATGGGAAGCCTAGCAGGGTGACTCGGGCTGGGTTTGAAAAAAGATAGAGAAAAATTTGAACGTGTTTACAGAAAATTTCTCCCCAACAAGGGAGAAATCATTGAAGTGCTCATTTGGGACATATACAAAATCAGTTTACATGATGAGAGGTGGTACGAGACCTCTGGGTACTGCATAGAAATTATACGAGTGATGCAGTATGTCATGAAGGCCTTTGTAACCGAGGTAAAGAACCTATCTTGGATCTTTTAGGGATGTGGGAACAAACTGAGAGACACCATGGGATATGTAATATGATCAGTGTGATGAACAGGAACTTTTTGTGCTGACATGTATGAGACAAAACTGTATTTGTTACAGTAAAAATAATCCAGATGTTACATAAGCACTTGGATGAGGAGTTATCAGTGTAGTCGTGTCTAAGAGGCAGCTAAGATATGTAACAGTGGAGAGTTCACTCTGGGGTAGTCTGAACTACACCTACTCTATCACTGATCTTGAACTAAACTCCAGCAAAATCAACCCCCCTATTGCTGTCAATAACAGAACTAGAATATAGACTACAGGTTCCAAGCCCCACATGCACAAGCATTGCCTTAGTAGGTCCCCTGTAACTACTGGAACAAAATGTGATAGTGGAGTGTTTCAGCAGAGACATCATTGCTATTAGGCAAAATTTGTAATTCCCATAGCCCTACCAGAGGCATTTATACTGGCTTTTGGAAAATTTACATCCACCAGGGAACGTGTAAACAGTACAAGTCAGCCTGAGCAGAAAGAGATAAAATTCCAAGGCTTGGATGATTAAAAAGTCTTTGATGTTCTCATGAATAGAGCATATGTGGAGACCAAATACATACTCTCCAAACTTGATTCAATAAAGCTGAAACTCTCTGCCTTGCCCTTGGCCTTGCAGTACACCCCACATTAAAACCAGTCAATAAAATTTGATATGTTGCCAACTGTTGCTTGCCTGAAGATTAAACTACTTAAGTTTTCAATTACCTATTATATAATACAACAAAGACACCCAAGTAATGTCCTTAACTCTCTGGCTGAGCAATCAAAAAAAAAAAAAAGCTATTTACACTAGAGAAAAGCCTGAATAAAGAGATGGGCTTTGCACTGTGTCCTGAAGTTCCATGGAGAGGGGCTTGGCCTACATGTGTAGCTTTCTAGTATAACTATGTCAGTTTGGGGACTGATTTCAAACATGTATAACCCTTGACACTGATGCACTTCTATCAGTACAAAGATGCTTGATCTTATTAGATCAGGCTCTAGATCAATTTCAATGCTAGTATAACTTGTTGATGAGTGAATGTGAAGGGGAATGTCTGCAATGTGTTCTATTGCAGAGATATCTGGAGTAACTCCACCTTATAGAAGTCAACAATTGTAGCTTTGGATGGCATTGAGCAATCTTAGGCATAGTTATAGTAGGTCAACCACAGAATTGTGGTAACGTGGCTCTGGTGCTTCTGGGCTTTAACATCTGCTTTAAACTATTGCTGCACTGTGCTCTGTGGACAATTCTACACACTCAGAATTGATTGGTTGATCTCTACTGTAGTTCTGACTTACAGAATACAGACTTAACCACAGGTTCCCACTGTTGGATCCCTGTAGATCTGATCCTTAAAGGAACTAGAATAATTTTCTTTCTATTTCTCCTAACCGACTCCAAAGGAAGAACAGACAATTTGTTCAGCTGGAAAATTTCATATTGTAGATATATCATTTGAGATGAATCCTATTTTTGGTGTTTTGAATGCAAGAGTAACAAAGTAAAAAATAGGGCCTTAATTCCAATATAGCTACATATCCATCCCTAGGACAGTATCATTATAGTGAGCAGATCTAATTAATCAAGGTGCGACCATTTCCACATGCAGAAGGTGCAGATCCAGTTGCTGTTGTAATATGGTCGTGAAAACTCCAGAGCTGGGACGTCTGGTGAGAATTTGATGTTCTCATCTGCAGTTAAAATGCTACTAAATTACTTGTTCTCAGCTATTCCCAAAGGGCTTACAGCAGTGCATGAGAGAAAGTGTGTCTCAGGTAGTTAAGTCTAAGATCATGCAAGGCTCTCAAAGTGGAAAAAGCATGGTAATTTGCCCTGTGAAGGGAAGCAGTAACTAATGTACCAGTGCAGTGTGTTTCTTCTGACCAGTCTCACTAAAGGAGCGGGTCACTGCATCTGCACCAGCTGGAGCTTCTGAGTGACTTTCAGGAGGATAATATGTTTAGCAAGCAGCATGGTAATCTAATCAGTGAATGGAAAAGCATGACTGTAGGCAAAATGTGGCAGAATGGGAAGAACTTACAGTCAAAAAGGAAAGCAAAGTTAACTTCCCTCAGTATCTTTGAACCTGCATCTTTTTATCTGTTTCCAGGGGTTGTAATTAATTTGATTGCTATGTTATAAATCTCACTGCCAGACGTCTTAGTATCGTATCAACAGAGATCTTGAGTAGCATTGTGTCTTACCAGTTGTAAATTGCTGCATTGTAAATTGCTGCTTCAATGTGAGCGGAAGAAACTTGCAAAAGCATCTGGTCCTGTTTGCAGCCAACTCCAATCTGCAGCTCCTTGCTCTGGTAAGGGTCCCAAAAGCAGCTCCTGCTGCAGTCATGCACTGGGACTGAACTTTGTACATTTTCAAAGCCACAACAAATTTCTAAGATGTCAGAAGTAGCAAGCTGACATCCCGAGGAAAAAGACAGGCCTTTTATGCAGTGGATAAACAACTAAAAACTGCAGAGCATGCTGATTTTCTTGAACAGTACTTTTAAATGGCTCTGTTATGAGAACATTTGAATGCTTTAATGTAGAGCATGACACTAAAATATGGTATGAAATTACAGTAGATGTAAAACTAATTTATTAATTATAGGAACTAATATATCTTCTCCTTTGGAAGCTATGAAATATCTTGTGTAAAGATGGTAGACTCTGCCCTTAAGGGGTCTTATTTAGCTTTTATCATATTAGGTCTAATAGAAAAAAACAACATTGACAATAATGTGCTGTGTGTGTCATACATGATATCTCATTATCCATCTCTCCTGCTATAGAGTGAAAAAACCCACTTCTGCTGAGTTTTACCTTAAAATTAGTTCATTTTTATTTTTTAGTCATTTGTAGCAAATCAGAGCCTCTTCTAAAGTGTTGGACCAACCTCCACGCCTGATTACACTGGTGAAAATTTGGAATTATTGCCTTGAAATCAGAGAAACTTCAATGAATGGAATTTGACACATTCAAAACGTATTTTGGCCGATTACCTTTTCACAGCAAAAGGAAGTTTTGTATATTTTCCATGTAAATTCCTAAATAATTCTATAGACTGCAAAGGAAGACAACATTTGCTATGTTGGCTCAAACTGATAGTATAAACTATTTATGTCAAAGGCGACACTAACAGTTGCTTTAAAGAAGAGTAAAAGAAACTGTGCAAAGAAGAGGTGTGGAATAACCTGCCACAAGGGCAGAAACACAGGAAATACAGGAAAAGAAAATATATATAGAAATGAAAGAAAATAATACAGCAAATGCATGCAAGGAAATTAACTCCCTTTTCTAAAGTTATTTGAAAATGCATCTCTGCTATATAAAATATCAAGGGTTATCTCTTTTATTAAATATTTAGAGTAAAATCTCTATTTAAAAAAATGCTGGGTACTTCTTTTGCATCCAATGAATATTCATTGGGAAGTTCATTGGTGGGTGCCTATTCAAAACTGAAAGATCAAAAGGGAACTGTGTCAATTTTGTCCTTTTCTGGGTTGACTGCTATTTTTTGATGTAATAAATTGCCAATTTTAGAAGGGTAAAGAACAGAAATGGAAACGAGTATGCCTTTCAGGAGACTTTTGACTGTGCCGTTATGAATAGTCCCCAAACAAACAGCTTGTTGCAAGCCATTCACACAGTAGATAGACATCCAATTGTTAGCCATGCAAATAGCCATATCCAATGGTCAGACAGCTGTTAGCTGGCTCTTAGAATGATTGGTAACCAGGCTGTTGTAGAACTTACTCCTGTCTACAGGCTGCTGGGTCTCATCTTTTTCTAAAATCTTATTAATAAATTGAACACGTTTTATGGGATCACTGACGTCTACTGCCTCCCTTCTCACTGTTTCTCTCAGTAACAAGTAGAAGACAAAACCAAAAAAAGAACAAGTAGACAAAACATGTTTATGGGCTATCTTTATAGACCAGAGTTTTATCCTCATAGGGATGTTGTGGGTAAAATGAAAGCCTTTTTGTGCAACCACAGCAACACTTACACTTCTAAGTGCAAGTATGTTATGCAGGCACACACAAACACACAGACACACTCACACATGCTTCTTATACACTAATACAGCTTTTTCTTAGTCTCAAAGTCATATTCTGAAAATACATACACCAGGAACAAATTTAGACTTTTAAAAGTTAATGAAAACAGACATTAGTATATAGTAAAGTCTTTAATAGGTGCTTTTCTAGAACAGGCAATTGTGCACTCTTTTGATTGTGGATAGTTTTTCGTGTCTTGATGAAGTTTTACACATTGCAAAAAAACCTGTCTAATGTAAGTTTACTAAAATACTTCAGATTAATTGAAATCGATACGGCAGTTGAAAGCTCACTACACATCATGCTCCTGACAGTGCCCAGAACTGCCCAGTTGTGGTAGCTGGACTGTCCATCCTGTTTGCAGGATTTGATCCATAACCCAAATGGTAACTGATAGGACAAGGAGGGTTTCTCTCACTTTTATATAATTCAGAAGTTTTGGACATTTTGGTAAATGATTCCCATTTAATAAAATTTGTGGTGTCTGGGTTTAGGCAATCCTGTTCATGGCTTCCCTCCATCCATTCTCTTAGACTCTCATGACCTTATCTTCCTGTTCCCCACACGAGGCCTTCATGTGCTGCCTCTTCACTCTCGTTTCCATTGCATCAGATTGCTGGTGTCTCTCGAGTCCTCACGTTGCCACCTCCCCTTCCTGCTCTGGCAAAACGCAAACATGCTGGCTGAAGTCCACTAATTCTCCAAAGACACTAAAACGTCTCTGCACTGTGTTGCTTCCTCAGACCTCACGCTTCTGGAGGAGCAATGCATATTTTCCTGAAAAAGCTCTTATGGAGCCAACACAGCTTCAGTAAAATGTAGCTCCTTGATTTTGTACTGAATGTTGTAATGATATCATTGCTGAAACCCACAGCACTCAGCAGGAACCACAACTCAAAGGTTAGTGGTGACATGGGTGTGTTAAATTAGATTTCCTTTTCTTCATAAAACAATCTGAGCCTTTGCTCTCTACTACCTGAGCACTTGAATTGCGAGGTTTTAAACTGAGATGGAGCCCTGCTGTGCAACTTTTAAAATTGCTGATTGATATGAATAATGGAAGCAGAAACCTAGAGTATAACTAAATAATGTTCCGATTCGGGGTACTCAGTTTAGAAGATATAAACCAAAGTTTGAATCCTGCAAATGATTACTGAAGATGGTTTTTTGATTCAGAATTAATTGTAAGATTATGTGGATACATAATCCCATCACAGTAGATTTCTTACCTACAATTTTCTGTTGTCTTTTTGTTCTGATGTATTTTCTCTGTTTCTTCTCATATCTTTCTGGCTCAATGACATTTCAATTATGCCAAGCAAATAGGAAACAGAAAGAGACAAAGAGAAGACACACATATACAGCCACATCATGCCCTTCTTGAGGCTTTATGTAACTACCAAAGGACATCTTTCACTGGGAGAAGAGAGCTTCTTTCTAGAAGGTAGGCAACTCAGCAGTTTTCCTGTATCTGTGTACATATTCAAACCAGACCATGTTCATGGCCTCTCAAATCTCCCAATGGAATGTAAACAGGATTGAAGCACTTATGTCTATGGCTTGCAGTATGTAGCAAATGTTAGGTACTGCGTTACACGTCATCATGATACCTAAGTCCATCTAAGGATGACTCTGTGGGTAGCTGTTTTCCATATCTAAAACAAGGACAATTTTGCAGTACTGTGCTGCACCTCACAGAGGTGTTAGAGATTAAAGATCATGACTGTAACAGAATGATTAAAATGAGATCTAGAACGACATACCATTCCCCTAAAAATACGAACATTTAAAACAGAATTCAGAAGAACTGGAACGATTGACATTTGTCACTGAGCTACTTCTTTCTGAACATCATGGATGTATGCATTTTTGGAATGTTGCTGCTAAAACTGTGCATTGTCCTGTCAGAATTCCAAACATGCTTACGGACTAATAGGTTTTCCCTCTCACCTAATACATGGAACTAATTGCCAGTGTTCATCTTTTATTTTCCATAACTATTTGGAATCTAGCAAATGCTTCCTTAATTTCAATTACCTAAATATATCCATTAATCAAAGACCCTTAGCTGGTATTTTCCAGGTCCTCCAAATTTCTTAACTGTATATCTTTTATGAATCATCTCAAAACCTGTTTTAATACTCCCTACAAAGTATCTGATTTTCCTGTTGCCAGATGTGAGTTCATTAGGTGAAAGTTACCATGAAACAATTTAGTAGGAGCTTCAATCTCATTGTTTTTTACTAAGTATTATTTATGCATCCAGTGCCCCAGGTGTCTATGGAGCTTAACGGGCAATTTAAAAAAAAAGGCCATAGCCCAATTAACTAAAACAGTAACTATTAAAAAAAGGTGTAAGCATTTGGGAAAAGGGTGAGATGACAAGAATTACTGCATGATTGAAAGGTCACAAATATGCTTACTGTTAGAGAGGAAACTTGCCTGTTTACAGAAAACTGAAATGGAAAGGCTAGAACAAAGACTGCAGTGCTTAGCACTGGGTGCCTAACTGGAAGCTGAGGGCTTTGGAGAGAGATCTGAAAAGGGGAGAATCATTGTGCAGGGATAAGAAGCATGAAGTAAACAAAAGCATGTGTCCTTTGTGAAACAAAGAGGGTAACGGAAGTAGAATCTGTCAGGCTGCTGGGAGGAAACAGGATAAGTCAATGGAGGGGTTGAGGCAAACTTTTCCTTGGAAAGTGAGGATGAGAGACTATTTGCTAACACTCCTTGCTGTGCTTGAAGCTGCACACTACACAGAAGACATTGTCCAAGCCACAAAAGTATCTGCTATCTGAAAAGCTGATAGTTTAGTTTTATCCACCATGGTTCTTGCAACTTCCTTTGCCAAACAGCAGCTATGCCAAAGCTTAAGAACAGGCTGACTTCCAATGTGAGAAATTGTTGGACTACCAAGGTGAGAGCTAGACCACAATTCACTAATTTCTTCACTGTAGTGAATGTGCATAACACTTAAAAATTTTTGCATAGAATTTATTACCCTTCTGCTTGACTTTGAAGGGGGTTCCATGGACAAACTTTTTCTCTCAAAAGAAAAGGCATAAGAATGAGAATTCGGTGCTGCTTTCCTGGTACAAACCAGCACTTCGAATTTTGAAGTTGCAGCTTGTCCAAATATTTCTCTCACTTTAGTGTGCAGATTCTCTTTTTGTGCAAATTATGTATTTGATGACATGGGGAATTTACACAACTCTCTGCTATTTCAAATGTCTTAGTAGCAACAGCAGAGATGGTGTCAAATCTTCAGCTACTGGAAGTTAAAAGTACTTCTCAACTTTAATTATCTTGCTTAACAGCAGTTGAAATGTGATTTCTGCCTTGATTTTCTAGAAGATGGTATTTTATTAGTTTCATGTATATTCTCTAAAATGATCTCTTGTTTCTGAATTTTAGTTGAAACATCACCACTAAAGTTCAATTACTGCATCAGCTAATCTAAAACAAGAAAGACCCATTAAGGTTACAGGGTTAAGGTTTTTCTCACAGTGGCAAAAAACTGGAAATATTCCTGTTGCTACACCTATGCTGCCTATTTTGTCAATTATGTTTCCTCATATTCACTAGGTAATGTTTGTTTCAGTTAAACTGACAATGGAAAAACAAAGCAGTTCCTTGATTTTGGCTACGTACACCAGTTAGTAAGATACATTCTCTGGTAAACAGATTTGAAGGATGCAGGTGTAGGATGATCCTTCATAACAATGGTGCTGCTTCTGCAGTCCTGCATCCAGAAGTTGATGGCTGCAGGCCAGTATCCCTGGTTAACTTCCTGGATACAAGGAAAAGCAAGCCAGCTATCTCCTTTATTTTAAATATACCTCTCTTTTTCTAAAGAGAACCATTAGTTTTTATCAATAGCACTAATGCTTTGCATTTAAACCAAATTACAATGGGAAAGGAGATGCTTAAGGGTAACTGGGTGATGAAAGGACTACATTACAGTACAAGTCCAAGGGCTGCTGTTTCCTATTTGTAATGCTGAATCCACATGCAAGTCATATTTAAGCTATAAACAGTGGCGCCTAGGGAGTATACACTCAAATTGCCTTGAGAAACTAAATACTTTTATCAAATCACCAGAGGGACTTGTGTTCAAAAAACACTCTTGAACAACATGGCTTTTCTATATTCACCTTTAGAGAATAAAGCTCTCAGCAATCTATACAACTTAATTAACATGTTGCTTGGATATTTTATAATTTTACATAGAGATGCCTAATATACATAATTTCAGACAGATAATTTCACACATGACACATAATTTCAGCTACCCTCTATCGATCCCCCTTGTTTTAATAATCACAGACATTGTGCAGTTCCAATACCTTCAACTTCTTACTCAGAGAACAGTGAGACTATACCATCCATTTTCTTTCATGACAGAAATCTCATCTGCAGTTGGGCAAGTTTTATCATTTGATGCTATGAAGTTTTAGTCTCCAGAAGAACATAGTTTGGGCAGTGGTTTTGAGGAAATTTCAGAATAAAGAGACAGGTCCTGGTAAAGGGAACAAACACATACATAGTGTAATTTTCATTGTGGCAGTAGAAAGAGGCAGGTTTTTGATTCTCAGGATGTCTCAATGAGGCAACAGTCTGTTTGGGTGAAACGATTTCCATTGTAGTAGGAGGAGCACAGATAAACATGAAGATGTTATTGAATAGACTTCAAACCATAGCAGCTGCATGAAGTTCTGTTAACTCAGATGTCATTACTTGTAATGTAAAAGAGAAGATATGGTTTTCTGAAACAAGAGAAGAAGAATAGTAAGGATACATGAGTTTAATTACCTCCATGTCTCTATGTATATCTGAGGAATTTGTCAAATGATCAAGAGGAATGGTACAGCATCTGGCAGTGATTATGGCTTTGGGGGCACAATGAAAATTCTGATGGGTGGATTGTGAAGTGAAATCTAAATTTGACTGTAAGAAATAAATCTACAGAAAGATGAGATGCCCTTAGTGTCACAGCTAAAAACAAGCTCACAGCTATAATCTGACAATGCAAGTAGAATGTAAGATATAAAGCTGAATCTAAAGCTGAAAATAATCAGCAGTAACTGTAAAATCTGAAGGCATCTGAAAACTGAATACTCTGTATATCCTTAGTAAATGGTGTATACCTCTTGTATGCTATTTTTGCACCAGTGTATAAAAGTGTCCAGAACCACATGGCCACAGCCAAAGCCAAAACAATTTAAATACCAAGGTTGTTACAAATATGACCAAATCTGAGGAGTGTGCATAAGATCTGAGCCACTGTAAGCTGCAACAATTTCCACTCTCCATGAACACAAAAAATTTGGAAATAGTAGCTATCTAAGGTCAGATAGGGATTAATATGAACAGTGATAGGAAGAAGAGGGAAAGGGAAGGAGAAGTAAGTGCAGTCTAACAGAAAGTAATTTAAAACTTACAATCAGGAAGAAAAAGTTTTCTTCTTAGAGGGTTTCAGAAGAAAATGCCTGGCTTTTACAAATGTATGAGGAGGAGTGTTTCTTTCTAAATGAAGAGAGGATAGGAATTGGTGATAATCTTCCCAACATCAGCTGTGAAAGTCAGCTCCCTTGATAGATAAAGATAAGAATAAAACCCACTGAGAATGGAAGTGCAGTGAATTTTAAGTTATTCCTTGGAAATAATAAAGAAAACATGAACAAAAATGAAAATAGGGTGGCACTAAAACTGCCAACATTAGCCTAACTTTGCTCACTTTAAGCTAATGATAAAAATAATGCTGATTTTGACAGAATTTGGGTTGGGTAAGTGCTGAATTTTTTTTTTTAAATTCCTCTCTCAGGGGATAGCTGAACTATCAACCACGATTGCTTGGGGAAGAGTAATTCTTGCCAGATGAGTTTATTCGTTTTGTTTTGTTTTCTTTATGGGAAAGCATAACAAAATTAGTAGATGATGAGAAGAGTGGGGGAGGATACTGTTGTCTTGGTGGAATGGTCAGTGCAGCTCCTCAGTCACAGCTGGCTCGGTTTGGCAGGGAGAGCACCGTGCTCCTCTGGCAGCCAAGGGGCTGTGAGCGAGGCAGAGGGGGCATTTACCTGAAGCAAGGCATGTGGTGGTCTGGTAGTGGGACACAGTGACAGTTCTGAAGCCAGCTAACCTTCCCGAAATTTAGAACATAGAGCAGACATTTCAGCACAGTTCTGCCTTAATGCCGAGGTTTTGTGCAGCACCTGCCGTGCTGTTGGCACTTACCAACAAACACAAACTGCTGATGCTACTGCTGAAGGAGGATATGGTGCTGGAGAGTGAAAGGCTAGAAATACAAGCAAAACGCCCATTTACCATGAGAAAGTGATATTGCCATCCAGTAACATGAGCATACTTAATTCTTATATTTGCTGGGAGTTCATCCTGAATACAGCTTTGAAGGAAGCAGTGCTGAGACCATGGTAGAAATAATACTGAGTGAACTGGACATCACATCTGAGTTTCTAAGGCCGAAAAAGGAAATAATTAAATTCAATCTGTCATATACAGCATCTTAGAATTGGCCTTTGCATCACTAAATGTTCCCCTGTGAACCACCAAATTAATTAGTTAATTGATGTTGTGTTATACAATTGTTGTTTTCATGTAAAGTTGTTAGTTTAAAGCCACTCCAAAAAGCACAAGCTAACCCCAAGCACCCCGCGGAGTGGCTGCTTTTCCCCCATTTCAAAGGACTTCTAACTTTAATGTAATTATTGTTGATGAATGTTGTTTGTATTCAAAAGTTCCTTGTTAAAGTCACTCTCACAAGCATAAGCTGACCCTGAGCAATCCCCACAGAGTGACCATTTCCCCAGTTTTAGGAATTTTAAATGTTCTGCTAGTTAATAGAAACTATTTTAAGTCTTTACCTTTAAAATATCATTTCCATAAGTTTACAGTTATTGTTAACTATATTGTTGTTTGTGTTCCAAGGTAAAAACTTTATTTTAACAGCAAAATATATGTTTTATTAAAATATAAATTCCAGNAATTCCAGGCCCAGGCTGACTTGGCTGGGCTTCTTAACTGTCATTTTCTAAAAATAGCTGCTCAGTGCCCCACCTGTAGCTGGGCTCCACGGTAACCCGAATACCAATGAGGTCCTTTAGGATTACCTCACTGGATAACTCCACCAATCCAGCGGGACCATGGAGGCTGGGCAAGGGGAGGAGCCACCACCATATAAAAAAGCCCTGCGCAAGGCAGAGCCTTGCTTTTTAGCCAGCTAGTGGTTAAGAAGCCCAGAGCCGAGGAGCCCGGCCTATATCTCTATTAGAGACTTTTCTAATTTTCACTAGAGCCTCAGTTTTACTGAGACTCCCCTCGGCACTGTACAGCTCCCTGTTCAGGGCAGCCGTGCGGCGGCCCTGGTGCCTTATCCCCGCGTTCCCGGGTGTTTTCTATTTCAGTTATTTTTAAGGATCTTGTTTTCTTCTGCTTTTGTTGTGAAATAAACATTTTTAATTTTAACAACAAAAGCGAGTTGTCTCGTTTTTGACAAATCTTAAACTGTTAGAGAAATAACAATATTTGATAAAGAATACAATTAGCCCCTATAAGATTATAAGACTATTAAACTTCATGAAACTGCATTGTTAAAAAGATGCATCACCTGCATAAAGCACAAAGAAAAGAGAAGGATGATAACTGAAGTAGAGCCATCTAGGCTACATTTTACGGAGTGTAAATGTGCCAAGGAAATTAATTTTTTTTATACTGGCATGCCGCAGATTGTATATCTTACAGAAAAAATTGTGAAGAGATGATTGAACAATGTATTTTTGTTGACAATTTGTCTTTTTACCTCACAAGATAGCTTAAGATTCCAACTCAACAAAAAAAAACAAACATTCCCTTGGAATGAAGAAATAGTAAAAATGTTCTAGAAAATATCATGCTCAAAGCAAAGGATGCAGTTAAGTCAAGAGTGAACAGTTTTCTCTTTCTGATGATAAAATAAGAAAGGGAATTCCCTCATATTTACCCCGAGCGTGAGTAAAAATTCAAATTCTCTGTGATTTTTTCTGCTTGTTGCCTTCTTTTTGTCAGGTGAAATGGGCAAAAAGGCATAAGAATACCATGTGCAATAGGAGTGGTCCCTACATGTTACTGGAATGCAAGATTTTTATAGCACTTGATGGGGTGAGGGCCTTTACACTCGACAGCAGCTGGTTCAAGTCACTGAGAGAATCTCAAAGGGTGTCTTTGTACAGCATTAGCTGTGCCCAGGTACAGATTTTTATTCATTGTGGATTCAGTTGTATCCATACTGCTTAATCCACCCCCAAGTTTCTCTGCTTGGCAAGTTTGCGTCCTTGCTCCAGGTCTGAGCCAAAGTGTGAGACAACTCACAGGAGCAGTATGGATGGCTGGGGAATTCAGTCTTGCATGCTGGCTTGAGCCATAAACTAGCATGGCTGTATAGACTTACCAATAAAGATTGATATTATGATGTCAGTGAGAAGCTGGGGATGCTGAGCCAAATGATCTCATAGAGGACTGAATCTTGACACCACAGACTTATAAATAATTGCCAGTATGATACAGGACACACAAATAGAACAGCCTTTTTCCCACGTATATTTATACCTCAGCCATGACAGGAATTGCTCAGTAACTTCTGAAGGCAAGACAGTTAGTCAGATTTAATTTTCCCTCATCTCATCACCAACCACTAATTAGGAGTATTCCCTGTTCTTGTGATTTTTATCATGGTCATGGCATTTGATACTTCTCTGCAGAGCCCCTGTTTTGGAACCATGTGATTACATCAGACCAAAAATTTCCAGTCCTTAAAATTGGGTTTGTGTTGTTTTGTTTTGTTTTTAAAAAGAAAAGCTATAAACCAAAACAACAAATATAAAGCCCCCAAATTCTTAGTTTTCTAAGCGTCATTATTTCTGTGGCCTGACATGGCTTTAACATTTGAGGTTAACAATATGAAGTTAATGTCATGTAAAAAATAAACAAACAAGAAGACTTTGTCCCCCAAGGAACCCGAATAAATGGGTAAGCACCAACTGAGTTTTGATCTGAACCAAGGACATCAATTTACTTCCAGTCTTTTCTTTTCCTTTTTATTTCTAATTAACTCTTCTATTAAAACTGTTTGCTTCTTTAAGCAGTCCTCAAAATAATCCAGTCTTGTAGATGTTACGTGGTATTTTCCATGTAAATAAAAAGAAATATTCTAAACAGAGAAATGTTGAAAAGGGTAGTTTAAAATATTTTATGGTGAGAAATATTTGAAACTTTTCTTGTTGGCTAGGGGGAATATGCAGTTTCTAAGCCAAATGTCCATTCTGGATTATGTCAAACTCTCGCTAGTATGAAAGGCAGGAAGGTATTTGGGAACTCCATAGCCTATCATGCTGTTTTCTGAACAGACTGTCACTTTGCTTTGCTACACAATTACTATTAGTGATTCACCTTTTAATGAGAGCAAAAGGGAAACAGCAAAGAAAACATTTCTCTAAAATGTTTTCAGAAAGGCCCACTGGAATTTGAAATGGGTCTTATTTGGTGTACTTTGCATAATTTGTTACACTAAATATGAAACAGATGCAGCTGTAGTGCATGTGTTATTCAGAACAGCCCGGGTCTCCCAGAACACAATCATTGGCTTGTTCAGAGTTTGTCAAAATTGTATCTCTGGGCAGAATGACACCGAGTAAAACATGATGCAACCACCCACAAAGGATTCACACAGCATTTGCTCACCCTCACCTTTGCTTTTGGGAAATTACATGGTTACTTCATGTCAAAATTACTGAGGGAGGGATCAGCTAATATTTTACTGAGCTGTTAGATCAGCATTATTATTATCACATGGGGACGTGCGGTAAGATAAACATACACCTTGTGCTGTGTAGGGGATTTCCCTGGTTATATCCACAACCACTGCACTGTCACTGCAAAGCTCCTCTGTAGTCAAGTAATACCACGTGAACTTCAGTTTGAGCCAGTGAAATGGCTTCAATTAGGCATTACACTTCTCAGGTGCAAATGGTGACTTGCAGTAGGACTGTTGTCTTTGTCAATGTGGTTTGAATTTACAACTCTAACAAGAAAAGTAACTAGAACACGAGTTGCTGTGTTGATAACAGCTCCCCAACATTCAGTGCTTGCCTTTTAAAGTGGAGGGTGATCCCTGGTGACCGCAAGTACAACCCTGAGATAGCAAGCGCAGCTGCTTCATGAGTGTATGTATTAAGTATACATATATGTATATATGGCTATATCAGCAATTACACCTTAACAGCAAAAACCATAATCACACATGAGTTGTGATTGAAAGAAATCTCTAATTAAAAATAGAGATTTAATTAAATAATAATAAAAGAAGAGAAGATTTATAATACAGCTTTTAGGAAAGAGGAGGTGCATTTTATCTCTGTGTTTTAATCTCAACAGCAGAATTCAGTAATGGGTCAAGATGAACCTGCTCTGCACTACCACAATGTAAGCACGTGATAAAAGAAGTAGACTCACGACACCTGTCACTGTTAAGATGTCAAATATTTCATGCTATAAAAGCCTAACTTTAATTGTCCATTATTTGGCTTAAGGTTAATGTCCAAGCAAAGTCTCCCAGTGATTTTCTCTGCAACGGCTCTTGCTCCATTACATAGACCAACGCTCCTGTGCACAGGAGGTACATAGGAATAATTAGTATAATTCTTATCTAGATTCAAGAAATGCTACAGTTAAAAATTTCAAAATGGTTGACTCATGCTTGAGACATGATTTTGTAACTGCTTTGATCATATCCTTTAAACTACTGTAAAGTTTAGTAGTTAAAATCTGCAAAGAGTCATGTTCTGAATGGATTTCTGAAAGGTCCATTCTTTGGCCTACTACTATGACACAACTTGGGATTTCACAGTACTTGAATCTATGATCTTCCTTGGGTAAAACGTGAAACTCAGCAGTTGGAACTAGTTATTGGTGACTGCTTAGTTAGGAACTGGCTGAGCCAATAGGAAAGGACATATTATTTTTGTTGACAAGGGTCCACTTTGTGACGCATGAACTGGCATGCAGCTTGAGATGTAAATCTAAGAGCAAAAGCTTTTGTGGAAGTTTGCTATGCCTTTTTCTTTGGTGTTTTGGGGCAAATAAGTATTCCACCATCTGAGAAATGTTTAAGTAAGGCCTGATCTTACACCAAAGGAATTCAATAATAATACTCCTGAGCAAAATCAAAATTTTAATTTCCAAGCCAAACCACTGATTTCCTGAAACACCTTCATCTCTTCTCCTGCTGGCAGTTGTTCCCCTTTTAACCTCCTTTTATCCTTAAACCATCACAAACAGTTTCAGTCAGCATTATGGAAAATGACCGAGCCATTGCCAGGTAGAACCAGATGACATGCAAACCAGGATTCAGTCACCTAGATCCTAAGATCCCTAGAGGGTCTAACAGAAGGGAAGCATTTAAAGTGTTAGGTCTTCAGGAAAATGATGAGGATATAGTTCCTACAAGTCACTATCCATACATAGTTGCACTCTTCTCACATCTAATGACAGACCTCGTCAAATGTCAAGAGGGAAGACCTGCGAAGAAAGAGAGTCAAGTACACAAATGATTGTTGCATAATTATTCTCCATTTAAAAACTAGGTCTTTGATTCTTATTTGTGATTATTTTTTGTGTTTTTCACGTGTGAAGTATCTTTGATCAGTGGTCCTTATAGAAACATGAATCTGAACTTCAAACATCAGAAGTAGTCTTTGAGTAAGAAAGGATGAGGTGATGAGAAACAAAAGGATTTATGAAACTCTTAAAGCCAGACACTATTTGTTACATCATGCTAGCCCCCAATGTAATGAAAATAGCAGGGCTCTGACTGGCTAGGGAGAGGAAAAGACTCAGTAAGTAAAAAACAGAAATATTGCTTTCTAAGTGCAATTGATAATTTTCTTTCAAGGCATAGAGTACAACACAGGTTTAGAGATTACAGTATCATGTAAATGTAAATGTTTACATTTGCATGCAATAAAGTCCATTCTTCTCTTTGTTTTCCTTAATTAAAACTTACAAGTTGCAGGGTGTGGCTGAGCATTTCCTGTCTACCATTCTCAAATAGCTTTTAGTTGCCCAGAAGAAAGAGCCAGATCTACCTCATTTGGGCTGCTCTGTTATTATGGTACAATCACCTGTCACATTTATTCCTTGCAAAAGAACTGAAGGCAGTGTTATGCCTAGTAAGTGCATAATAAAAAGAACTGATTTTAAAGACATTGACAACTCATCTTGTTTCCTCTGACATGGTACCTGTCTAAAAATTAGGTGGATAACTTAAGTTTCCCATCGAGGTAGTAAAAAGGAGGTAACTCAAGAAGATGAATAATTCCTTCCTAAAATAAAGTGAGTTACCTGCTGCAAATGCTCATCTATTTCCATTGATTCTATTATTATCAGGATTAAGTACCTGACATTTATGTAATGTTAAGTCCCGAATTCAAATAGCTTGTGATTACTAATAAACAGAATTATGACCATGATGTGGAGAAGTAACGGGCAGATCATTGGTTTCAACAGAGAGTTCTACCAAAGACAGTGCCTTCAGTGCCTTCAAAATCACTATGTGCCTTCTAGTTTTATTACCAGGTACAAGGTATGAGAATCAGGAAGAACATAAATGTTACAGGGTTGGGTGTCTTCAGTTACAGTCAGTAGTAATTTCTCTTGAAGCCAATGGAAGTGCATTAATGTAAAATCTCGTGGAAGCAAAGAGGAATTAAGAAATGGAATCTGATCCAAAACTCACTGAAATCCATGCAAATTTTTCTCTGATCCACCGAACCTTGGATCAAGCTCCTAGTTCTTTGGATAACAGCAGTAGTCCAACTTCTTTGTTGCCAACATTTCTGCAGCAGTTGTGCTCCACTGCACCTAAGAGGGTATTGAAAGTAATGCTGCTCTGCTGAATGTATCTGTACAAAACAAATCCACCATTTCTGTGGACATTTTCTGTCTCTTTACAGTATAAACAGAAGGCTAAGTTGGATATTACAGCAACTGTGACTATGATGTGTCTTTTTACCTGTCTCATGTACGTTCCCAACACCACATGTCACTCTGCAGTAGAAATGATCGAGCTGCCATTCCAAATAAGAGAGCAAAGATTTAGACCTTCCTTGTGGTTTTAATATCCAGGGATCAGTTCACCTCTCTTGGCTTTAAGAGTTTATAAAATGAAATAGGATAATGGTAGCTGTATGAATAGGAGTTCTGCATTTCCTTTGCATTTATATTTAGGATTGGTGTCCTCTTTTTTGCATGAAATTTATCATTGCCTTATTTCATGACTTTACTGTAAACCTTGAAGTTCAGAAAACAGAGCCAACTTTTTTCTAAAATTGATGTTGACCTAGTTTGAGCTCAACGAACAGGCTAAAATATGCAATAAGGCATAAAGCTGGCAACAGCTATAGGAACAAATAAAATATTTTTTTTTCTCTTAAGGCTTGGTGAAGATAACAGAAAACAAAAAGAGCTAGAAATTTCAATGGTTTAATGTTGTTTCAATGCTGTGTTTAAGGATAAAAGAATCTCTGAGGCTCTTCAGGATGTGCCAACAGGTCAAAGCACTTTCTAGTTGCTCTAACTACTTCTTAATAAAGTGGAACTGTTTGAGGATTTGACAAGTCCCATGGGTCAGGAAACACATATTAAACAGCCTTAGAGAATTTTTCTCTTTCAGTATTGAACCAATATTGTGTGACATAAAAAGCAGTCCTCCATTTTCCTCTCTGCCCTACAGAGATCTCTTTCAATGTCTGTTCTGAATGTGAGGGTAGAAGGACATTCCATTGTAAACATAAATCCCACTCAGTTCCAAATTGGGGGGGGGGGGGGGGGAAGAAAGATCCTCTGTGAGGAAAGAGAGTTAAAAAAGAGGAAGGGAAGAGAAATAGAAAAGAGCAGGAATATTAAAAGAACAAAGAAATTAAGGGAAAATTTTTTTCCTCTTTTTCTTGTTTTTGCTATTAGTTTCTCCCTTCTTTTTCTTTCATTCTCCACTTGCATTGTTTCATCTATTGGACTCTTTTTTTCTGCTCTGTAATCTGTCTCACTTTTTTCTATTAATTATTACTCATTTTACATAAATGCCTTAAAAAAAGTGTATATGATGTTTTAAATACTTGTTACTTAAATCCAAAGACACCAATAAAATGTGTGTTGTTTTCATGGGAGAGAAGATATTTTCCCATTTTCTATCATCTCTACCAGCAAAAGGCAGCAGAGATCAGGCTGTCATTTGAAGAACTTCATCTCCTCTCCAATCCCATGTGTCACTCAACAATCTTCTCAGCAGCCACAGAACATCATTTGACCAAACTCTCACATCCAGAGGTAGGGTAAAAACAGAGACAGAGAAGTTTACTATTACCAGTACAAGTATTTACTTTATAAAGTAGCTGGGCAAGTGGAATCATTCCTCTTTAATGCCACATGTCACTTTTTCTCAACCATCTTATTTTGTTTACATTCAGTATTTTATGTATATTTCTCTTTTTTCTCTTTTGCTATCAACACCTTCCCACTATGTTTTTACTGATTTTAACATTTCAAGAGATTCTTCTTCCTTAAAAAAAATAATTATCTCCCTATCAATGTTTTTCTATTCTGTTTTCTCCAGCATCCTCAGTGAATAGCCCAGACATCAAATGAAATTCCTTTGAAGTCATTTTGCTTTGCCAGTCAGCAACAAAGATGTAATTTCTGACCCTAAGTGATTTTTATGCAGTTACGTGTCCTCTACCATATGGCCAAAGCTATTGCTTTTTTATATGTATAGAATCATAGAATCAGTAAGGTTGGAAAAGACCTCCAAGATCATTGAGTCCAACCTTTGAACACAACCCTGTCAGCTAAACCATAGCACGAAATGCCAGTTATGTCCATATGTATAATTACATTCACAGGCCCTGCACTCATTCCTTTCCCTAAGTTGTGAAGCAAGAATTTGTATATCTAGAGGACTAGAGCCAGGTGAGTGTCAGAGTGGATGAGCTAACGTTTTTCAGTTTTAAAATCTGTGAATAAGTTGCAACAGATAGAAAAAAAATCCATTAATTTACTCTTTTGTTTTGTTTTGCTTTGTTGCTGGAAGAAGGCAGAATGTAGCCATGTACATGTACACAAGTAAGATTATTTACTGAGCTAGATTTAAAATAGAAGAATTTTAAGAGGCATTCTTAGAATAGAAGAATCCTGAAAGCACTGATAATTCATAGTTCTTTCAATTTTTACCTTTTGATTTTTTGAATAATTTTACATTGCAAAGTAGCTGATTTGGACAGATGCAACACTTTGCTACTATCATCAGCTCCTGGAAAAAAATGTCTTCTTCTGAAACTGCTTTTTGTCCATTGGATGCAAATCCTGCTAAATTGTACTGTAAATGAGCCATTTACATTGGACAATCATATTTGCCTATGACTGGAACTATATCATAATGTAATTTCTTTCAGTCTGTATGCTGTAACTCTGCTTATGCTAATGGTTGTCTGCTTTTCCTTTTTTCACTATCAACATTAAGGATTTCTGTGGTCTGTGTCTGAGGCTTGTTACGTGGACAAGAATTCAGTCATTCAAGTTATGTTTCTCTTAATTTGCGCTATTTCAGGCAATAAATGAGTTCTGCAATTGATTAAAGGCTAAAGATCAGGGATACATCCAATCTACAATGCTGTTAATTGTATACAAGGCAGAAGACAATGAAGGATGCTCACAACTACATAATAAGATAGCTATATGATGAATACTTAGAAAGTTTAATTCTTGTTTTCTGGGTAGGTTTTATGTCCTATACAACTTTGCATTAGATTCTAGGGGCAGAACATAGCTTGTTAAGATAAATGACTGTCAGCAATGTTACGCATGAATAATCCACTAAACACGGCAAAGTAACTTTTAGAGGTATCATTCCACTCCTGGGTCTTCTATGAATGAATCAATTGGCCTGATCACATATTGTATGAATCAAGATGGATTTACACTATCATTCCATCCAGCTGTCCCTTCTTTGGGCACTCAGTGTGATGGCACTGAAATAACATAAGTGATATTAATCCTGAATAACTATAAAGTTTGTGGTTTCATAACAAAAGCAATTTGAATTAACTAAGGAATAGGCAGAATTAATATAATGGCATCAGTTTTGCCATCTAAAACATGACGCCAGCAGTTTGAGTTAAATAATTGTTGAAGTTCTTGCGTAGGGCATCTTATCCCCTCATCTTATCATCCATCTTATCTTCTCATGTCCCTTCTTGTGACTTATCACAGAAGTGGGAAAAAACCAAACAGTAGTATTTTCACTAATTGACATATCACATATTAATTGGCTATGAGATTAGTGTGTTTCAATCGATATCACCCACAGCAATGCAATAGCTCTCTGTTGATATGATAGAGAGGAAACCATTGTGAAAAAACCAAAACAAAAGTACAGAGAGACTGTTTTATGTATTGTGTTATAGCATGGACAGCTAAGGATCCTATTAATAGATGATCTCACAAGTAGCTTGCTCAGACCATATACAACTTTATCAAATGTATGAACACCTCAGACTGGTCAGGCAATTTGTTGACTTTTCATATTTTCCCAAATTAGCTAATTATTAGAAACGACAATTTAGGAGGACATCAGCTGCTGAGTTAGAGCCTTATCCTTACTTATCTTACTGTACTAGAGCCACTGAGTCTGTTTATGCTAAAGATGTCACAATTAAATGCAACTGTTCTTTATCTTTCTGGAAGCAAAATCATTATCCCCATAAGAATTTAACTTTATGTTTCTCCCAGTGTCACAAACAATCACTTTTCCACACCTTTTCAAGCTTGACTCCCGAATTCCTGACAGTCTGCTCTCACATCTCCCAAAGCATGCTGCAGATACAACCCCAGAAAGCTGTATTTTATTTTGACCTGTTCCTCTTTTCCTTTGGAAATAAACCTGAAGAACAGACAAGCAAGTGTAATATATTACCTCTGATGGCTTAGCTGGACAGCAGCAGGGGCTTGTAATAAGGATGTGGTAATACACCACAAGGAATCTGTAGACTCGTAAAACTTGACCTTATAAATCTCTACGTTTATCAATTCCACACAGCAGCCACTCCCTGTGGTGGAAGTCTCAGACCAATAAACCTGGAGTTGATAACCATACAATTTATCCTCAGTTTTTCTGTCCTGGCCAGCTAATCATGCTACATTAATAATGTCTGTGAAAAATTGAAATGTCACTTTAAAATAAAGATACCATCTGATTCTTGTCATTACTTTGCATATAATTAAGAAAATGAGCAAACAAGTTTACAATTATAGCCAGGAGTCCTACATATTTTCTTGTTCACACCTCTTTGTTTAAAGTTCTTACTCTTTTTCCTTAAAACTTCTTTCCTGTTTTTGTTTTTTCGCCTTTTCAAAAAAAAAAATTCATATAGTTTCCTGTAGTAGATGACTCCTTTCTCTAGACAGTAAACCCTTCAGAAGCAAGAAAAGGTATTTCTGCTGCAGGCACCTCTACAGTGCTCTGCTGGGCAGAGGTGTGTCATGGACACATGGCAGCTTCTGGGAGCTCACTTCATGTAGAGGGGACACAGATTTGATGCTAAAGACCATAGTCTGATTTTCTTTTGAACACAGTGTTTCTGAACCTGATTCTATCTTTGCCTGTTGAAAGAGCCTGAACAAACACAGTGATTCATTAATCTCATGCCTATTTCTGCCACACAGCACTTCACACTCTGGATATGCTTAGTGATGTACAGCAAGGATGATTTCAGATTCATTCTGATTTTCAATAAGAAAACTGATTTAGAATAACCCCCCCAAAAGAGAATAAAAATAAATTTAAGATATCCCGATTTATTCTCTGATGCAGTGTTTTGTCTTTGATGGAACGGCTGCATGTCTCCACTTGATAGCTGACTCCAAACAATGTTGCAAAGTAAGACCAATGACAAAGTAAAATCTTTGTCCAACTGTAAGCAAATAAATTAGCATTCTGCAAGGCAAAGTAGGAGAGGATTAATCTTAAAAAGTCTTAATTTAGTATATGACTTAGAGAAGCTAATGGAGCCACTGGCCATCAAAAGGTACTCAAATCTGCATGCCTTATATTAAATACGAAATTTGATGTCATCAACAGATTTTGCCTTATACATTTTGCAGGAAAATAAAGTTTCTTCTATGAAAACTGTTGCCAGGAGTATAAAACTAAACTAGCTACGCATTTGATCTGCATGTCATCATAAGGTAGATCCTAGTTCGTTGGACAATATCCCATCTTTCCTGCCTGAGGAATAGGTAGCCAAGGAGAAAACAGAAACGTACCTCACCAACACCTCAGTGCACTTGAAGGAGAGAAAGGAAATATGCTGTACTGAACAATAAAGAAATAACATACATTTTCTCCTAGGAGCAACAGAGGAGAAAGAAGGAGCAGAGAATGATTCTTCAAGACATAAGATTTTACTGTGACTTTGGTTACAGATGCACTCACACATCTACTCTTGTTAAAAACAAGACACAGCTCATAAATAAAATTCCAGAGAATTCAGTATATTTAGGGCTTGATTTTGTATTTAAGGAAACTTTGTTCCACATGCATGAACAAAGGCTCACCAGACTAATAGTCACTCAAATTGCCAAAACATTAAATAAGACAATGCATTTGGAAGAAAATGTTTTGAGGGAAAACCAAATGGAAAAAAATTAAACATCCAAACATGGTCGAATTTGCTTTCAGTTTGTTTCCGTTCTTTTTGCTCAGGAAGAAAAACCCTTCTATTTTCAGAAAATCAGTTCACCTTGAATATGTAGCCACCAGAAAGACAACAAAAGGAGTAATAATGACATCTTAACATGAAGCTTTTATTCCAGTATTATCTTTTCCCTAAAGGCAATGTAAAAAAACAAAACTAGGAAGACTCCTTTTTCCTACGGCTGGGCAGTTTTAATTTTTTTTCAGGATTTATTTCCCCTCAATATGAATTTTTAGCAAAGATGCAATTACATTCTAATATTTTAATAATTTGTTCATTTAAAAATGTGTTTTTAAAGATATGTTAACAAATTCACAATTCTGCTTGCAAAAACAGTGCTGTAATACCCTGGCTCCTTCAGCTACTGGCAATTATGCCACAGACTTCACCACAGGCGAAAATTTTTCTTGAATACTTTTCAGATACAGCACCTTACATAGCATAAAACGGCTGATAGAAGCAGCAATTTTGATGGATCTCACAAATTATTTTGTAGTGCAACAAGTACTGCATTTCAGACAAACCTAAATGCTTACCAGATTTTTAAAAGACATTCTATTCTATTCTATTCTATTCTATTCTATTCTATTCTATTCTATTCTATTCTATTCTATTCTATTAGTTTTTGCCCTTTATCAAGATCATCATAAAAATAAGCCAGTATTTGAAATGCTTATTCAAGCTAGTATAGTTTTTTATTGCATATCTATATATAAAGGAAATGGTAAATTGCTAACTGGATCTGATTCTGCAGTGACCACTAACCACAGAAGTTGCATCTCTTCTTTCTTTTATAGAAAGCTGATCTGCCAGTCCTTCAGGAAGTAATCCTGCCTCATCAAACCAGTTCCAAGGAGGAATTTCATGTCCAATTATTTGAATGACTAGGATTACATACGCAAGATCCTCAAATTCAAGTGCTTGTCATCATCATATAATTTTTTGCCAGTTGATTCATGCAAAATATGTCTACACCACATAAGGGAGAGCAGTGAAAAGACTCTGTGAGCACTACCAGCCAGCTCACCTACAAGGATTATTCTCCTTAGCAAAGTGCCCAGCATATTAGGTAAGATTGTTTTTCTACCCAAGCTGGCTGATTCAGAAACAGTCCAGGTATCAGCCCACAGTGCTCAACAGACTTTGCAGAGCTCAGGTTAGCTGTCAGAGATCCATCTCTGGCACCTCTGCATTGCCTTGTGGTCAGACTGAAGCAGCATAATCACTCAACTATTTAAGCAGTCCTACTCTTTGGCAGGGCTTTATGCCCTCCTGAATCACACTTTCCTCTCATCTGTACTTCTGCAAAAGCAGTCAGTATAAAGTGCTACCATTCCCCTGAGAGGGGGCACTAAGCCCCTGCAGCAGCTTGTGCAGGTCCTCAGAAGAGTGTATGAGTTCAGGCTGCTGGGGCTAATTAGTTCCCATAGGGTGAAGAGGCAGAGGAAGAAATTTGGTAAGGACTCTTTCGAAAAGCCCCATACCATTGTAGCTGCAGCCTTATTTTCAGACAATCCCAGTCCTAGCTTTTGCTCTGGAACATCTCCAGTCCCCTGAACTTCACCAGGGCCTGTCTACAGAGGAAAACCACTGAAATAGTTATGGTGGAATGGCCACTCAGGGATAGTCTATTCTTGCAGAAAAGTGATTTAATCCTGGAAAAATAACTACTTTTCCAAGTAAGAGTCACCAATCTAGAAAGAAACCCCTTATTCCAGGAGAGAGTTCACATGGGGAGTTATTTCACTATAAACAGTGGTCAATAGACCATATGAACAAACTGAAAATGTCACATCTAGAGAAATAAATGCCACTTCTAAAAGATTTGGAGATATTTTTCTTGTCATGCAGTTCATATTTTGCATTAGATGCTTCCTTAGCAGATTGTGTAGTGAGATTGGGACACAATTATGCATATTTTTGTATAGCAAATTTAAAAAAATCCTACTCAAAAGTGAAAGTGTTCAAAGATAATCCAAGATTTTGTTTCTTTTTACAGAGCAACCGACCTATTCTCCACAAGTAAGAAGAAGGTAAAGTTTTCATTGTCTACCATGACCTTCTGAGTTAGTTGGTACATGTGTGAGGCTCTGTTTCTTACAAAGGACACCAAGAAATATGAGAATTACTCAGTACAGATCAAGTTGCACAGGGACAAGGAAGCAGAGCTGCTTGGTAGATGGAGCAGTGGGCTGATGTTCTGGAAACAGACTGTATTTCTGGGTCCCTCACTGAGTCCTGCATAGGCTTTAATAATTGATTTTGTAGCATACTCAAAGACCTCATGTGGGATGCACAAACTGGGTGTATCTATGCAATTCATATGTTCAGCAAGTCTTAAATACAATATACCTTAAATATTTTTAGTTCTGATTGTCTTTCCCTATGTCTGCAATCATGACACAATTTCTTATTAAATTGTTTCTTGTAATAACAACTGGCAAGTGCTTCAAGGTACCCTGAGCCTTCCCAAAGCAGGTCTCTTGGTTCATTTGTATTTCTATGATGGAAATTACAATAAGTCTTGACATTCCCAAATAATAACAGCTGAATCACTATTTGTACAATCTCTTGATTACCAGTTATAGTAAATACTCTTTCCAAGTAATTTTCTTGATAAAATTAATAGATTTGTAGAAAAAAATCAACTAATTATTCCTTTCTGTCTTTATTGGCTTCTGTGGTTGGGTGGGGAAACAGTCTTGAACATAACTCCTTGTGACTGTTGTACAGAACTGTGTTCTAGGTCAGGAGAGCATTTAAATGTCTGTAAGGAGCTGCTTGGGACCTCAGTGAAGAAAATAGAAATGTGTTCTTAAAGTTAAAAGTAAATTTACGAGACCAGCCTTCTAAATAGATGCTAATTCTGAGTCGCTCGATTAGTCTGTAGTTAATCCAGAGAAAGGGGAAATATGCCATTTCCCTGCATGAGAAGTCAAGGTGGGAGAGAGATAAAATCATTCTCTCCTTCTCTGTGGGAGGAATAAGATAGCAGGAGAAGCACTCAACACCTGCTGCAGCCATGGTTGCAATGCAGTGGCAGAACAAGGGCTATGTTTGGCAGCTGGCAGAGAAGAGCAGATCATTGATCAGCAGAGGTTTGGCATATTCTGGCCAGAGAATAAAGGGACTCTTTCACATCCATATCCTAGAAAGAGTGCAGAGAGGTCTAAAATCTGTCTTTCTGTTAGCAAACACATTGGGCTTGCTCTACAAGGCAACAGTGCTGTCACTGCACTGTGCAAAATCTCCGTGTTTTCTTCAGAGTTTTCTCTACTAAATGTAGAGAAAATGTGTAATTTTTTCCCTGACAGGGATCTAAGGAAGGTGTATTGGTTTATTTACTTGCTCTTAGCACCAAGTTACAGAAAAATAATGTGTCAAAAGAAATGAGGCTGGGCATGTTTGATGAAGGAAAGTATTTGTTTTGGGTGAATGTAAAGTCCTAATTTATTCAGCATATTTTTTAGGTCTTGCACTTTATCCTTTTTTAATTAACTCATCTCTAAGCTTTAAATCTTGCACAAAAATATTTTATTGGAATTTCATTACCTTTGTTTTCCTTGGGAAGGCAGCTTATAATCTTCATGATATTATTGTAAAGCCATCACTAAGCAACATGCTTTGGCATTTGTATAAGCCTTTGTCCACCTCCTTCCCTCCACCCAAGTGCACACATTTGCATTTACTGTTAAAATATTATGGATGCTGACACCAGTTTAGCCACAAGACCTGGTGTTAGACTGTCTCTAATTGATTTAATTATTCATAATTGCTCAGCTGGGGCTTATGTGTACTTCAGCATGATTAAGGGAGAACATACAAGTCTGCAGCTAATGATGTGTTCCATCATAATTTACAACCCTGAAGTCGCTAGAGCAAAATTGCATAGACATAGTACATTTCTAATCCTGTTTAAAGTGCTTTTTCAGATCTTGCCAAAAAAAAAAAAAAAAAAAAAAAAAAACCCAACCACACTTCTGATGCTTTTCATAAACGAGTTTTGAGGAAGGATTGAAACTAGCATGCTGTCTTTTGGTTTCTTTAAATTAAAATTATCAATAAAATCAGATCAACAGATCTGAGTCCATTGCAGATGTGATTTAAATGCAATGCGTTTCTTTTTGTTGCCTCCTTTCTAAGTGCACTTACTCATCCCTCCTTTCTACTTGCTCATCTTATGCTAAATATGAAGAAATTTTCTGGGAAAAAAAGGCATTTGTGATTATTACAAAATAAAAGTAACTTCTGTCAATAAGATGCATGAAAATGATCACAGTGGCTTCCTTAATTGTCACCAAACATGTTTTCTTAATTAGTTCAAGACAAGCAATTCTGACAATACCATGTACATTTATGAGACAACATCCCTGAATACTGTTACTGAGGGATGTTGCTTTTCTTGTCTTCAGCAGTTCCTTACAGATGGTGAACACTATTGGGAAAAAACTCCAAAACAACACAATAGCAAAAATACTGAAAATGCACAGGATTTCCAGTGTCACTGGCTAACTTCAGACAGGACCTCTTTTTCTGCTTCTGATTGGGGAAAAAGTCGTATTTTTCAGAAGGGCATGTGCCAGGAGAGGAAAAAAAGTTGCAGTATGCTGTGAATGATGAATATTTCTGAGATTTCTGTAGCCTTAACATTGTTAGCATTGAGTTCAGCATTTCTTAAAAGTTCATTCAAACTTGTCCCTTAACCAGAGAGAAAGCACTGTTTACAGGATGATATTGAGTTTAATCTTAAACTAAATGTTAAATAAGACTGACAGGCAATGCAAACTAGAAACTGCAGCATCATTGCTGTGATAGAAGGGCAGTGTGGCTTTGTCTGGAACAAGTCTCAGTTGCTGCTAACATGACATTAACTGTCTGCAGTACTTTGTATTTTGGATGCTTCTGAACAAAGAAGGTTCCAAAAAAGAAGGTTCTCCCCCACATCCTGGTTCCTAACACCCACCTTTCTTTTTTGGGCCTTGGAGAGACACAACATCCAGCATTTAGAACTGCAATGCATTATCAGAAGGATGTAATCATAACTATTTATTTAAGCTGAACCAGGGAATCCTGATATGAAGCTGGAGCCAGTAAAGGCTTGAAAAACTACTGACAATAAGCAATTCTTCATGGAACAAAACTATTACAATAGAGGGTCTTTGATCTTGCCTGTCTCCTGTTGCCAATTGAACTTTGTCACCATGCACTGTCATCCACAAGGGAGCACTTTTGAATTAAGCAGTCTACAGCAATTTAGTCTGTTCCAGCTTTGAAGTGCCAACATCAGTCAGGCTAGTACTAACTTTTTTCATTAAATTTTTTTTGAGTTCTCTTAGGAGTTTAGCAGTCCTGGCATTTAGATAACTAAAGTCAGAGAACCAAGGCACTAAGACATCAAAAGCAAGAGGGGCCCCTAAAATACAAATGTGAACAATCATTAGGCTCTAATGGTGCACTTCATTAATGTCCACTTCAAAGCAAAAGTTTACTGACTTTGGGATTGACTAATTTACACATTGTGGGAAATTGCTGCCAGCCATGCATGTAACCACTAAATGTTTCTGGAATAAATAGAAACGCCCTCTTCCTTCAGAAATCAGGAACTGCAAACTGAGCCTTTAATTGCAAGATGGCCTTTCATTTGAATCGGAATGGAAAACCTGTCTAGCACATAAATCACTAAAGCTGTGTGTAGTTATCATACAGACACACAGATGTCAATCAGCAGCCTTTTGCAATTTTGTCTCCCCCACACTCTGCAGCTAAGTAGGAATATTACAACGTAGTCTGGTTTCTTTTGGACATGTTCATTTATTTAGTTTTTGCAAATTCTCATTTTACTTTGCAACCTAAAGCAAGTAAGTAAAAATAAGCATGTAAAGTTCTAAGTAAAACTAGTTACTACAATGCTGGGACTGAGTTTCTTTGAGAGGAGGGAAAGAGCTGTACTACTTTAAATCTTAGTGGTAACTCTTGTGTGAGTAAACAAAGTACCACTGTGCCAACAAATTGCATCCACATTCAAAGGTGTACTAGTCCAGTTACATAAATTTAGAAAAAAAATCATAAACTAACCACCAGAGTTAAAATCATAATTCAGATAATCAGAATGGAAGCCTACCATGCTCAGAAACATCTACAATACATGAACTGTCTAAGCAATGCCCTCATGCAGAAATGTCTGAGATGATGTGGGCCAGTTTGTAAAAGAACTGAGCACATGCAAACATTCTTACGCTGTCAGTAAGGATTGCCTACACTACAAAGTGTGATTGTGTTTGAATGGAACTGTGATAACTGAGTGAGAGGACGGGAGGCCAGTCACAAGTTAGAGGTCAATGGAAGCCAGGAAAAATTGTGTTCAGTTGATGCTATGGTGAATATAATTTGTCCTTGTCTAAACACTAACCACTAAGAGATGGTAACATCCTGCCATCTAACTAGATTGCTTCCAATCTTGTTCAGCACAATCAAATCTTTTATCTAGGCAAGCCTCACTGTGACTGTAAAATCTCAGCCACTTTGAAAAATCAAACTGTTGGCTCTTAATGCCTGAAAGAGCCTAAAAACCACTTTTTCTTAAAACAGATCTGTATAGGATGGCCAGAAATTCACACTTTAGTGGGAAGTTTTTCAAAAAGAAAACTATTTTGGATATGCGTTGGGCAAAATAAGGAGAAATGTTTGCCAGGGGTTATGATGAAAAATAGGGAAAATTGTTATAATGTTTCTGCTTTATATTTCAACTGACTTTCTTAATTTTTAGCAATTACCTTCTTGTTGCAACATTTTACTAAAAGTCTGTGCCTTCATGCCTGGTAGGGAAGCTAACTTGCCATGGGGAAGAATGGCCTTAAAAAAAAAAAAAAAAAGGAAAAAAACCCACTTAGCAAACCACAAATTTCAGAGACCTAGTCACATCTGTGTTTTATCAGCTTTTTCCGGATAGTATTACACCAAACAATTGTCTGCAGATCGGTAGACAGCTGAGACTTTAAAGTGCTGAATTACTGAGAAAATGCTAGAGATAAAAAACAGCACATGTATCCTATCAATGTAATGAAACCAACCTGCTGCTAGCGCCATAGTGCCTTAGTTCTAAGTACCCTGTAGAGGAACGGAAGGCTTTCATTTAACTCTTAAGAGGAAAGCAAGGGAAAGAAGAGTAAAGGTCATCTAATACCCGCCTTAATCACAAAACTGAAATACTCTCAGATATATGAAGAGAGGAATGCTTGGTGTTCAAAATAAAACATCAACTGCAGACAACAAGAGTGTGTCTGATCATACTGGGGGTAGCATTTCCTGCTGGAAATTCCCAAGACTTCGGCTGATGTCAAGTGGAGTTACAGAGCATGGCAAAAAGCTGAAACTAAAAAACCTGGATATTCAGGCACTGCCACATAAAGGCCGATTCAATCTAGCAGAAAACTCTCCAACAGAAGGTAGATTCAGAAAATCAGCCAGAAGGTACACTGGAAATGAATAATGGATATTTCCTGAATGGAGCATGGTTATTAAGCATCGTAGCTACTACTCAACGACAGATGTACAAGTTGAAGTTATGTTTAGAACACAAAAATATTCCACAGTGTTACTTGGTTTCTTGGTTTTTTTGGTTTTTTTTTATATTGTGTTAGGTTTGTGTTGCAGTTTAGATGCCAGGTTTACTTGGCAGATCATGATACTCAGGTGTCTGAGTTGAAAAAACTCAGAAAGTACTTGACTGTTCTCACTGAAGGCAGTGATAAAATTCCAAGGATGGGGGAAGTTATTGTTCTTTGACATTCTTCCACTCCTTTTAAAAAAAAGGAGAATCAATTGGAGTTTGTGATTTGTTTCATCCAAGTCCGAATTTTACTCTGCTGACTTCTGCTGGAATAAGAGCTAGCATAAAATGACTGCATAACACTGGACAAAGCTTTAGCCTTACTGTTCTTACAGTTCCACTGTAGCAAAGTCCAGAAATTCCAATGAGAACTGATCTGTTGTACAAGGTACTGTATAACAGAAACTAAATATGGCCTCTTCCACAAAGAAACTATGGGAAAAATCAAAAGGTAATGAGTGAAGAAAAAACCAGGTTGTTAATATAAGCCTTTGTGTATTCATATATATTTTAATCAGGTTTTGATTAAAAGTATGAAAGTAGTCTTTCTCCACTAGTCCCTCAGGCTCCAAATGACTCTCAACTAGCCATTTAAAGTTAGCTAATTTTTGTCTGTTTTGTGGTAGAACCATAGAAGAGACACATGAAAGAGGAAGAATATTTACTTCGGGCAAGAAATTCCTAGCTTTAGGAGCAGTGCAGGGAAAAACACAAAGGCAACAGAGACTTTTATGAGCAAATAGAGAATATGTCAGCTGAAGTGGGCAGCATGGAGAAAGTGTGAGAGATGAGAGTGGACAAGCAGAAAAAGTATGATATTTTTTAATTAAAAAGTGTCTTTAAAGCCTTTGCAGTAAAATATCTGAACATATCATCAATATCACCAGTAGACCTAATGCCTGATATTTCTGTTGCATGAGTGTCTTCAGCTGAACTTTCTCACAGGACCACCCATTTTTGTAGATGTATGTATATATCTATATCTAAATCTATATCTATATCTCTGTATTCTTGCAACTGGGCATATCATGGACACATACTTGAACTACACTTGAACATGTGGCATAAAAGATGAAGTACAAATCACTCATTTTGTGCATTTCCAGTTAGTTCCATTTTAATTCACTCAATGATTCAATCAAGTGCAATATAAATTCACCTTATTGTCACCTAATTTAATACATTCTCAGGGGAAATACAGCGGAGAACAGAGTAGCTTGTAATTTATTTTTAAAGCTCCTTAATTAAATGTCCAAATCCCCCCAAATGACATGGAAATATATAAAATGGACTTTTATACAGCAAAATTCTTACTAAGAATTGGATTATGAGATTGAGATGTCATGCATAAGTTAATTCTAATGAATTACTGGGCTCAGTCCATCCTGAATGTTCTCTTCCACAAGCCTGCAAGGACATTTCTACAATCCACTCCATAGGTTAGTGTTAATCAACCAAGAGGTAAACAGAACTACTTACAAACTTTGTGTCAGATAGATATTCCCTGTTAAGAGAATATTTAGATATATAAAGACTATCCAAATATTAAAAGATCAGAGTAAATTTCAAACAGCTTTATGAACAGAATATGACTGGAGTCACCTAGTGTATTATGGTTTTAGGGAATTTAAGTGATGAAATTAGTCCCATCAATACACAAATACAGAAGATTTTCTTCTGTTTACAAAGATAAGATTTCAAAAGTTTCCAAGCAATAGCGCATGTCATTCACTTATTGTTCCAATTCCTTTCTTCTTTAATGTTGATTGATTTGGAGATTGTCTTTAATTCAAAAGCTGTTTTCATTTTAGTTTTCATCTTTCTGTCATGTTCTAAATAAGATGAAATTGAATTACCCTCAAGTATAAACAAAAGAGTTTTGATTTTATTTGCTTTATCCCCCGAAGACTGCAAAGATTGCATATACGCATCTTTTCATTTCCCCCACCTCTAATCTAGAGACCATTCACCATGAGTGGATGAAAATTCTGTAATATTAGTAATGTCTTACACTTTGTGCATCAAAATGATAGTATTTCTTATCCCCCACAACACATCTATGGCTTACACATTTATAGTTAAAGCATCTTGCATCACAGTTTGTGTGCAGTGGTACTCTGCACTGTGTGATACTTGTCTCATTCTGACATGCAGAGGCCGTTCCTTCATTCAATTGCTGTAACTCAGCGTTTATCTGTGAGTTAGCTTAAAAGCAGGATGTTAAGGTTACTAGGACAAAGAGGTGATCCACATACTTTTGTCTAGATAGTTTGTGGCTCTACAGAGGATATTATTTTATTAATCATCAGTGTAGAACATAGGAAAATATAACTACATGGCCAAACATGAATGAGATCCTTCTCTACAGATTACATGGTTTCCTTTTTAAGGGAAAAGAAAGAAGGAAGAAATATAATTTTAAAAACAATTTTTAGTGGATTTTCTTTTCAATTTGTTAGTTTGATTGGTTGGTTTTTTTGGTTTTTGGGGGTTTTTTTAAGGAACAAAATATGAGTGGTGTGAATTGTGAGAACTCAAATCTTGGGAATTCTTACATAATCAGTAGGTCATGTCCAGCAAAGGGAAAATATAGTCATACCACTGCATGTGTACTTTTCCCAATTTCACACCAGGCTCTGTGGTGGGAGATGATCAGAATGTTTGTACTTAACACACAAGGGTAAGTACTTTTAACCCATTTTCTTTTGGTGACAGTGCTGTCCTATATGATTCTCTGTAACTGCCCCTGTTTTTGTATTTTGTTACCCACTTAATTTCACTGCCAAAACTCTTCTGCAGCTGCCTGGCCACTCTCCAAAGCTGTGCCAATCTCAGCATTACATTACCTCTGCACATGGCAGGGACTGGTCAACTCTTTAATTTCATGGTATTTTCTTCCATCAGTCACATTGGCTGAACAGAGAAGTGTTTGAGTTTATGCAGAAGGAAATCCATATAAGTAGCTTCTGCCTAACAGAGTCAGACACTGACTTGAGGTAGTTTCATTTCCATGTTAGAATAAAAAAAAAAAGAAATAAAAGGAAGGAAAATCCTTTCAAATAAACCAAACATTTTAGCAGTGTTAAAGGTCAGTCCAAACCCATATGGACTAATGTAAAGGTGCTGTAGGTCAGCACTTCCAGATTTATAGAGTGAAAATATGTTTTACATAGTACTGAAGTACCTCAGTCATTCCTACTCCACATTTAAAGGCAACCTAGGAAAATACGCATCAGCAAATAAGACTCAAGAAGACAGATGGCTCTTTCAAATATTTAGTGCATACAAAAGCAATTGAAAATTCTTTGGTTAGCACCTTTGACTTATGCACAGTGGCTAGTTCCCAGCAATGATTTAGTGGGTCTGGCTCAATTGCTGCACTGATGACATGTATTAGTTGTTATTTCAGCAAATTATTTCTCCTCCAAGCCAACTAATTCTAGCATACACTGGCTGTCAAAAGCTTTTACAGTATTTTTTTCCTTTTCAAATCAAGCAAAGAGTCAAAATTAATCTGCAGGATTTTGAAGTTCCTAGGTAAAATAAGAATTAATTTTATTTTTTCCATTTTTCAGGCCTGTGTTGATCAACTGCTGACCTAATGGTTTCTGGTTGGAATTTAGCTCAATTTTGTCCAACAGAGGAAATATCCAAATATGTGTTTGCTTGTTTTCAGCTATTTGTAGGATTCATAGCCATTGATTTTGGAGTACATTTTTATCCTGAAAGGCTTCTAAGCTGTAAGAGTTAGTCTAGAAAGCACAGCACAGATTACTTCTTATCAAGGCTGTGAAAGTAAAAATTATTTTACTGATCACAAAGAATAGTGTATACATTGCCTCCTACTAAAACATAATCCCTGTTAACAGAAATAGAAGGAATTTCTCTTTGATTGAAATGAGGGTAAGGAACCAAAACAATCGATTCACAGTTCAGAGTGCCATTTTATTCTATGATCAGTGCAGTATCATCAAAGAAAATGTTTCTGGAGATTCATTCACTGCCCATTTTGAAGACCTGAATGACAGGGAATTATGAAGAGCAGGAGGAATAAAAATGAAGTAGTGGTGACCTAAGTGACATGGTAACATAAAAAAGCTACAGGATGCACAAAGTCTCAAAAACTAGGCATAACTATTTATGTGTTAAAACCCATACAACAAAGTAGGCTTCTATTGAGTGTTAATAGATATTGGAAAAATGGAACAACTGTGAAGATAATTTGCATAAGAACAGGAAAGAATGTAATCAGTACTCCCTACCCAAGGCTAGGAAGAAAATCTTATGTTAGTAAATAATAGGAATATACTCTGTAAATCTAGTGTAAAATGTGCCTTTCTGTCCTGTTACATTGTTTGCAGAAGTGATGAGCATTGCCACTGTTTTTTAATTCAAATACCATCGATAGAATAGGTGATTTATTTATTTTCAAAGTAATTCCGTTTTTTCCAGATTTGCTGTAATGCACCCAATGTGAATGACATTACCTCCATTTATTGAAAGCTCTGAGTACACTACGTGAAAGGAAGAAGGTAACATTTTACCAAAGTATTTAGCCAAATTTCTACAAACTCTTTGGTATCACCAGTAAAGAGCTGGGATCTTAGACTTGATCCTACAAATTTACAAGTAAGCTACTTTTAGTATGGCCTTTAAAAATGAAAAATTGGATTATAAACTCCATGCATTTACACGGAGGACTGAAGGAGTCTGTATCAATAGCTAATTTATGCTGCCTCTTCACATGTATACAGGGTCAGCACTGTCAGCAATATATTCAAATAAGATATTCTGTAGTTCTCAATACAGATACAGATATGTTCTTTATGGTTCTAGTTCTATAATAATATGATTTTAATTTTAAGTGGTTAATGCTGGTTTTAACTTATGTGCTAACAAGCATACTTTTCATTGGTTTTCAAAAGATTTTGCCTTTTAAGACACTTTCACCACCACGAAACCCAGGACTGAAACAAGATTAGCATATTATAGGAAAGAAGGTAATCAAATTTGAGAATATACCAAGTATTTATCTTATAGTAATGGTAGTTACTTTGGAATCCTTCCTGTGAGCAACCTGTTTAAAAATGAAGCAATATTTAAGAGAAGCACTGTAGCTTTCTTGATTTTCTTGCTAATTTCTGCTATTCCTCTCTCCAATGTCTTGCCTGCCATTTTATTTTCAGCTAAATTGTTCCTCAGCTTTCTGGTGTTGGCTTAATTCTTCATTTTCACAACTATTTTTCAGATCTTTTCCCTCAAACAGTCTTCTGGTTGTTCCTTGAAAGTTGCTGTTCTCTTGAAATTGTAAATTGGTAGCAATTGACAAATCAAACCCTTCCAAGCAATTGACTCTTGTAAGGTGTCAAATACAGACACAAATTTTAAAGGTTGTCCCCTTCAATAATTTCTTCCTGAATCAACGTGGAAGAAACCCTGCTTGAGTAATCCCCAGTACTCGCAAGTTTAAACCAGAGCGCCTTTTTTCAGTGAAATACTTAATTCAAGCACCTGAGCAAATATGGACTCTTCAGGGAAAGATGCCTACATTTCCTACTCTGCAACGAGGTCTGCAGTATAAAGTTATTGTTTTTGCAGCAGTAACAAGGTCTCCTTTTGCTTAGTGGACATTAGTTGTGAATTAAAACATTGAAAGAAAACAGCTTGCCAGTTTCACAGACCTTAACACACCACTCTCCATGACAACATGGAACTCAGAGGAAGGAAGAATATTCCTGGGGGAAAGCTGAGAAGTGCAAAGAATTTTTTTTACCTTTTTTTTTTTTTAAATCTGGGATGTGGTGTTTGTTTTTGTTAGCTGAAAACTGCTGTTTGAAGTCCATTTGTGTTGGTAGATTATCTACTCTTCCTCAGGGAACAGACACTATACTATCACTCTGTATACACTACATTGATAGTGCCTTTACATTGAGCATGGAACTGTAAGCCACTATGTTCAAGTGCTTCATTTTCCCCTGGAGCTCTGAAACACTAGAGGAAATTTGCCTGCAAATGGAGGAGAGCCTTGCTTTATTGTTTTGTCTTCTAAAGTTTGAGTTTGCATGTTGAGGGGCCAAAGAGCTTTTAAATATGCAGAAAATTTAAAGATGCAAGAAGAAAAGGGGTAAGAAAAAATTATTTAAATAATATGAAAAAGCAAGATTTTCTAAACTATAACCTTTGAGATTTTCTAAATTATGCTGTAAAATTGCCTTGACAGAAAGTTGTAAGAGCACCACAGAGAAACTCCCTATTGGAAAGCTATAAACATATAAAAAATTCATAACATTTTCAGAAGCAATGAAATTGCTTAAGAGCCTAGGTCCCCACAACCGCCATTCAGATCTGAGTTCCAAACTCATTGAAACATCCTTGAAAGTTTTATCTTACAGCAACCACGACCGTGTTTCTGCAGCCAGGTAACTCCTTTCACAAGGAAGAAACTTTATCCTTTTTAAAGGATGAAGTGCCTCTCAAGGATAACTTCAGCCACGCTTTACTCCTTAATTGTTGGTGTGCACACACAGCTACCCATCCTAGTCCCAAACAAGGAGGTTATTGTACCCTCTACTGATGTTGCCAGATTTTACATATGAAAATAATGATATCAGAATTTGTAGTATCTCACTTCCAGTGGGAGGGAATAAGGAGTTTCCCATTCTAGCTGCCTCTTCTGCTGTGTTGGCAAGTAGACAGACACTTCTATGCCCTGTGCATTCCACTGAAATGGTCTTTGTCTACTTCAGCTGCAGTTCAGATTCAGGAGGGGGGAAAAAAGATCAAGTTATTTAACAGCTTGACAGGACAGACACAAACAAGATAATAGGAACATCAAGCATAGAGTAACCCAGGTCTAAATTGGTGGTGGAAGGATTCCTTCCATAGAAGGCAAGACCCTGCTTCACACCGTGCAGCTCCTGTTGTAAAGATGTGCAGTGTCACAGCTCAGGCTGAGGCATCAGCCCTGCCTCCCCTCATCCAGGATACAGAAGGGACACAGGATTTGGGATTGTATTATAGGAACTCTCACCTGGTGTAGGGCACCTAGCAGCCATTACATGCAACTACTGAACATCATCCTCAGGAGTGAAATAGGTCATTTTTTCACTGTCCAAGACAATACAATTTAGAAAAAGAGCACAAGACAAACAGGCAAGGAAATGTATCAATGCATCTATTTTCACATGAGGTAGTTGGGAACTTCGGACACCTGTTGCATAATTTAAGCAAAGCTTGAATCCTTGCTTGAGACCACACTTGCCTGCCTTAATGTTATCATCATTCCAGGTCATTATTTTGGAACAAAGAACAGATTTGCCCAAACCTGTCATGTGGAGGGCCCTGAACCATGAATAACACTTGCTTTTGGGGCAACAATGTATAGCAGTTGTCAGAAAAGTTGACATGGGCCACGACACGAAGTGCCAAGAGGAAACATGGTGGCTGTAGATATCAGAAGACTAAGGTTGCTGGTAAATGTCGAGAAGGCATCGTGAAGACATCCTACATCCTTGTGACTTAGCCCAAAAAGCTGGGCTATGGAACATGCAAGCTCTAGCCAGCTCTGCAAACTGTACTGCTAAAACACAGCACAGACACTGCCAGAATCTTGTGCTTGCAAGTGCTTAGGAAGGCAACTTTGTTAAAAGACTACTTCTAGCAGAGTTCTGACAGCATCATAGAACAACACCTTTTTTATCAGGTTTAACACAGACAGCTGTCATAACATCTGAATTTATTATCAATAGTATAATTTAATTATCATTCCAGCGGTAAATTCTTAAATATCTCTTTGCACAATAGATCTCAAAACAACTTGAAAGATAAAACTTCCTGTTTTACAGGTGCAGAACCTGAAGCACACGGTAATTAAAGTGGTGTCATCCATAAAGGTACTGGTTCAGTCATGAAAACTATTCATGCAGCATTCCATCACAGAAGAAATTAAAGCAAGCCTCTAATACACTGTAGAAAACTGTTAATGAGGTATGGAACTTAATTTGTTTTTTACTAGAAACCAAATTTTAGATCCAATGAAATCAAATCCGGGTTTCTTCGATAAGCAGGTTTCCAGAGGTTCTTTTAACAGGTGTGACTGTTTTGGCAGGTTTTATTTTTTAATAGGACAAGGCTTCACAGGCAAGAAAAGGATAAATTAAATATTAGGCAAGCTATGTATCAGAATATTAGAAAAATTGCTAAAATTTATAGAAGAGTTTTAGTTTGGTATTTTTACTTTCTATTAATTTTCATTATAATATAAATTAGGTCATTTTAGGTCTCATCTTCTAGAGAATACAGTTTCACTTCTGAGTGGAATTTATTCCCAGGACTGGCTGTTTCAGAATGGACTCCTGAGCCTTTTCAAGGGTTAGCACCTCTCTAATGGCTTCTCTCTAGCTCTTTTTCCTGCAAAAATGGGGGAAAAAAAAGTAGTGACACAGGGAAGTACACATTTTTGTGAGAGAAAAGCCATATCAACCCATTGGGAGCTCCTAGAAGCCACTTTTTACTGGTGCAGTGAAAAGAAACTCCAAGACTGACAGTGCTTTTAGAGTGAAGAATTGAATTCAGCACAGGTCCGATGGGATAGCTTATATTTACACCTACGGAAGTAAATTCTGCCTTCCACTGCATCTCACTATGTTCATATTGCTTCAATGGTATTGGAGTTAAATTAGAGGGAGCTAAAATTGCAGGGTAACCTGTCTGCTTGGATAGTAATCTGTGTGCAAGAATGATCAGATGCCCTGTTATACGACAGAAGCACACCAGCACAAATCTCCACAACCCCAAAGATAGTGATTATTTTTCTCTCAATACAGAGATGTCAGTCAACAAATGTAAGCACTGCTCATGATCTTCAGAGTAAACAAATGTAAGCACTGCTCATGATCTTCAGAGAAGACAGAAATATTTCTCACCAATTTGAGAGTTATTCCTGTTCTGGAAATTTAACTGCCCTTACTTCAGCTTTAGAGGCCTGTAACCAGACTCTGAATGTCAGTCTGTGTAATTTTCCTCCTGCTCTCTTTAGCAGGCTGCCAGTAAAAGCTTTGGTTTTTGTTTGTAGTAATCTACTGTAACAAGAATCTTTTCACCCATTAGAATTTCAGGAGGAATTTTTGTCTGATCATTTCCATGCAAACGCCACTACAATTTGCAACAAAATGGGGTTTTTTTTAACATAAATCTATTCTTTGATCACTCTGCCTTTTAAAAATAAAGATTCATTGATCCATACACTTTCTGGATGTAAAGGTTCATAGTGAATATCTTCTCTGTCAGCCTATACGTATAGGTCATAAAATTATTTTTTTTCAGAAGCTGGATTAAAGCACTTAAAAACAGAAAAGCTTGTATCATACAAGAGGTCTCCTAGTAAGGTCCATGATCTTCTTTTGTAGGCTGCAGTAAAACATACATAAAATATAATGTGTGATAAAGTCACTCTAATATTCCTGATCTCATGACTTGCTGGCTATTCCTTTCTCGTGGAGGATGATAGCTAGCTATCTAATCAAAATGCATAAGCAGTGTCTGTTCCTTCCACCCCCAGACCCATTCATTTTCTACTCAGAATCTCTGCTTGGGGTAGTATAATTGATTTCGACATAATTTACTGCTTACTTGGTAATGCAGCATTGCAGTCTCTGATAAAAACCGTATCAAGTCACAGCACCGGTCTAGAGCTTGAAAGGGAGGCAGTGTAATCACTTGCTTACCCTAATGCACCTCCATCTCATTTCTGCTGGGCAAGGAGCTGCAAAGTAATCATTGTTAAATGACTGGCTCCAGAGAGGGTCTTTCACTTCTCTGCCTGACCACTTCTCTTTGTCTCTCTGCTTTATTTCATGAGAAGGCAGTGGGGAAACTTTTCATTGTTGGATTGTCATGGAAATAAAAGACTATGGTTATACTTGCCTACCATCAGACATCCACCTCTAGTGCAAAGCAGATACTCGTTCCTGAATTGCCATGGAAAGCAGTGGTATGGGAGAAGGATGTGAAAGAGCAAGTACTAAAGAGGGAATATTTTGCACTAAGATCTCAGTTATTCCACACTTCCTGCACACTCCTAAATATTTCTTACTGCTCTCACTGCCACCTGTGTTTGGCAAAGAAGCAGGGAGACCACTGCTTCTCTGTTCCCCACACAAAGCCCCCGTACCACTGCAGGATGCGGGATCTGTCTGCAACAGCTCCTCACTTTTGCCACTCTGCCTCACCAGCACCCACCTTTGCCAGGCTGCCCAGAGCACCCCTTGGACACAGCAGGTTTTAAAGCAGGGTAATTACAGCCGCTCGGGTTGGCTGAGGGCAGCCACGTGCTTTGCAGGGGTTGTGTTGCTGTCCGCAGATCCAGCCAGGCTCAGCTGTTCTCTTTGTAAGGACATAAAGCTCTGTAAGTTCATGAAGTTCTTCCTCCACCTCCCCGGCCTTCTCGGACCCATCTCTTACAGGGGCCAGGCTTCTTGCTAGAAAGCTCTCTCTGAATGGCTTTTTCTTGCACTCCCCCCCGTGTGGCACTGGTGCCGGTCAGAGCTGCTGTAACAGGGGCTCCCCTCAGTCCTCCATCCCTGGGGATGATTTCTGAGGGGACAGAGCACTGAGGTTCCCAAATGGTGGCCAGCCCTACGCCTGCCACACCCTGTCAGGATCGGGATGGCTCTGCCTCCCCTCTGCGGCACCCGCCCAGGCTAAATGGCATCTGCTGCAGAAGGGAGGAGGTGGAGACCCAGAGAAGGGCAGAAACATTATTGGGAGCAAATGCAGGCACAGCTGGGTTGGCAGAGGCCTCATCCAGCACACTTGGTGAACTGGTGGGGAGGTGAGGGACAAGAGTGGGAAAGGAGTATTTTATTCCAGTGCCTGAATTTCTCCAGGCTTGTTATTGTTTGCAGTGATTTATGTATCATTTGCATACATAGCTAAATGGCTTACGGCAGTACAGACTGCCCAGTTTCACCGAGTACCAGCCAGCCTATGTCCTGGGATGCAAATATCTGTCCCTTATCTGGGGACAGCTGGTCAGTTATCGCCCCCTGGCCACTCCTGCCAAATGGCCAGATATGGCTTGCAGATCTGGGGAACTGCTGAGCCCTGGCCATCTGAATGTGTAAAGGGCTTTTTCTAGCCCTTAGCCCTATGGTCATGCCATGAAAACAAAGCACAGAGAAAGTGTCACTTACTAAAAAGTCTCTTACACTTCCTACTACAGCAGTTATTTTTAAAACGGGCAACAGTAAACAAAGTAAATTTGCAAAGGTAACCTCATTTTGTTGAAAATTGAGATTTGTTATTAAAACTATTAAGCTCTGGGAATGAGGTTTTAGAATCACTTTTTAAGCCACAAAGTATTTTGCTTGACATCGAGAAGACTGATGGATTGATATAGGTTGTTTTTTAAAGAAAATTGAATAGCAGTAATTGTTCAAATAGTCTGTAAAAAAAAATCCTTCCCACAGTAGCATCCACTCAAACTCACTAATCACAGTGATTCTTCCCACTTATTCACACCATATACATATCTTTAGGAGAGTAAGATCAATGAACCAGTTGAGCCCAGTCCTGGCAGGCACCAAACACCACTGATGACCAGCATCTGAGCTGGAGATATGCGTGGGGAAGTTGTGCAACCACATCAAGGCTGCCATTTCTGATGGCCACGAACACAGGTGTTGTACCAGTGGTGCTGGGTGGAATTGATGTTCTATCCTTGGTAAATGTCTGAATTAAAGTAATGGGAGTTTCTCACCTTGCAATAAATTGCTTAGAAACAACTGCATTTCACAATTTGATATCCAAACTTTAATAGAGAAGGAGATACATGTGACTGTAGACAGGTAAGCTCTCATGCCAGCTGGCTTTTACACACTGACAATCTAATCCAGACCAGCTTTATTCTTTGATGTTGTAAGCCAGTTTACTTTTACTTTGACAACAAGCTGCTACTGCAGGAAGAGACAAGACTGAAAACAGTGTTTATAGGGCATGAAACAGTAAAATAATAGGTATTATACAGCAGATAATATTTTTGAAAATACATAAAAATAATGAAACAAATATTTTTACAGCTGGAAATCAAAAGCCAAGGCACTTTACTTAAAAAGTATTTTTCTGATACCAACTGAAAGTTAAATTCAGGTCTATGCAGCCATTTCTACATTTAGACATAGCTCAAAATTCTTTGCAAGTAGTACTGTAACATGGGAAAACTTTGTCTATTTAAAGACATAATATTTTCCCTGGCTTCAGTCAGTACAGCATTCTATTCCTACATGGAGAAAGAAACTCCAAACACCCTGACAGACTACTGACAAGCCCAAAGAAACCAGGAAGTCAAGACCAAAACTGTTCCCAGCTTAGCCTGAGGTGCTCAATGAAGCACCTCAAATGTTGGATACAATCACCCACTCTCTTAAGCCACCTTGGAGGCATATGCCAAAAGCATGCCAAAGAAGAGCAAGGTGAATTCATGATGAGATTTTAGCCCTACTTAAGATGTCTTCATGGATCATCCTAAAGTTCACAAAATTTCTACTGAATTTTTTTACCTGAAAATTGCTTGTTCATATTGCTTTGCTTTGGTTTTGTTTCCTCAAATTGTTGTCTTTCTTGCGTATTTAACATAGAAGATCAGGGCACAAGTTTACTAATTTATTTTAACAAAATCCAGAATTCTTGTTAATTTTGGTATTTGTCTTATATATTATAATGGGTTTGGATATTTTATTTCTTCTGAAACCTTAAAAGCACTAAATGATGGTAAAAATCTATGCTTAGGAAACTAATAAAAGGGAGACTTATGTTTTGAGGGCTGGAGTGGAGGTGACAAGCAAAAGAATACCTGTCAAAGAGTACACAGGAATTCAATGGATTGGACTGTGCTCCTTTGTATGCTCAGGTTCTAGCCTGGAGTTACTCATGTGCTTGATATTAAGCACACGCACAAGTCTGTGCAGGACTGGAATCTATTATTGCCATGTTGACATACATTTGTTAAGGGTTTGATTCTGCTAGCATTTCTATTGGCAACACAGGGAGATGCAGTAAGGTCCTGCAGTTCAGACGGAGATGGAAAGATTTCAGGGAGCTGCTAATACACTCAACTTTAGAGGCCATTCACAGTAAACCACATTTTAAATACATTTCCATGGTCATGTTTATTTCTAAAATACCTAAAGACATCAATCAAGTTGCAGCATAAAGAGATATATAAGTATCCAGCCCTAAGAACAAAACCATTTGAAAAGATTTATTAACGGTTATTTATATATTTAAGTCTAGTTCCTGTAAGATCTCAGTCGTGTGAATAAGTGGTTTAAAAACTGTTCCTTATTTATTGGCCTTTCAGCTATAAATATGTATTTGGCCTCTGTATTTTTTTGGTAGCTTTAAAATATATTTTTTTATCTGGATTGACTCTAATAACCCAAATTTTTGTCCAAAGCATGGGTTTCGAGAAACATAGATTTCCTATCATATCTTCATTATGGCAGCTGCTGTTATTTAACTGATAACATTCTGGTAATTTAAAAAACCTTCTACCAGGAGCATAAACCCATACTTGTCTACTTTGTCTTGGAACCTGAGCATTTTTTTCCTGGAGTGTTTGAACTATGTGCTCAGGCAATCTTGACCTTCTGGTTTAAATCCAAATGTATCAGCTATGGGAAGAACTACATTTTATTTACACATCCATTACTCCTGGAGAATTTAATGTGCCATTTCCATCAGAGCTAGATTTCTAGGAGCTGAACTTGGATTGCTTTCTTGGGGAATGAACTTGCACAATTTGCATTTACAAACTGAAGACTAGAATGGCTTTATTCATTGTATCTCCTCATTTCAATACAATGCTGTATGGGAATGTAATGAAATATGACAGATGAAAGTGATGGAGTCAGTTTTCTGAGACAGTGCATGCTCTGCACTGAAGCCTGTTGCAGGGACAGGACACTGCCTCTGTCATCTTCTCCATTTGCCCTCACATAGCTCTTGCTGAGCTAGCCTGCTGGCTGAAAACAGTGTAGCAAAAAGTTAGAAAGAAAATAGCTTTTCTGGGAAAAATCATTACTGACTTCAGTACTAAGGTGGCTAATATTGCTAGTGTGGCTACGTAAACCTTTCAAGCTACAACCTCTGCAAGTCATGATACTGAGCTACACCCACTTAGCAGCAGCAGCATAGGCTCCCCGGCAGAATGCAGATGCACAGAAAGGCAGATATTCTGCATTTTCAATAGGGTTGACCAAACTTTTGAAATAGCTGTCATCTTTCTACAACAAAAAATCCATTGGCAAACAAATATTTTTCTTGTGGAAAGTCTGTGAAGAAAAATTTTGGGTTAGACACTCTGCTTGAGAGTGTATGGTCTGTTTATAAAAGTTACCTTCACCACAAACTTGAAAAAGCAGAAATTCTCAGTGCCTGCAGTAGAGATTATACCTGTCTCTTCCTTTGAGCTTCAGCTGAGTATGGTGATGAACTGAAGGATTATTGCTATCCCTACCTGCACCATTTTGACACAGTGCGCCTTGGCGACCACCTTTTCGGCTAGCTCCAGTGGTCAGCGGCCGGCCCTTCTCTCCGCACGGGAGAAGCTGGTGGAGCTGTTCGTGGTGCAGGAGGGTTGGTGAGGTCTGTGAAAGGGCTCGCCCAGCCCATCGATGTTAAAGGCGCAGGAGGAGACAAAGAGATCAGGAGGGGCTCTTTGCAAGGTGAACAGGACGGGTTTATTGGGGAGCGCAAAGAGCAAAAATGAGGGCTGAACATGGGGTTTTATACTGCTACAAAATGGGAGGAGTAAACTGCAGAGAACTAATCAATACGGGGCAAAGGGGTCATGCATAGGCGGGGAAACATACAATGAACCAATGAGGTACAGGGTAGGTGGGGAAGGATAACCAGGAGCCAATGGGATATCGGAGAACAAAGCACTTTCTGGAACATAAATGGGGGAAGAAGGGAGGAAAGAGCGGGAGCCAGTGGTTGGAGTTGGATCAGCATGTTCAGGCAAGGGCTTCTGGGCCCTCACCATGATCTTGAGGCTCCTGGCCTTCGGCCATGTCCCGCCATTTAACCTGCTTGGGTGTGTGGCTTGCTGGGCGTTGGCACACTGAACATGCCACAACACCATTTCCCCACAGTTTACCCCACATATGAACCCTGCACCAGCATCTTCTCAAGACTGTGGTAAACGCGTAGTTTCCATCAAAATTTGTCATTCTTGAGAAGTCAGTAATCAAAGCTAAAGAAAAAGCTAACTCAATGTCAGTTTGCTTTTGATTCTCTGCCAGGTCAGTAATATAGGTTAGACTATTCCTGCCAGAAAAGTTTTATGCAAGGAAGGTTGTTCCTCTTTGCAACCCTCCCTGTTTCACATGCACCAAACTGTAATTACTGTGGTCATTATTACAGTAGAAAAGGCAAGCAAGGCCTATAATCTCTTGCTACTCCTTTGCAAAAGCATTTTCTTAATATTTTTTGTTTGGGAGGCAGGACAAATCTAAATCATTTTTTAACTGCTCTTTGTTTGCTATATCTATCTGGCCATTGTGCTGGGAATCATAATGTAGACAGATTGCTTGTGGGAAAGGAATTTAATTCCTTAGATGTCTGCACAAGTCAGAGCTACAGAAAACCTTTATAATATCAAGTGTTGTAGACAAATTATTTTCTGACATGATCTATTTGTAGAAACATCTCATATTGGCCAAGAAATTTTGTTTAGAGAAGGATAGTTGCTTGTCTTATCGTGTGCTTCAGCTATCCTTGGCCCCACTCTTCTGCTGATTTGTTTCTTATCAATAACAGCTACATTGCATCATGTCTCGAGTGTCTGAGTTAAGGGCATGTGATTCTGGAATCCTAGAATCATGGAATGGTTTGATTTGGAAGAGGCCTTGAGGATCAACTCCCCACACCACAGGCAGGAGCACCTTGCACTAGACCAGATTGCTTAAAGCCCCATCCAACGTGGTCTTCAACACTTCCAGGGATGGGGCATCCACAGTGTCCCTGGGCAATCTCTGCCAGTGCCTGACCACCCTCATAGTGAAGAATTTCTTCCTAATATCTACTTTAAACTTAACCTGATAGTGTCCAGACACCTTGTGAATATCTCCAGTGAGGGCGACTCCACACAGTCTCTGGACAATCTGTTCCAGTGTGCAGTCATGCGCACAGAATCACCAAATCACAGAATGGGTCAGGCTGGAAGGGATCACAGTGGATACTCTGGTCCAACCTCCCTGCTCAGGCAGGTTCACCTTGCACATGGCACAGGATTGTGCCCAGAAGAGTTCATTGATAAGGTCCCCTCATGATGAAGTTGTCTTTTCTCAAGGCTGAACAGACACAGTTCCCTCAGCCTTTCCTCTCAAGAGAAATGTCCTAATCATGTTTGTCACTCTACCTAAAGAGATCCTCTCATCATCTTTGCCACTCTCCACTGGACCTGCTCCAGGAGCTCCATGTCTCTTGTATTGAGGAGCCCAGAACTGGACACAGCACCCCAAGATGAGGACTTACCAAGGCTGAGTAGAGGGGCAGGATCATCTCCCATCACCTGCTTGCTGGCAGTGCTCTTCCTGAAGCACCCCATGGTACTTGACCATCATTTGATGAACCTAAGCTAGTAGCCTAACTCTGTGCTCCTTTACTGAATTTATGCAATTCAATATAGAAAAACAAAGCTAATAAAGGAAGAGTGAACTTTAAGCTTTTTATTTCAAGGGCCTATAAATTAGGTATACTACAGCACTGAAGCAGATTCACAGCTTTCAGACCAGAATTGCCTCATTTTTGATGAGTTTAAACATATCTGGTCAAGAATATCAGGCCTATCAGCCACAAGCCACAGGTGCCTCTCAGGCAATAATGTTTTGCTTTAGTTCATGGGGAATTGTGATGATAAATGTGTTCCAAATGCTTAAATACCTAGCACAGTTCCTGCTTAAAGTGAGTTGAGAATTTCACACACCACATGTATCATTTTCTACTGGTATTAGCTGTAAGGTGCTATCAATCTCCTTCTTTGGTATCTAATTTTATTTGTGAATAGTTTATTAACTCTGTTCAAGAATTAAGATAATGCTAAAAATGTTAATTCCCATAGGTGAAGGCCCCTAAGTATCTGCCTGACAATACCTACCTCCATTTCAAATGACGGCTTTGCAGCAGACGTCCACGGAGCATCAGTAATTCAGAGTCCTGCTGAAAAACTCTTTCTCAATGTTCTTGCTGTTTAACTTGAAATCTTGGAACCTTATTTCCTGAAGTTCTGAAGACATGCATCTGAAATGTAAAATTGTTGGCAAGTGTGGTCTGAACATAAGCATGCAGACATGACCACGAGAATTAAAGTATAATTTTTTTCTTCTGTGTTGCTTTTTCCCCCCAACTTCTGTTTCCAAAGTGAAATACAGACTTCATTCTGTTCTACCAGCCCTTTAAATGTGACATTCCAGAGATTTATTAGGACCAGGTGTTAAATATTTTATTCTCTTTATCTTGTTACTACATCAATAATTTACTCACTCTAATAATATGACTGCATATTTGCTAAACTCTCTAACATAATTAGTGATGAAAAAGGGCTTCCTAATAACCACAGTGCAGTTCAAGTACATGGCATGAATTTTTTTCTCATTTTTGTTCAGATTTCAACCTTATTACCTTCACCTGTAGAATGTCAAGTAGTGTTGCCTTCTGGCAGATTTTGTGCAGCACCATGTAGCCCATTGCTACCTGGCAGCTCACCTTTCTCACTAATATTTATTCAATGATTCTAAAGTAAATTTTACAGCACAAACTGATGTCAAATATATGATTTATGCTTTGCCTGGCACCATCTCTTAAGAAACCTGATTAGTTCAATGGAATGTCCAAGATCCAAGTCTTGGAAATCAGCTGAATTTCTCTTGAGAGTCTCATTTAAATTGCAAGAAGAATAACAGTATTGAGTGTCTGCAGTTACCATTTGTTTAGTGGGAGTCTACTTGTGCGTTTACTTATTCATTATCAACAAATGTTAATCAGTTGTGAGAGACATAGTTTTGTTTTTAAAAAGTATTTACTAAACTTAATGGTCACAAGTAAGGTTGGGACTGTGGGGGTATGTAGTAATATATTACCTCAGAATGCTAATCACTGTACTTTTATTGTCTTCTGAAACGATTGTTACAAAAAGTGCCTTTGACTATTAAAAATGTCTACAAGAAGCCTGAGTTTGAGGCTCTGCTGAGGTCCAGCCAAGATGGTGTCAAGTTCCAAAGCATGCCTACTCTGTGGTCATATATAACAGTTATATATATATATAACCATTAAAAAATTACTTTATTACTTATATGCAGGTGGAACAATTACGTTGACATATAGAGTTCTATGAGCAGCAGCATATTCTATTTAGTGGCTAATCTATGGCTTTTTTCTTCTTCCAAGTATAAAATCCTAGCTCTAGAGGACAGCAAATTTTGTGGTGAGCATGAAGATCGCCTCTTACCTCAAATAAACTCTTGTTTTTTACTGCAGGTGCCTGTGATCTAGGTCAGCTGCAGAGTGATTCTCTGTAGAAATATAAACAATACATCACCCTCCTCTTTGGTAGACACATACTCCAATCCAGTGATCACCAATGATACCAGTAGCACACCACCCCAGCAAGTGGAAAATGTCTTCTGCTCTCTTTACAGTTGCCAAGTTTCCACAGCTGAGCTCAGCTTAGATACATTGGTTCACAGATTAGCAAAAAATTTACTTCTGTGTGGGGAGAAAATCCAAGCAGTCATTTGCTGAAATCACAAGCTTCATTTCATTTCCTCATATAACATGATTTAAATGCTGTGGAAATTCTCATCTACAAAAAAATTAAAAATCAGAAGGCAGGCTCCTTATATGTTGTCAAACTTCTAGTGTAGCATACAGTCACCATTTTGTCCCTTTTGTTTTTAATACATCCGTCTGCCACATGACATTATTTGTAATTCCTCTCCTGAATGAAGAATCAACATAGCATCAGGTTAACATCAGTGTTATTACTGTTTTTTGAACAGGACACTTAACCTAAGTACAGAGCTTCATGAACTCTTTTCATTAGAGGGAGTGATAGTTGAACCTAGCATCTCTGATGCAACCCTGCTCATTTACAGTGTACAAATTCCTGTTTCCCTAAGCACAGAAGAAATCAAAGAGGAGACAAATTCTTCACAGATAGCTCCAAACATCTGTAATCCAGCCTCTGGCTAAAAAGTACTCTCATATTTTTACACTACTTCTGTGGTTACATCTGGTATATTCTTCTTGCCTTTTCTCCAATCTTCATTGGCCAATCTGGGAGTCTCACACCTTTCAATCTAAATACATATTATGCTATTTCTCCCACATACATGCTTGCAAACATCTTTGCATTGCCTTTTGATCTGTGTTTATGCTTAAGGTACAAATTACAGTAGTTTTACCTCCTGGCTTCTAAAGAACAGCTCAGTGACTGCCTTCAGCTGTGTTAAATGATGGAATTTGGCGCTCTAAACTTCATCAATGTAACATTCAGTTAATTCAAGGTAACATTCAGTTAATTCAAGGTAACATTAGTCATTTGCAAGGCAAGTAAGAAATGCTAGCTTTTGGGTATTATGTAGCAATTTGGTAGCTTTGTGCAAGAAAGCTAGTGATGTCTCTTGGCACGGAATGTGCAAGAAGGCATCTAAAGCCCAGTCAATACATCTGAAGTGATCAGATCTGCAGATGCCTGATTAGTTTCAGGCCAATCTTTTCTAAGTTCTAGAGCCTGTGTTTACCCTTGCAGTTTGAAAGCTGTAGTCTTTACCCTGACTTTTGCAGAGAGCTCCAAAAGAAGTTTGAATGGCATTTGACGTACTATTTCTTAAGGCAGTAACTGAGTCTAGATAAGTTTAATCACCATTACTCAATGTCCAAAATGTGAACTCCGATTCATAATCTATTTTTCTTTTTCCTTCCATTGGCAATATGTTTTACAACAGAGAATCTTATGAGGCTGGGGAAGCATATTTGGAAACATAAAGCCAACCTAGATCCAAAATATGTAAATCAGTGTGTTCTACCCCCATTGTGAAGGGTCCGTTTTAGGAGCGCATCGAAACATTCCACATTATGGAACTAGTCAATAAAACCAAAATGTTTAAACTTTCTTCCAGTTCCATGATTTATTTCTCAGAAATGATTTCTAGCTGTGATAGTTTCTTTATATTTTATTTGACCACAGTTGTTCAGCTTGTCTTTTCATTAACAGTTTGTGGATTTGGATCTGCCTTTCATCATACAGACCTTGACATGCTTCCAAAGAAATACATAGATTCGTATTTAATAGAAATGTCAACTCACTCATGTAGCCATGTACGTACTGTACTTGTACATATACGGTTGTGAGGATATATTACAAAGAAGCAGAACCTTTTTAGAGAAATTTTATCATAATTGCAGAAGAATATTTTAGAAAAAATATACTGATTCCTTTCAAACATCCTATGAAAAGACTTATTTTGAAACTCCTTCTTGAAGGTCACCCCAGAGACTACTGTCCTTTTCATAATCACCACAGTGGGCTGAGGAGGAAATTTAATGATTGATGGACAGATGGAATATTTTTCAGAGTATTGTGTGAGTTTTTAAGGCCATTGCTCTCTAATCAGAAAGTTTCCAAATAAAAGGAAAGGGCAGTATCACATGACCCAGCCACAAGTATTCTCTTAGCCAAAGAAAATTTTTATCTTATAGACCATCTAGGCTTGTCCTCAGGGTGACCTTGATGTTTACAGACGAGAAAAAATCCAGTGATATGGAATCTATAACCAAGGGAGAAAGGATGCAGAACAAAGACACCTAGTAGACTAAAATCTATGTATTTTAACAAACACTCAAAATATTTTTGGCTACATTCCTTTTGTACAAAGACACCAAATGTCACTCTTTTTCTCTTCTCTAACTAGGTTGGTGGCCGTCTTATGTTAGGATTGTTCTTCTCCTGTGAGAGAAGTCTGCAGAGGTTTCTAAGGTGCGGCTACATTCTCTCATTCTGAAACCTTTCTGACTCTCTCTTCCTCTGCTCCTAACATCCAATGACAAGGATGTTGTCTAATTCAAACTGGGAAGTCACTTCCCTTGAGAATTTTACAATCATTGTCTTTGTGATGACAAACATATTAACAAAAAATTTGATGTTTACATCTGAGTTATGTAAAATCTTTGTTAAGAATTCAAAATTATTAGGGCAGAGGTAAGCATTCAACAGCCTGGGGGGCAGGTATTTAATTCCTTATTGTCTTCTTTCCTGAAGGCCTCATACTTGGGCAAGGAGTGATTAAATGTTAAAAATGTTTTCTTCTCAGCACAGTTCTTCATGACTGTATCCTCTACTCAAGAATGATGATAATGTGACAAATTGCAGCCAGGCCATTGCGTGCTGGGCCCAGGTAAACACACAGTAATCTTTGTATGAGCAGTGCTTCTTGTGGACTGAAGAGTGCCTGAATGATAGAGATGTGCTCAGTTTGCATTTGATTACCTTAGGGAGGCATCCATGGTTTTATGACAGGTGTTGGCATGACATGCAAAGGTAAAACTTTGTTGTGGCTTGGTGATGGGGACAAATATGGCCACTTGATGGTATAAACAGTCCTACAAAAAAATCAGAGACATGTGAGCTGTTTAAGGGATGTGTGTCCAAACCACTGATGAGAGACATACAAGCTGCTTTCATGCAGCTTGCTCTTGCAGAAAAGACTTAAGTCCCACAGAATCAGAGCACTTATCTCGGATTTAGAGTCTTGGATACAGACTCCTTGTTATGTTATGAGACACCCCACTTAGCATCCCTCCACTTCAGTTCTATGATTTTTAAATAGGAAAATTTAGTGCTATTCTTTCAGATTGTAATAACAGGGATCATCCGAACAGTTTTAATAGAAGTCACTGAAAACATGTATAAGAGAGTAAGGAATTAGATTCTGGGTTTTACATCTTCAGGGACAGAATTTCATTCCCCACAGAGAATTGAAGTCTGAGAAATCCTTTAGGCTTTGAGAAATAATTGGATGAAAAAGCAGAGATTATGTTACTGCCCTTGATTGAGTGGCCATAGCTGCCATTTCCAATTCACATTCAAAAATGCTTTGTAAGATATCCTACCACTTTTGGATAGGAAATGTGCAGTTGTTCCCAGCTTGTGTTTTCCATAAAGTATTTACTACATTTTCTTTTTGATACATCCCTCTCCAGAATGAACATTGTGTTTGATGCTTCAATATTGCACTTTAAAATTGCCCAGAAATAGCAGATGTTGCAGTGTCTGGTCATTAAGTGCAGCTTCACACAAAGTATGCTGCTACTGCTTGCTGTGATATTTATCAGCTCTCAAGTTTTAAAGTCTGTGTTTTTCCAGTAAAGCCTGAGTAACTCTGGCTTGGGCTGCTCTTATATACCAAAAACCTAATCCTCCAAAGTTTTTCGTGCTTAGGTCCCTTTGAAATCACAAGAACTTAGAAATACATTTGAGAATCGGGACCAATTTTTTTTAATCAAAGTTTCTGTGAATAGGATTTCTAAACATATGCAAGGGAAATGGCAGTATAAGTCTAATTGGAAATCATGAGTCTTGGACTTTTAACTCTCTTAGATTACTCCTTAGGATAGAATTTCCAAAAGACCTGAGTTTTTGGCAGTTTGTAATAATTTATTTAAGTTATTACATTTATTAGGAAGCTGCTGGATGTTCAACATATACGAAACTCAGGCCATTGCATAGATACGTAAAAGAATTTCTCTCTCTAGTTGGTGTTCTTGGTGTCTCTTCTAACATGACATCATGATGATTTATGATTAATGACTCCTATAGAGCAGTGCCTTGAATTATGGGCTTCAAAAACCTGGTTAATCCTCTCTCTAACTAGTGATTGCTGAACTATTCAGAAGGATATGGTTCCATTGTTAGCAGGAAAAGAAGTGTCCTACAGGAAGGGGAAAAAATATAAACAGATAATTTTTTATAAATGGCATGTATCTAATGGAAGAACACTGGATAGACGGGTCCTGATTTTAGAACTTGCATTTACTGCATTCAAGAACATCAGACACATCCTTCCTTGGGCCTTTTCTCATTACAGAATAGATTAGAAATGGAGTGAGGAAGGGGAAAAGAATGGCTTGGATAGTGAAGGAGATCTCTTTGAGATTTCTGACAAATTTTATTGCCTAGAGTCAAAGGCAGACATCAGGCGGTACAGGCAACATGAGTGAGAGGGTTTGGGGAAGGAGAACTCCTTCTACTCACATCATGAGTTTGAACCACTATTGGCACCCACAAGTTCTGTCATAATTTGAAAACTCTTGAGCTATAAGTTTCACTGTTCCAGAAGCCTCTCTTCTCCATTTACCAACTGACTCTCATTAGCTCCCTGGTCCCGTTGCCTGGCAATCCTTTCAACAGCTATATTGCCTTATTTTAAAGCTTAGCTTGTTGCGTTATTGAACACTCTCTCATTAATTTCCCTGCCAACTCACTGTTTGCCTGTCTCTCAACTTCTTGCTGAGCCATTGACAACATCCTTCTATTACCTTTCTGTCAGACTCATTACTTCCTTCAGTTATGACTAACTCTCTTGTCTATCCCCTTCTACTCTTCTCTCTCCTACAATGTTGTTCTTTTTCTTTAATTAGGTGGTTCATCTTTTGTACCACTCAACACAGCTCTTTGGCTTTCTCTCAACTTTTTGATTTCACAGCATCAATCTGTACAGCAAATATGTGGTGGTTTTCTACTACCTTTACTGCTGCAAACACTCAAAAATCTGGTTTTGTCCATTACTTTCACCAATATCCTCAATCACTTTTCATCTATACTTAGCCTGTGTGTCCATTTAAATATGATACATTAAAACCTGTCACTTGTCAAGTTATTAATACGTGTCAGAATGTTAAGAGGTTTCCTTTTTTTTCTCTTTTTTTTTGGTTACAGATTATGACTACTATGTTATAGCTGTCACTATAAAAATAGATGCCAACTGGGATTCCATTTCCTTTCTACAAAGCCATTCTTGACTTCAATTTTCATCTTTCACATCACAAAACCCTTGTTGTTCTGCTTTCTCTGAATTTTTGCCTTTTCTTCTTCCAAAATCAACCAGAGGATCCCCAAAACTGTAATCTTCTCATCTATGGCTTCCTTGGTGTCTACATCATGCTCAGATATCTGTCCAGGTTTCTTTATAATTGTAAATATGTTTAGCATTACATTCTGAGCATTTTGTCTCTCCTTTTGAATTTTTCTTCTCCTCCCATGTTATATACAACTTTATTATGCTGCTAATGATCAGCTCTGATGGCAGCTCAGCCCCCTCTCAGTATTGCATGTGCTTCTATTCTTCCATAGCATCCTTTATGCACAGAACACATGCAACGGCTCAAAACTTGCTTCTTCTGGCAGGATCACAGGGAAACTGGTGACTGGCAACTAAGGAAGTCCTCAGGAGAGACTGCAAGATTTATCTTAGTCATGCTACTTCTCATTATTTATTCTAGGTAGTTGTTGAATCCTGCCTTGATAGATACTGGGATCTTTGTCACAAGGTTTTCATTTATTTAGTTTTGCTTGCATCTTGGCATGATGACTTTATTTTTCTTGAATAATAACATGGGAATCATCATAGTATCAGTCCTCACTTTTTCCTTAAAATACCAATTCCTCTATCAGGATTGAAAATAAGATGCCCAAAAGTCAATAATTTCATTTATTGCAAAGGAAGACTGTTTAGCAACAACACGGTTTAAACTATGGCAAGTCACTGCTTTTGTTTCTTATGCATACATGTAGTGCAATCTTTGAAAGCCTTTAGAAAGAAGGTAAACTTTTCCTAGTCAGCAAAACCTAGCTTTAGTTCTTACACATTTATTTTCTTAATCTATAAATACATTCTGCTTTTGAATGTGATCAAAGTAATGGAAATCCATTCTCCAGAACATTCTGAAACTTTGAGAGAAAAAAATTCTCACAGGCTTTCTTTTTCTTGAATGAAACATTCTTTAAATACTGCGACTTAATCCGAAGCTTGTTATATTATATTATATCCTGCAACATAATAACAGGAAAACAGTAGTTTTGCTTCATTGTAGTAGGAAATTTTGACTACTTCGATGAATTCCCACGGAGAAGTATAATGTATTCAAGAAAATATGTCAGAAGTAAAAAGTGTCATCAGCAAATCTTTGGCCAGTCTTACCACATCATGTGTTTTGGCTAGTTACTCAAAGCTGTGTATTATATATAGCAATTCTCCAAACCATACTTTTTCTTTCTTTTTCTTTTTTCCCTGAGTTTTGCATATGTAATTCTGATGTAATTCAGTGAAGTTATTTCCCACTAGATTAACCCACATACTCAAATTATATTTCTCAGTTTCCAATATAAACATCCAGCTTTGCAGCCCATACATTTAGCCGAAAAAGGAATCCCACTGGTGCCAATACAAGTAAAACCCACTGAAAAGGTACATAGATGGTAGAATCAAGACCTCATAAAGTTGAAGACAACTACAGAGTTAACTAATCCCTATGCTTGCTCTCTACAGAGTTTAGAATCCTCCTGAGCAATCCCTCCGTATCGTAATATGCAATTCATTATAGAGACTCAAAGTAGGATTATTTTCCAGCCTTTCTTTTTCTTTATCCCTAACAGGATTTGAATCTGCGTTTCATTTCTCACTCATATCTTTCCTGCTCACTTTCAGATTTCCCATTTATTCTCTTTCACAAATGGAGCTTTGGGCAAACATTTTGTATGTGGGATGGGTTGCCATGTTAAAAAGATTATCTCACCATGGAGTCCATCAGCATTTAGCAACAACAGCACTTATATTTTTCTCAGGTTGCCTTTATCTCTTAATCATTATTAGCTGACCGAGATTTATGGCATCTTCATTTAGAGATAAAATCAATTAGTTGAAAAATCTTTAGCTTGTTAGCTATAGTCAAAAAACTGTGAACTTGGATGTGCATAATTGTATTTTCCAGTTCAGTGAGCATGTACGCAGGAAAACAGCCACAGCCCCCAGCAGGGAATGGTCAGCTGGTCCCAGCCTTTTCAGGACTCTTGGTGCCAGCCGGCTTTCAAAGAGGGAGGGATGGGCCCTAAGGAGCCCAAAGGATTTTCCCGACCCTCTTAGGTAATTTACACCAATCTTAAACATGTATGTTTGTCTGAAGTCTCTTTTATCAGTGTGGTAATCCCATTACTGACAAATGAAGATGTAATCACAGTTTATTCAAATAGTTTGAAAGCTTTATCCCCTTTAGAGAGAAAGGAGAAAGTACAGTTGGCTGCAACTGACTTCTTAAACTCCTACTGGGACACTAACAAATTAAAAATGATTTTTAAAAAGCATCATCACTTGAGTATAGGATGAAAAGTATAGCCTACAGGGTCCCTGAAGTAAGGAATCTGCTCTTGCTTAAGGAATTTACATCACACTCAGCACTGTTACTACTAATTTAAATCAGTGAGAGAATAGTGATGTCTCCTTGGTTTGTCCTACAGTGCTGTTTCCTACTAATGCCATCCCTGCTTATCTCCAGCAGTAGCCGTGAGGGTAGAGATGCTGGCTGAACTGTGTCTCTGTCACCAGGGTAACCACTGCTAATATGCAGAGATCCTCCTTTTTATGAAATGTACACCAGTAACCAGAAAAGTACGGAGAAAAATCTGGAGTAGACAACCTTGTGCATTTTCAAGGGGAATATTAAAAACTATCACAATGTTTCTCCATCAGCCCTGTTTGTAGCAAAGGGAAACAGAAATACAGACCCAGGGAAGAGTCTTGGTGCAGAAGTGAAGCCTGGAGCACTAACAGCCCCACTGAAGTCTCTAAGGTGATGAAGTGCCAAAGACCATGGGAGACCTAGGACCTAGACCGTGAGAGGTCCTAGGAGCCCCTTGTTAAGTCTTCTCCACGTGTGGAACAACTTCCTTGTCTCAGGTATAATCCATTCACACTGTTCTGATACACTAATATAAAGGTTATAAAAATAATCTGAAAATTAGGTCTCCCTCTTTCTCACCCCAGATAACAGCAAAGAACAGTTTTAGTAATTTTATGACTAAATATATACCCGGATAGCCTAAACAATTAAAATGCAGGAAAAAATGCTTAGATTATTTTATCTTAGGAACAAGAAAAAAAAGCCTGTAGCATTTCAAGTGCCAACTATAATGTTATCTTTAAAGAGTTTATATATAATGCAAATTCCTTTATTAGGTAGATATCTTTCACGTGAGTTTCTTGACTTCATAAAGAAATTTGATCTCACTGATAAACAGAGTATCATGTTCTGCAGTTTTCAGTATAGGACTGAAGTGCAGGAGGTGATTATTGGTTTGCGCTTCCATTAGCTAACAAGAATCCCTTAAAAATAAACTGCTTTTTGCTTTAGAAATCTTTATTTTTTTTTCTTTTTATTATGACAGTTCCCCAACATAGACTAGGAATTAATTACATTATACATAATAAGCAAAACATTTCTGCTTTGAAGAACATATAGTCTAAATAGACTGAAATTGAGAAGAGAGAGACTTGGAGCAACTTGCCATGCACCATACAGCAATTTAGTTTTGTAGCTGGGAGTAGTCTTCTAGAGGTCCATAGGATCATTTTCACTTAATAAAATCCAGCACTTCCAGTGCAGTGGAACTTGCTTCTTTTTGCTGAGCCTTTACTTTTGCTGGAACAAGTTTTCTTGTGGCCACACAGCGAACCAGGGTTGAGAGAGGGTAGGAGTAACACTGCCAGAAAAAAAAAAAAAAATTAAAAATCAATTTTCAGTTGGATCAATTCCCCACACTGAGTCATTGTCCAGCTGTACAAACTCTCATGCTGGCACAATGGCAGGAATGACAAAGGCATGGAATGGCCTGCCAGGGCAAGGGAAGAGGATGCTCCACAGTGAGAAGAGCAGTGTCAGCACCAGCGCTTGTCTCCACCAGCTTCATGCAGCTGAAATGGTGGCCTGTGTTTCCTCATGAGTTTCACCTCCATTTCACACTGTACTGGGGCTGCTTTGGTACTGGCAATGGCATCTTCTCTTGGCTCTGCACGGCACATACATGAACGAGCTGAGAAGGAAGTGTTCAGCTGTGTGAGCAATATCCTCCTCTGAAGGACCTGCGTCCTGCAGCTTGGAAACCCTGACTAATACAAGATTAGCAGAATCTAGGAGTAAGAAACCTCCACATAAAAGGTTCAGAAAAGCAGCAGATTTTTTTTCTGTTTGTAGGTAGTATTCAGAGTCAAGAGGTACCAGGAGTCATTGTCCAATTTCTATTTTGTTTTGGATTTTTTTGGTTGGGTTCTCTGTTTCATTTGTTTGTGAGTGAGGGGATAAATTTCAACAGGTATTCAGAATACCAAACAACATCTGATTGTAGGTTGGTTTTTATGCGACGAAAAAGTCATTAAAACCAGCCACTTGTGCTGAAGTTATGGCTTTAATCCTTATTGCAGTTGTTCTTTGAGTGAGCTTTAGTTCATACTAGGAACATTCTGCCTGTTACTGATCATTTAGCAATGTGTCCAAAAATACTTGTAGAAGTGACCTGGTAAGGAAATTTTTGTTAGTCATTAACTAAAATTTAGAATTTCATTATATTTTATTATAGGCCCTAAAGAGTATATATATGTATTTTTTTTTAATGTTAGAATAACCTCTGCATGTTGGATGTTTCCAATTAAATATGAACATGAGCACTTCTTACCCATTTTCTGTTTGATGCATCATGTCAGACCATGTTCTGGCCCTGTGTGCATTTTCCTGATCTCCAGGCAAAAAAAGGGTATTTCCAAATTCTTCTTTTTCAGCTGGGAGTTCCCTTCCAAAGCTATTGAACTTGTGGATTTAGACACGAAGCAGAGATCCAGCACCAAGAGGTACAGAATAGCACTGAGACTGTGAAGGAGAAGCTGTGCCATATCATGGGAGAGCCCATCACGAGCAAGTCAGACCTCTGAAGAAAACTGACAATTTCTCTGAGCTCCATCACACCCTTTGCAGCTGTCAAACATGAGCGTTGCTCAGTCTTAAGCAGCGCAAGCAGAAGACAGGGCACAACTTAGTGCAGTGACCTGTCAAACTGAATGTAAGGAGATGTGCAAGAAGTAACTTGGGCTTCACCGGAGTTTTGAAATTGGATTCCAAAGCCCACTGCAACCTTTCAGTGGTCTTTGGATTAACTGTACTTGTATTTCAGCATCAAAATAATTTCTTATGCTTTCAGTAAACAACTTCTTTAAGGTTTTTTTAGCTTGAGGAATGGCTGCATGTCCTGATCTTATAGATAGTTATTGGTCCAAGTTACCAATCCCAACCTGAGTAGCAGACTCCAGCACTACAGATCCCTTTTTTTGGGGGTGAGGACCATTTGACTTTTTAGTGTGATGGTACTTCCCTGTAAATGAATTATAGGAGATCTAAACATCAGGAAGATCCAATCTAGAGTCAGAGCATTGGCTTTGTAATAGTTGTACATTATGGGGCCAGAAATTAACAGATACCCATTCTTTTCACTCTGTGATTCTTGTGTTGGCTTCCTGATGTGTAATAATCACCTGGTGACTTAATGCTCACCCCAAAGTACATGTCAGGAATTCCAAGTAGAGAATTTTGCGTGTCCTTTCATCATGCACATACAAAAATCAATACCATGCTCATTGTTTAATTTATTGTTGATCCATAATTTGATGATATTTTAGAAAGCTATTTTAATTTTTGTTTTCAAATAGATGTCTTTTTCACCCATTTTATTCTCCTTAAAATACATTATTTTGGCAGATATTCTAGGTGTTCAGGACTCGAGCACATGTTTTTCAGAAAAAGTTCACTTTGGCAGAAAGACATTTAATTAAAAAGGTATATCGTTTTTTATAATTGTGAAAAGCAAAAATTATGAAAAAATTATATTCAATATGAAAACATTTCCTCCTCAAAAAAAGGTGCATTAAAAAAACTCCTTTTTTGGGGGAGTACTTACTAAGTTTAAATTAAAATGCTAATTCACATTATATATAATATATTTGCCAAAGTGAAATTAAATTATGAAAGTATGAAGATACAGAAATGTACCATTTCAACAGTTCTTGAGCAAAGATATATAATGATTTAATATTGAAATTATTTTATTTCTCTTTTAGTTAGTGTTATTTCTCTTTTAGTTAGTGTATATAGACTATATCTGACAAGTCATAATTAAAAAGAATAAAATTATTTATTTTTAATGATGTGATTGTAATAAATTTTTTTAAGGATTTTATTTATGCATTTTGTTTTAATTTGTAGGACTTTCTGGACAGTCATGAAAGGAATTTACTGAAAACCTTATTAAATAAAAATTTTATCTTTTCTTTGATTCTAATATTTGTCTTTTCCTGCTACCACGGGGCTCAGAGGTCTGTCAAGTCCTGCACATGCAACCAGCCTAGTGTGGTTGTGACATTTCAGCTTTGCGGTTGATAACATACAGGCTACGATATCCATTGATATATCTGCATTCACTTTGCCTGTAATGACTGCATTTAGGGACTCAGACATGTAGAAACATGTTCATGAGCAAGCTCATTAGTATAAGAAATTGCATGAAAGTTGAATCATGGAATCATAGAATGGTTTGAGTTGGAAAAGACCTACAAGGTCATCTAGTTCCAAACCCCCTACCCTGGGCAGGAACATCTTCCACTGGACCAAGTTGCTCAAAGTCCCATCCAACCTGGCCTTAAACTCTTCCAGAGATGGTCTTCCTTTTTTAAGTAATCAGCTTATGACGACTTGAGAGAAAAAACATGTTTTTAGCTGTTGGGCCACACTTAAGGATACTTTCTGTTGCTCTGTAGAGTTAAGATTGTTACCAGGTTTACCTTTGCCTGAAAAGTTGATGATGGGCATTCAATTAGGCATAAATAGTAAAGCTTATTGTAAATGTTGAGAAACATGCTGGGTCATAGGCTATGGGATAATGTGCTCTAGCTGTATATAGTAGATCTTAAATTAATCCAGTTTTACAATGTTGGATTATTGTTCCCCCTACAAACCATGCCATCGAATAAGAAAAGTGTTATAAACAGTGCAATTCCAATTTTCTAAATTCATATTTTCAGTTCCTTACAATTTGTTACTTTAAAAATATTTACTAAAAAAATAGAGACTCTGTAATAATCTCCAAGGTCTGTAGTAAATCTAAGTTATAGTGAATGAACTCCAGCTTGTATCTAAATGCTTCCGTGTTCAAAGCTAGAATGCAAAGGAGCAACGTGCTGCCAATCCCTAAGCCTGCAAAGCAAGGAAGAGCTCAATTACAACTTTCTGGTTGTTTCTGTATATAATTGTCTTCTGTTTTAAGGCTCCTTAAAAGTTTTCCTTAGACTTTTGCATAAGTCTTATGACCTTCCTTGAAAATAAGGATTATGTTTTCCTCTCCAATCTAAGCAGCAGGGCTAAACTTACCTAAATAGGTACAAAACCAAATAGTACAGCTGTTGTTTTGCAGTCTTCTGAAGGGACATGAAACAGACTACCTGATGCGTGCTGGGGAACCTGGAATCTGCAAGAGTGTGGGATCATTGCTGACAGTTTGACGTTCCTGATTTGAGGGAGGAAACTCCAAGTCCAGTTTTTCCTTCCTGTTTCTTATGATAGGACACATATGGCTGCAGCCACACTGCTTTGGGCCATGAGCTCCTCAAATGTTTTGCAGTATTCACAACTGTGTTTGGTCATTAGAGTAAGTACTGGGATAGTAGCTGGCAATATCACGTTACTAACATTGCTTTGGGGAACACACTGGGTAGTTCTCGGTCTTACAATGAATTCTACAGCAATGTTGTGTTCCTAAAAACACCTACACAGAAGATTGTGTAGCAGTGTTTGCTAGAATACACGTCTGTTCCAATATTTTAGCTATATTTCATTTCTTGTATTTTATGGATCGGTGAAGAAGGGTACAGTGAAAGAATCCAGAATAAAACAATCAAAGTAGCAGCTGGGAAAATGGTCTGTACTGAGGCATTTTTTGTATTTGGATATAGGATAGACCTTTTCTAGTCAAGAGGGAAGCGTATCACTACTGAACTGGAGAGAACAATATGCTATGGAATGGTGATATTAAAGATTTTCTGTAATGAAAAAAAAGGAAGAAAAATATATATAGATTATTCATTAAGAAATATGGAAGTTATCATGATTTAATAATGAAAGAGAAAACTTGGCACTGTGACCCAAAGGCCAAGAGTTTACATTGACCTAAGGAAAAAAAATCACCCTTTCTTTCTCCCCTCCTGCAAGTGCAGAAACACTGATTCTCCTGGGACAAAGCCAATGCCTCTATCTTCACCTCCTTCTCTTCCCCACCTAGATCTGTGTCTTATGCATTCACAGGGCAGCACCACATCCTCTCCACTACCCCATGACTTCTTGTATGAGATATGGTTGATTGGTCACTTCTGCCAATCAGCTGTGCCTGGCAGGAGAGAAGCCACAGCATCACATTCAAAGCAGAACCCCACCCCAAAGCTTTCACTGAGGCCTCTGCTGTGCCCTTGCACTGGCTGTGACACGTGTGTCTCCTGGGGCATCATCCAGTACATCACTGGCTCATGCACCAGAACAGAGGATATGTTAGCACTGAATAAAATTATTAGTTTTTCAAGGCTAAGGTGCTAAATTCAGGAATTAGTAAAAACTGCCCATCTTGTGGTGGACTACAGCTTACAATGAAGATGCTGCAGCATCTATCTTAAATAGGTTGAGGAGTGCTTGGAAAAATATGGAAGATTTAATTGGTATCTAGCATCACCTAAACATAATGAAGAATTTGTAGCCTCTAAATTTTAGGGGTTTGGTGCCCAGGATGGAGCCTAGCCTTCATGTACTCAGCATGTAACCTCCTCATGAAGTGTCTCTGGAGGATTAGGCAGCTCCTACTGTAGTGACCAGGCTGAAGATGCGTTCTCTCTAATGTTAGACAGCTCTGACTGATGTGTGTCGCATCAGTCCAGGAGCCACACAGCCACTCCAGCATGGCATAGGGTTTGCACTAACAAAGCTTCTGGACAGCACCTCACAGAACAGGCAAAGCAAGGCCAAATCTGCATACACATCTGTGTGGCCTAACCTCTGAATGGATGAAACACTAAAGGAAAGTTACCAGGTGAGGGAAAAAAGAGAAGAGGGAGTGTAAATACTTTGCTGAGTATATTAATTTTACTAAGCATAAAATTCTGTGCTTGCATTTATAGAGAGGTGATTAAAGATCCACATTTCAAAAATCAGTCCTGAGATATGGACTTGTTTTGGTTCAGAAGGCCCAGGCTTCTGTTTTGAAATGTGGCCAAATAAAGAAACACAAGTACCCCTCTGTTGATCTGTGCTGCAGTCAGCGAAGGATGCAAGATTAATGGGGCTGGAAATCAGGCACAAAAGGAATCCTCACCCTGTAATAATGGTTTGGGCACTCAGCAGGGATTAGAGAGACTTAGGTTCAGTGTTTGACGTTGTATAGTACTTGTATTCCTGGCTGAGTACTCATACTACTAGGCTGCTACACAGGGTGGAGGAGAGGAGAGGTGGCAGTGGAAGCCATCTATCTACCCTTATCTAATTTTGTTTTAAAATGAAATTGTTCTATTGATGTCTGATTCATCTATTTGGAGAATGTCTAAGAGATCAGGCCCTGTGTCTGCACAGAGTGAGAATTTATAAATCTGATAATCAGTGAACTTAGCAGGATGGAAAAACGAAGCAGTATTTTTTTTAATTACAACTTTATTGTCAGGCACCTCAGTCCTGTTTCTATTCTGATTTAGTTTCCTAAGTCCTTTATTGGAATTTTTTTGCTTTGTTTTGGGTTGCAGTTTTTTTGTTTGTTTGTTTGTTTTAATTATTGTTCCAAAATAATTAAATGGTAGAAATTTTGACCAATTCATTTGGAAGACTGTGTTCATTGAAGCGTTGGTCAGATTTCAAGTATTGTATCACATAAAAATCAACAGAGTCTTTTGGGAAATGAACATTAAAAGGAGCAAAATAACTTTTCTTTCTAGGTGCATTAGAAATCAACTATTGAATCATTTCTTTCAGAGGCTTGAAAGAAGGAGGTTTTGGACTTTGCATTTGTTACGCACCATGGGTTGAATTCAATCTTTTTACTAACTGGTGTAAATCAGGAGCTGTTCCAATGAAATCAGTAGCTACACAATTGTAAAATCGGTTAGCGATCATAGTCTGGCTACGCAGACCTGTGGCATCAATCATTTTTAAAGATCTGGTCCCTAAGTACTTAATTTCTAGGAAACAGCACAATGTGACATTACAAGGATCCTATTTAGAGACACACACTCTGTAGATCAAAGCAAGAACTACTGGAAATGCTTTCTGAAGGTATGTGTAACTATAAAATGTTTTGAGTGGCTGCCAGTATTTTGTAATCAGTGTTGTAAAGTTTTGTGATACTCTTGATGTCTGCAGATGTTATGTGGCCCGTGGCACAGAGCTGATGTTCTGAATTACCAATTATATACCTAATGGAGCCCTGAGAACTAACTCCTGCCCTCCTCTGGGTACTGAGGCAGTCTTTAAACACTAGCAAAGGACTGATGCTATAAATAAAATTCTGTCTCCATAGCGACAGGCAGTTCAGTGCTCAGCTTTCAACACTTTAAAAAGGTAATTGCTGTCTTTTTTCTTTATATTTTTCTATTCTTGGTTTATAACAGCAGTAATAACCTCCTGAGTTGGGCATTTCCTGGCAATTAATGACTGACAGTGTTAAGAACGCTTGGCTTTACCTCAAGCCCTCAAATCCTCCAGCCGGTCATTAACTGCCAGGAAATGCCCTTCCCTGTAGTCATTATTGCTTAATTATGTAAACCTGGATTAGAAATTTAATTAGATGACTTTAACATTCTCTTATTCTCTCTCCACTTTCTTCCTCTATGTCCCAAGCACCAGTATTTTCCCCAGTTGTTAGTTGGCACTGCTGATGTTTACTCCAAAGTAGTGCCAGTATAGTAAATGTTACACAAAGTCTCTGTGAAACAAGACTTTTTAGCCCTTGGTTGACAGAATTAATCTGCATACCTATTTGTGAATAATACGTTAGATTAGGTTGGAAACAACCTCTGAATCCAATTTGGTACTGCTTCTAGGTAGTGACCAAGAAATACGTGGGAATACATGGGAATGGGTTCCATGGGAATGGGTTCCATGGGGAGCTCTCCACTTTGATGAATGAAGGAAAGCTTGTGATGGAGAAGACTGGATCTCTGCCTTAGCTTGCCAGCTCCAATTATGCCTGTTTGAAGACAGAATGTTCCAGGTATAGCTACATGTTTCCCATTTCTCTTAAAAGCCCAAGCATGTAACTGCTGTAGGCAAATGACTAAAGACAGGATTAGCGACTCCGGCTCATTTCTAACCAGGCAACTCTTGAAACTACTTTCACAGATCTGTTTCCTTTATCTGAACGTAGGCCCAAGCTTTAGCTAAATAGTAGTTAATGCAGCATCCAAAGAAAGGTGCCAAATAAATCTGATTTTCCCTATTTAACATGCCTTTTGTTTATTAAGTGTTCTTGAAGAAGATCTCTTGCACAGCACAGTTGCTATAACACTGACCCTGTCATGCTACAAACAAGTTGCCTTTCAGGAGGCATTACCTCTGTAGCCTCAGGGCCACTGACCCATGTAGATACTTGCATCAGATTATTGTCACCATCATCAGTGTCTCACCATTACATTAATAAAATCACCTGTCTATGCCACCTCATTTTAGTCTCAGAATCTTTAGTTGGATAGTAAACAGAAATGAACAAAAATATTTGCCATTCTCTTATCCTTGAATGAGCTAGTAGCCAACCCTTAAAAATTGTTCTTGAGATTCTGGGAGATCTTCTAAAGTATTAATTTGTTTCTGACTTCCATGCAGGCTGTATGGCACCATTTTAATTTTAAAACCCCTTCCTCTTTTTTAAGAGTCTAAAATTTTATAGAAAATCCACGGACATGCATATCCATTAGAATGGTTATCGATGGATGGTAGATCCAGAATATTTGCTTATTATTTTAATTGGGCTATTAAATTATAATATTTCTCTTTGTGTAACATATTGTAGTCACAGAGATGTGCATATTTGTATCATGTAACTTTTTGGTGGTAATTAGCTAAATAAGTAAAGGTGAGGCCTGACTGTTTGCAGATGGAGGAGCCTTTTACTCCTCAATAAAAGAGGTAGACAAGGTAACTGATTTCCACCTACCTTTTTAAAGGCACACTAAAAGTGGAAAAGGTGGCATAGAATGGACTTCTAGTCATTTACTTACATGCTAGTGGAAAAATTGGGCAAGTACCCAAAGCTGAATACTTGCTGTTCGTGGTGGTGTTGTTTTTCTTTCTGTTCCCTGCACATCCCCGCTTTTCTCGGAACCTGCCCTGCAGACCTCTAAGGCTGTGTGTGAGAAGAACCCCATTCACTTCCATGGCACTGCAGGTGCACAAAGCCAGGGACTCCCCACCCAGCTACTTCTGGGAAAGCAATGTGGAGAACAGCAATGGCTTTAAGGGAGCTCTTGTGGAATTCACTTATGATCACAGTAAATTGGTTCAATCCACGTTATTAAGTTAAAATATATGACAGAAAAAAAGTATTCCTTCTTTTCTTAAGGTAAGGTGACCCAGAGGTTGGAGATAAAATCTGGAACGTGACAGATGCTTGTTGGTATCTTGGCTGTAGTAGTGACCTGATGCTTCAGGTCTGTGCCTCAGTTTCCCAAATATATGATTACACTTTCTTCCTGTGTAACAGTGATGTTGCTGTATCCTGACAAATAGCAATAAATGCACATTAATTGCAGAAATCTCGCCAACTCAGCAAAAGGAATGAGAAGGCAGAGAAAAACCTCACTTTACACACCAAGAGGCAATGCTTCATAATCAACAACAGCTGAAGAGTTGACAGCTTAGAAATACAAGTTCATCTTCTTGTTATTTTCATTGCAACAGTGTGTATTTTGCAACTTGAAAGTTTGCTAAAGCATCAGCACAGAAATGTGAAGTAACTCTTCTTATGTCTTTTATATACTTTAGCTTAGTTATTAAAGAAAACATAAATCCATGCACCTTAATTAGTGTATTTTGTGAAATTGAGTGGCTAAGAGTGTTCAGTAAACAGAAGGAAACTTAATAGTTAATACTTACAGGTCATTGCCAGGCATATCAGACTAGATAGACAAATTCAATTGTTAATGAGATTGCTAGTCTAACTTTCCACTTCAGAATTTAGAGTGAATAGCAGAGAATAAGGCTAAAAGAAAAAGCTCTGAAATGTATTACAGAAAATGAAGGTTTTTTGATGAATAATATTTACAGGAAAACAAAAGGAATAAATATTTAGAAATAGTTTTGCTTTCTATAATGAAAGACTACTTTTCTTCCTGTTCTCCCAGGACAGGTTTTGAGTTCAATGGGAGCAAATAATTATTGATTTAGCAAGGATTACAAGACTGATCCTCACATTACACAACCGAATTTATCCACCTCAAGAATCACTTCAGACTCTCTGTTTTTGTGAGATTCAATGATGAAGCAAAAGGCTATTAACTGCTGTAATTTATATAATCTACCTCTCTTGTGTTGCAAAAAAATGCATTCAGATAAGACCATTTAAGCATTTCTTTGCACAGAGAAGTATTGTCAGCATAACTTATATTGCTTTAGCTGAGTTGATATTGCACCAATTAAATGCATTCATGCTGTTGTGTCAATGTCCACAGAGCATTATACCATGATCTTTTCATTGCAGACAAGGTGTCTGAGCCCTGCTGGCATTTCTTGGACTTCATTGTGTTGTGGATAGTTTTTGTGATATACTGTGGGATACCTCTCTGTGTCTGAAGGAGCGGTGGTTGCAGTGGCCGCTTGCTAATCTAAATCCATTTGGAATGTTATTCTGCTTCCAAATTGTCCTTCACTTGCATGGATGTAACACAGAAGAACACAATATTTGTCCTTTATCTCACAGGAAATCAATCTCCTTCATCAGAAAGCTGAAGTGTTCCTGGGTAGTCTAATTTCTCAATCACTCTTGAGATTCTGATTGTTTTGGGGAGAAGATACACAGTTGAAGTAATCCATGATGTGTACCTGTCTTTATGTAGTAATCTACTTGAAAAATCACAAGGAAGAAATTTTCCTACAGAGCCCCTAGTAGATTTTAAGAGTTGGTGCTGGCAAATTTTGCATTTTTGTTCTGGCTTCATACCTTTGGTGTTTGATGTCCTCCACTGGCAAGCCCAGGTGCAGCCATGACAAAGCCATGGAACCAGGTTTCATACCTCTGCATCAAGTAACATGGAGTATGTGTTCCCAATATGTGGAGCTAACCAGGGAGCAGCAAGGGACCTGGGGCAGCTTCTTTAACTGTGTTTATAAATCTCTGTCCTATATACTTCACAAGAAAATTGGGAAAATATTTTATAGGGTCTTAATCTTTTAAAAAATTAAGTAACACTTTGAGACATTTTTTCTTATTTTCACTAAGTAAGAGCAGACAGATTTCTGTAGCAGTTTATGTGTTTTTCCTCATATTTTCATGGAAATGTTATTTAGTTTTTAGTTTTAGAGTTGTTTCGGGTTTTTTTGAAAATACCTCTAATTCTTGGAAAGCATGTAACAGACATGGACTTCACAGTTTAAGCATCACCTTGAACTGCCAGAAAAGATTCAGGAATAATACTGACCTCTGTGTCTCTGAAATAAAAGAAAGCTTCCTATTTGCTGCCCTCCCTTTCAGCACGGAGGAAGTTTTCTGTAAAATGTGAGTCATGTCGAGAATGAATGGTACGTTGCATGAGGCCGCTGGCAGGAGCCAAGCTCAGTGTGAGGGAGCAGCATGTAAGCAGGGCTGTGTGCTCTGAAAGGCAGGCAGTGAGGGAGAGAATCATGTCATGAATGGTGAAGGAGCAGGAATGAGCCAGCTGATTAAACTGATAGGAGCCAAACAGTGCTGTGGAGCCTTTGATGAGTGTCAGAGGTCACCTCCATACAGTTCCCCAAGTCCCCAGGACACACAACCTTGCTGACCTAGTCACTAGATCAGACAAGAGCGTTGAGACTTCATCAGCAAGCAACAACCTAACAGATTTAGATAACTGATAGACTACCAAGCAAAGGTTGTAAAAAGGAGGAAAGGAGAAGCTGCTTGCTGAGAAGGAAAAACTGGGGGAGAGAGAAAGAAAGTGTTCCAGAAATGCCTTTTTCTTTGTCTCAACGCCAGTACCAGGATGTATGAGAAACTTGGGGTAAACACCATTGCCATAAAGATACCTAAGCTCCTACAAATTGTTGAGGTCTGTACTCGTGCTAATTCTTCATCTGCTAAAGAATTTATGGAATTTTAGGTATTTCTTTAGCTGTCTGGGGGGTTTCAGTATTTACATACCATTTTAAAACGAATGTGGTATCAACTTAAAAATATAGTCAGCTACATTGTAGGCACTCTTCCACCTTTTTATCCTTATTTTGTAGGGCTGGTTTGCTTTGGTTTTGGCAGTACGTTGCAAAAGAGACTAAAGTCTGCCTCCAATCAAGTGTCTTGAGAAGTGGCAGCTTAGATTGCTGAAGCAGTATGTCTGTAATGCTAGAGCAATGTGCCAAGCTACTAAACTCCATCAGTCAGAATGGTTAGTTACTTCAAACCCAAAATAACACTGATGTGGCTACACCGCTTTTTTATATGACACCTCTGCATAGCATAAGCACTGCTAGAGACTTCAGTAAGGGTGTGTGAGCCTTCCCATGTGCGTGTGCAACACCAAATGAAATGTTCACCTGTTCGGGCTGGTTTTGGTATGACCACAATAATAAATAAATCTGGTATCAGAAGTTCACTATGGTAAAAGTGATAGAAAAGTAATAGCAACTCACCTTGAGCACTGCATCCAGCTCTGGAGTTCCCAGCACAGTAGAGACATTGACCTGTTGGAGCAAGTCCAGAGGAGACCACCAGGATGATCAGAGGGAGGGAGCATCTCTCCTGAGAGGAAAGGCTGGGACAATCCGGATTTTTCAGGTTGGAGAAGAGAAGGTTTTGGGGTGTCCTAATTGCAGCCTTTCAGTACCTCAAGGAAACCTACAGGAGAGATGGAGAGGGAATTTTGAAAAGAGCATGTAGTGACAGGACAAGGGGGAATGGCTTCAAACTGAAAGAGAGTAGGTTTAGATTAGATATTAGGAAGAAATTCTTCACTGTGAGAGCGGTGAGACACTGGATCAGGCTGTCCAGGGAGGTTGTGGATGCCCCATCCCTGGAAGTGTTCGAGGCCGAGTTGGATGGGGCTCTGAGAAACCTGGTCCAGTGTCGACATCAGGGGGATTTGTACTAAGTGATCTTTCAGGTCCCTTCCAACCCAGGCCATTCTATGATTTTAATTTTTGTTTCAGAAGCAGCTGGTATGTTGCACTGAGGTTTCCTGTGCATAGATAAGAATGTCAAGGGCTATGTGAGATGTCCTAGGGTACTCAAGACAGTCACATGAAGCTGGCAGATACAACCTGGGATCTGTGTGAGACCCACATCCACTCAAGTGGCATGAGCTACCTCTCTCTCCCCTGTAAGATGACATGCTGCATAGCACATGTGAGGTGAAAGCCATTTAGACAGGTTTGGGTCTTGCTGAAAGGTAACATAATGTTGAGAAGCAGGACTTATTTGCTTGGGCACAGGACTGAGCTAACACTCTCATTGGCTTCCAGAGTACAGCTGGCTCCTCGGCCAGTCTAGCTGGCAGTTGTTAGCATGTGGCTATGTGGTTTGACTCCAAGAGGAAAAGATCAGTCCAGGCTCTGCTCCACCTTGTCTGTTGCCACCAGAATGATGTTCACGCAGCAGATTGTGATTGTGAGTGAGCCAGGAGGAACTGGACTTGCAAAACCTCACCTGGAGTTTGTAAGAGCTGGGAGCAAGAAAGCAGAAATTCTGCTGTATAAACCGAGAATGGCTAAAACAGGCATGGAAAGAAAATGAATGGGATCCTTTCTACATTTGCTCTTTATAATATGAGACACCATGTAAAAGGAAAATCTGAAAAGTGTTATAAGTGAAATTAAATGTACAGATGAGATACAGAACTTACCCTGCACAGTCCTTCCATTCACCATCACAGATAAAGTAATTTTTCAGGAGCTTATGTGGTTTGCTTAGTTAAACAAATTTCCTTGGAGACATAACTGACTATTTTTAAGCTGAACACTCACACTAACAATTACCTGCGTTCTCAATGTCCATGAGCCTCAATAAACAGCCTATGGATTTATGTCTTAGTGAGAACCAACCTATTAGTTTCACCCATAAATCTCATGTGCCTTGTGTGCAAAGTGAATTTTAATAAAAATCATATAAGGAGCCAGACTTGCTAGGCAGGGTTTCACATGGCTGCCAACATTTGAAAACAATTAATAGAGACCTTTTGGGGGAGGGTAAGTAGAACCATGTCTTTAGCTCCCGTTGAAATACAGTGGACTCAGTGAACTTGCCTGAAGGACAGAATAAAGAGGAGTTTTTTTTCTATTAAAAAAATTTAAAAAGAAATAGAGGCCATCACTTCTAAATAAGGGTAGATGGAATGGAAAAGGTCATTCCTTTGAGTCTGCAGTCTCATCCTCTCCAACATCCTGCTGCCAGGGAAATGACTATAAGTATCTTAAAATTAAGCAGCAAAATAAAATAAATATCCATTTGCACTCCCTCGTCTGAAAATCGATTCTTGCCCCTGGGGAACAGAGGTAGTGTATGTGTTCAGTTTCCAAACCCTTGCCTTTGGTGCTCCTTGTGCATTCCCTGTCTGAGTGTACAGAACATGTCTTGTAGAACAGAGTCCAAAAGACAAAGCTAAGAGGTACTGCTCATTTTTATTCTGGTGGTCGTGTAAGTTTTATAAGCAAATACTTCAGGCATAGAAAAATAAATTTGAAGAGTTCAAAGAGAAAAGGTTAGGGCCCAAGCTTCAGATGCTTTGTACTCTCTCCACAGTGGTGAGGGTGGAAAGGTTGCTCCGAAGGGGAGGCCAGGGATTTCTCTAACACACAAGGAGCCTCTGAGGGTCTTGGTGTTGTGTCTGCCCAGTCCGTGCAGGACTAGTTCAGCTGGTGTAAATTAACCCAGCTCACAGGCTGTAATATACTGCTATAATATACTGAGGAACGGATGTCTTATCACCAGGCTGGTGAGGGACCTCAGGACTGAAAGGTACCGTTTATACCGAGTTTAACCAAATACAGCTGAGGGCAGGACCACTCCATGTCTAACACCAATAAATACATAGACTTGGTCCAGGTAGGGAACTCTGGTGGTGATAAGGGGGTAGCTACACTCTACCTGGCTGCTTTTAAGAAACATGTGACATGTGTTTTGAGTTACTGACATGGCATATACCAGTACTACATGCGTACTGTGTATACCGTGCTTCTATTCACATACCCGTGTTTAAATCCAGGTTGGGATGGTTATAATGAAATTAATATTATAATTGCAGATGGAGTCAATCTATTCCCTTTGGAAGTTTTTAATGGAAGAAAGTGATTGGCACTGGTTTTATGGCAAATTTTCTCAAGCTGTCAAGGTGTGGGTCCCCTTATCCTTATGTATCATTCATATATACATATATCATTCATATATACTTATATCATTCTTACCTACATTTACTCTGTAAATACTGAAGCTTGGGTAAATGGTTCAGGACTAAAAATTTTAAATCCAAACAGATTGAATTTCACCCAACTATACAGTGTCCAAACACAGAGAGCTAAACTCATCTAACATGCTACTGTGGCTGCAGGTATTGGTAGTCAAAAAGTGCCTTGAGTTTAGGTAGTCCCACCCAGAATATGGTAAGAACAAGCTGTTTTTCTCCCCAGCTAGCTCTTCTGCCATACTTTCCTGGTCTTTGGAATGGGGCAGGGTACTTGGTTGACTTTGATATTTTCAAATAGTTGCAATGTGTCTTCACATCTTAAAGCAATTTGAGGATTAATTTGACGTATACAGAAAATTTGTACTCCTCCTGGAAAGTACTAAACAATAGCTTCTGCCTTCATATCTGGGTACACTTAGCTGATTTGAGTTATTTCTTGCCAAATGTGTGTAGTTAAGCTCAGACTGGACTGCAGTACTATATTGGTGGACATGGGTAAGACAGTGGGGGCAGAATGGTCAAGAGCAATAAGAAAGTTTGAGAGCTGAGCATTGAATCTGATTTGCGCCCCAGTACAGAGTTCGCTCAGTTCTGTAACATATCCCTTAAGGCTATTAAAAGGTTGATCAAGAAAAAAGAGAGGTCTTACCATCTACTGTGGTCTTTTGGACTTCAGAGTCTTTTGCTATATTGCAGTAAATGCTCAGGTATGATCCGAGGCAATCTTCCTTTTTTTTGCCTCTGGAGATCCTAGGGAGACTGCTCAAATTACCCAAGAGAGTTGTGGTAGTATATTGTTTTCTTGGATTTAACTTTGTGTAAGTACACACAGGTAATCCTGGTTTATTTCTGTTATCCCTTAATTGAGCTATAAGATTTTTTTAAGCTTAAAAAATGCCACAGGCATTTTAGGGGCTCTAAATTAAAATGCAACAAACTGAAAAAAAACCCTCCCCAGTTAATGCTGTTGACTGATAATCTGCCAAATTTAATTGCAAAAGAAGCATGTTTTTTTAAAATTACAAAATCCCAAAGAGATCCTTCAAAACACCTATGTGGATTTTATTATTTTTTGTTCCAACTGCCCTGGAGTGCTGTGTCTCTATTTTCTCACTCTCAGCCTGCGGTATGCTTTTATGACTAAAGTATCAAGACCCTGCAAACAGAGGTTCATAACAGAAATCCTGGTAGATTTTTAGCTGCATGGGTGGGCACAGCCCTAGCTATTGTGTCTTTGGAAGTCTTACTCACCCTGTCACTGCTGTAACAGTGGCACCTGTTAGCAGTGCCGCTGCGGTCTCTCACTGGTTCCATTATAAACGTCTCTTTTCATGAGTTCATTTCTTGCTTAATAAAAGTTTCCTCACAGCTGAAACTTGGCTGGAAGTGACTTTGCCTGGGAACAATTATTATTAATATTTTTAATGTAAATTTCCTTCTAAAAATCTTTCTGCTATTTTTAAATTAAAAGAGAAGGATATTTATAGGGTTCAGATGTCTACTCCCTGCATATACAACCAGGTCTGATGGTTCTACTTAGATGCCAGCCAGAAATTAGGGGATCTGATTGTCCTGTGGGTGACACGGCACAAAACCAACTGAACTGCTGTCAAGGGGTGATGATGAACTGCACAGAAGGTCTTTTGCTCTTGTCTACTTAGATGATACCAGTTCCTAGAAAGAGTGCAGACGTTAGGCCAGAGTTTTTGGAAATAAGTATATCCAGGAACGTGAAGGATAAGGGATGAAAAAGCACAACAGCTGTAGGTTCGGCATCTCAGAAGTGAGTTATGCACACTGAGTTGTTAAAGGAGAGTAACTTCAAGCAGCCCCAAGAGTGTAACCCTGCCTGTGGTGCCCACCAGGTGCACCCGTGCTTTCACTGGGTGGGTCATACCAAGCAGGGCCAAGGACAAAGTGTGCTGCCTTCCCATCACACATTACTCAGGGTTTGCTGATCTGTTTTTCCTCTGCTGTTCCCATGTACCCTTATCAGATGCTGCGTTTCCAGCAGCCCTCTTCTCCCACCAATGCACTGATTTCCTTTCCTGCCCCTGCACTCAGCACTGGGAGAGTGCAGCCTTGTTCCCTGAATCCCCAGCTCCCTTGTTCCCTGGCTGCATAAGCTGGTGACAAAACTCCCGCATCCTGAACCTCTCATGTTCTTACTGCAAGAAGGCATTCTCCCACCCTTCCAAAAAGCTGGGCAGGTGGACATTGTCATATTCAACTGGCGATTGATGTAGAGTGTTTGGGCGTATTTCCAAAAAGTATCTCCTCCTTCTGTTCCAAAAAATTTTGAACTAGAGAATATATATGATGCCGAAATGTTTAGCAATAGTGACCTGCTCTTCATTCCAGACAGGAAGCAATATGTAAATTAGAAGATTCTTACAAATCCACAAGGGTAGGGCCTCCACCAAGGAATTTTGGACAAAGATACTTTGCTGAAATAAAAAATAACCTCAATTTGAACAGGGGTACACAAAGAAAATCTCTGACGTTTTCTTCTTTTATATAGAGGATTTGGTTAGTGAATAGACCTTGTGAGGATGTGGGTAAATTTTACTCTTTTTGAACAGCACAAGAACTTTTTTTTTTTTTTGGGAATTAAAAAGACCAAGTATCAAGTGACTGGCAAGCAGCAGCCTTGCACTTTTGCGGCAGTGGATGTGACCATTTTCTCTACAGTATTTCGGTTTATACATGTTCTGGTCCATAGCTACTAGACATGCTTTTGGCTCTGACCCATCTTTCCTTGATGCAGATGCACCATCAGGCACAGCTTCAGCTCTCACTGGGCAGGAGCAGGGGAGACCATTTGGTTGCTTGGGCAGGGAATGTGGAGCAGCTCACACACACCCTCCCACACACACACTGTGACCAGGGATCCCTGCCCCAGGTGCCCTGTGCTCATGCCCAGAACATACTCTAACACAATGTATCATGCTGGGCTCTAGGACTCACACATCTGGCCAAGGAGAGGTCTTAGAACACACAAGGAATCAAATTCTCCCATCATCTCCTCACATCCAAACTATGGACCTACAGTACCCCAGCTTTCCCCTCAGCAGTGACAAGAAACTTGCTTTTCTTTCCTTTGCTTTCCTTGCTCGCCTCTAAATTGCTGTGCATTGAGCGCAGCCATTGAGCAAGAAGGCAACTCGGTTTTCCTGATATTCATCTTGGCAAGGAAAAAGGTGGGTACTACCAGAATTTTTTATCTCATATTCTTTTCCATCCTCCTTCACCCTCCCTGTTCACTGTTAACTAGAAAAAAAAAAACCAACAAAAACTAAAAACAACCCAAAAAACCTAGCAGTCTGGCCTCACCTCCATGTGCCCTTTCAAATAAGCTGTAGCCTACATCCAGAGGATTTTGCTGATTTTTGCCAGCTGATGTCCTCGTCCTAATGTAAATCATGTATTACCATTTCCTTGAAGGAAAGGGGCTGAATCCTACAGCGCTGCCTAGAAGAATGATCGACGTTTTATAAAATCTCTATCAAATGGGTTCCTCTTCCTCTTACCCAGACACCTCTCCTGTTTCAAACACCTCTCCTGTTCCAGTGTTACGGATATGGACTTCCTCAGACGTGCTGATTTACAGCCCAGTCTGTGGAAGAAGAAGAATCAGGCCCAGCAACTTCAGATTATGCTATTTTTAACCACCAACAATTAGATATTATGCAGTTAACTAACAACAAGGCGGAAAAAAACTAAGAGGAATTGTAAATATATCCTAATAATTGTATTGGAGCATAGGATTTATAATTACTAAATGTGTGATAACTGCTTCCTAAATGCCCATGCTCTTTAAACAACCTAATTTATAATTTAAAAAGCTGACAACTCTTAAAGTGTTTTATTTTATCTTGTCTGAAATAATTGAAGAGTAAGTTATGGAAAACCTTTATTTTTCATTAGCCTTAAATTCAACTACAATTAATGTGCCCAATTTGATTATAAACTGCACAAATTAAACAATAAAGAGCTGTCTAATGAGAAATTAATTATGAGGAACAGAAGAGGAGCTGGGCTGGATAAAAGCAATAAGTTATGGCCTATGGCAGGATGTGTCAGGTTTTAAAGGAGACAAAGGGCTTTTTCCTCAATGTGTGCCAGTGCTGATAGGGCTCATCACAGATCAGTAGATCCAGAAGCCATAACAGCACGGTAATTGAAACTGCCAAAATCAATAGTGCTGACAACCTTAATTAAATTAAATATGTCTCTGATGAGCTCAAACAGCATGGCAGCGGACCACTTGACCCTTTCTCGGAGCCCCACTTGATAGAGTGCAGCATGCAGGATGATGGATTTCACCCCCGAGGACCACTGGAGCCCTCGCGCTACTGTAGGAAATTGCTCCGAGAGTGATGGTGTCCCCAGAGCAACTGGAGCTGTGACTCCAAAGTGCAGCCCCGAGTCCACAGCCTGCTCTGGCTTTTGCTTTGCCTGGAAAGTGCAGGGACTACTTTGCTGAGCACAGCCTGGGGAACTTTGTCATTGTGTCAGTTTTCTGCCCTCCTCCCAGCAGAAACAACAGTTTTGTTTGCTAAACAGGCAAACAACTTCCATCGCAGCTGGCTGGCTGAGAAGCAGTTCTGACTTTTTATTACAAGCAGCATAGTCAGGAGACCCACTTTGAATTGGGTCTGATTCAGCCTGGGTTTTTAAGTTTTATCTTTTAAAGTAAAGAGATTGGGCTGATGTATCCTGGAATTATCCAAAAGATAATCATGGGATTTTGTAAGAGAGAAAAAAATGAACTATAAATGGGCAGGAAACAAAGAAAAATTCTTGTTGCTCAAACCACAGGGCTGGAATCTCAGTTCAGCTATACAGTCAGCAGCTGTTTTTCTCACTAGGAAATTGCATGAGTAAATATTTTCGAAGAGTGCTGTTCTCTTGACCATGTAGTGCTGACTTCCTAAACAACATGAAATAATTGTACCTTTAAGTTTTCAAAATGTTTATGTCAGCATTAACAAACTGTTCCTTCATTATAAGCCTGTCAAAGATCAGAGGCTTAGATTATTGAAGTAGATTCCTTTCAAATGCTGAAGTTGTTGCTGTGACAACAGGGGGAGAGAAGAGATTGTTTGAGGTGGACAAACTGTGGGTTTTCCATACCAAAAGGTTTTAAATAATCCGCCTCCCTGTTTAGAAAAATACCTCAGTCGCAGTAAACACACTCCAGCTAAGCACAAAGGTCTCAGAAAGGTAAAACATTACATCTAAAAACCTGTGGGTTTAAATCATGCTGTTGAGGTTCATATATATAAATTTTGCTAATCTTAAATAAATGTGATCCACAAACTGTAATTCTGTTTCATGTATAACATTTTATGAAAGACTCCCATTTAATATATTTTGGAGCATTGCAATTCTGCTAGGAACTTCAGGCAGAAATTTATGATACCGGAAAAATTATACAAAAGACGATATCCTTGAATCACGAGCAGGCCCTCCCTCCCTCGCAGTGCCGTTTATGGCATTGCTAATTTAAATGTGGTTCTGTGTCAGGCAAACTGTTTTATAGCAGTCTCTAATCCAGCCTTGAAAACTTCATAATCCACTGCATAAGAAAGCAGTTTGCAAGGAGTGGGAGGAGAGGTCGAGCTCAGATTTTGGAACTGTCTCAGCCCAACTTTTCCTTTTTTCCCCTTTTTCCCTTTTTCCTTTTCTTCTTTTCTTTTTTTTTTTCTTTGTTGTACTCTTTCCCCTTCTTATTTTCATTCCCTTTCCCATTCCTCCTCCCCTTAACTTTCTGTTCCTCTTTCCATTTTTAACTTCGAGTTAAATAAAATAAAAATTGCCTTTTTATGTTCTAAGTGCTGCGTATAGTTTTCATTATTATTAGTGGAGAATTATAACACTGTTGGGGTCAGATAGATGCCAAACTCCCTACAAAAATCTGTAGGGGCTGGTGCAAATTCTGCCTTTGAAAGCTATTTGCCTTGCAGTGACAGCATCAAATAATAACTAATTATTAGTAAGAAAAATATTAGTTACATTATCAGCAGTAACAAATGCTTTTAGGCTCATTTTTCCTTAAAGCAGGATGGAGAACCTTTATGCCTGTGATGGAGCTGTTAATATTGCTGAGTAGTGAACAGAAAAAAAGGCTTCTAAAGCAAAAGGGACTTCCCAGAGAGTGAAATGGAGCAGAAACTTCTCACGTGAAGAACTAGAGCTGTGATTGCATCCCTAGAACAGTAGAGTGGAAAACAGAATTTTTCCAATGATCTGACAGCCAAGGAAGCTCACCCTCAGCAGAGAGCCAGAGTGAGGCCCAAAAGCCACTGAAGCACAGCTCCTGCTTGTGTGTCTCTGTCACCATCCACGGCAGTGTTGTTTTTCTGGCCAGGAACTGGTTATCTGCCTGTTGCCTGAAATGTACTGCCAGCTCCATCCAATCCTTAGAGCTCTCACCGTCTTCTGTCTTCTCCTGGTTAACTCTGGTTTTACCTCTCTTTTCCTGTTGTACCTGAGCCCCAGCAGATGCTTTTGCCCCACCATTCTGGTGGTGAGTGTCAGGTAGCTGAGCCCTTCACTTTAGGGGTGCTGTTAGGATGCAGCCTGGCAGTGGAGTGTGGGGGAGCAAATGCAGCCAGCACAACCACTCATTCCCCAGTGTTACTGGTGTTAGAAGCCAGTAGTGTTTCACTATCTGAAAAACAATTTCCTGAGGCTGGACACCTGGGATACACTGCTTTTGTCACACTGATGATGCATGGGAGGAGAGTGAGGAGCTGAGCCCACCAGTGCCTTTTTATGTGAGTCCTTCTGCAAGGAGACAGGACTTCTGAGGTTTGGTATAAAGAGCAGAAGGATTGTGTCCCATGCTCCAACATGATCCCTATTTCACCAGATCCCACCACATCAGTGAAGTGCCTCAGCAACCCTTCCCTTGGACACTGTGAGAGGATTTTAAGTGGGAAGAAAATGTTGTTGGATATTTACAGGACTCATGATGTTAATGAAAGTCTCAAAGTTTGGATCAGAGAGCAGTGTCAAATTTGCATTCTTCTGGAAAATCTGAGCTGACAGAACATGAATTTAAAAGCTTCAATCCTTGAGGTTTTGTACTTTTAGTATCTTGACCAGTACATCTGCAGCAAGCCAAACATTCAAGCTCACTCTTGTCGGGAAAACAGTTTAAAATAAGTGATTCTTAATCTGCTTATTCAAGATAGAGATACACTCTGGAGCCAAACTTTTCTGAATGTTCTGTTATTTCTGGCCAAACATACTATATCTCTCTAATCTTAAAGAACCCGAAGTATTTACTTGTTGCCAAAGAAACACTTTATGTTTAGGAGAGATCTGTTTAGCTGCAGGCACCTTCATCATGCAGTTTTCAACCCTCCCTTCTGTCTGTGGCAGCTGACCTCCCAGTGACCATGGAGGCTGGCCCTTGCCACCAAGACTGGAATATATAAACCCTCTGCTTGAAAACAAAAATGAAGAGCAGCATAAGGGTTTTGAATTGACTCTCAGTTTGCCTATTCTACTAATAATTTGGTCTTTATCTCTTGCATTGTTCTCTGTACTCTGAAGCTTCTGATTAATCTTGAGTGATGTGACTGAGCTAGTCTTGTGTCACCAGCCTTTGCAGTGGGGAAGAAAACTATGATAGCAAGACAGATAGCTCAGAAGGAGCAATTTGTTTAAGGAGGAGAGTCACATTGATCATGTCATAGCATTACTACCAGTTACACGGACACTTCAGCTCTAAGTAGAAAAGATTCATTCCCACAAAAGAGCCTTGGCTTGAATAGCCATAGAGAGTGAAAGCCATGCAAAGTAATTTCCAAGAAGTACAGTTTCAAGGAAAAAGAAAGGAAACAAGAAAATCTTAAGGAGTGCATGGAATATCTTCTACAAAGTATATGTAGGGATGGGTTTTCTGGGTGGCTGAAAAAGAAGACACCATAAGGATTGTAGATCCAGGTCATGGCACTAAAGCAAGTGCAGGTGTATTGCTGCACATCCCCTTTCGTAAGTATTCCAGTTGCAGCTGGCCTTGCCAAAGTCACTTCATGGTCCCCAAATTTCATCTCTGCCTTGATACCAGCAAAATCTGAGCAATGCCTGGGAGCTGCTCTTTGCTCTACTAATTTCAATCAGCCTATGTTGGATGTTGTATTTACCTTACCCATAAGTCTGCTATCAAATTAAATATATTCTATGTTCTACTTGTACAGGACCAAGTTCCTGAGTTACTCAGTTTCAAATCAGAGCCTTTTATGTGCAGGCAGTGTTTAAATGCACTTACGTTCTGGATACGGCTGCATGAAAAGGGAAAACTTCTGTACTGGGCCTCATCATCAAATATGATGACCCATTAGTGTTCTACTCTAAGCAAAATATGGTGTGAAATACAGTTTTAGGTGCTGAAGGCAAATTGTGTAGTAGGAAGGTGATCTTGCAGTCTTACACAGCTGAAAGAGGTGTTTCTGTATTGCACACTGGATGTCATCAGGCTGAATCCATTTTCAATATAGTCACAACTCCTTTGCCTGCTTCTAATAGTTTACATTTCTCTTGTGTACCAACATTAACAAAGATTAATTTCTTTCCTGAAAAAAACACAATTACTATATTTCGTTGAAGAATACCATAATGTTGGATTATTTATTGTTTCATTGCATAATGATGGAATGCACAATTTTTTTTTCAGTCAGAACTGAATTTTTTTAATAATTCTTCCTTTTCTGCTTTAAAATTGCTAAATAGAAATGGCAGGTTTATTAATGGTCTTCTGCTAGTGCTAAGATAAGTTTTTGTTTCGCTGTCCCTAAATTAAGCTTATTATTGTCTTTAGTTTTGTCTGAATATAGACATAGTTAAATGATGTCACTTTTGTCCTTTCATTCATTTTTATTTAAATTCTAGAAACTTTTGATGCCTTGATATTATCTTTTGACAAAACAGAAATGTAATGAACTGTGAATGCCCTAAAGCACAGACCTTCAAAATTTAGAATAACATGAGTTCACTCTGAAGGACATTTTATTGCCTTATTATTATACTATTACGGGAAATAGTCTTAGGAGAAATGGGAATATTAAGAAATTATTGTTCATTTGAGTCATAGGTCAACTCAGGGGCCTTATTGCAAATGTATAGGAATTATCTTTACAGCTTCTAGAAGGTTAGATGGAGTTCAAGGCCAAGCATTCATACAACTAAGAAAGGTCAAATTATACATATGATAATACTTGGTGGCAACAAAGCCAAAGGTCAAGTCTGAGGCATTATTGTGGCACATACAGAGAAAATTACCATTCAGATATCATATGGCATTTCTGCTGGCTCCAGGGCCAGATTCTCATCTTGGTTCTGCTGTTGCAAAATGAAGGATTCCAGTTAAGCACCTGTGCATTTGAAAGACTGGGTTTATTCTTGAATCTCTAGCCTTAGTTCAATGAAGTCTCCAGCAGAGAAAGTAAACAAGTTCCCCTTGATACTTTGCCATTTCCGTATTTTAAGATGTGTAGACTTCTTTTCAACAGATAAATTGGCTCCAAGGATTTCCATTTTGTTATTGCAATATTTATGCATCCTGGGTTCCTGACAAAAAATAACCGAAGAACAGTCTTGAAAAATCTATATAGTGAGAAATTGTGTATTGTGAGTTACAAGAAAGTAAAGAAATGCTTGTTTACTTTTTGTTGCACATTTTAATAAATTGATTTTTTAGATATGCTGCAAACAGGTTTTTGTCTGCTATCAGAGCGAAAGTTTTAAGTATACTCATTTTGAAAAGGTTTAATTTAGAGTTTGCAGTCTTGGATAAGTGGAAGAATGAATAAATGAATGAATGAATGAACGAATGAATGATTTTTCAAATAATTTGTTTTTCTAAGTTGTTTACAATCCCTTGAAAATAGCATACTTAAGAAATTAGTTTAAGAATCTAAGGGGAAAAAATCAGCTTTTAAAGAAAACTTTCTTTTTTTTTTATTGTTGTAAAAGTGTTGTGTTGGCACAGATCAAAAAAAATGGTCTTCCACAAATCAACAGGAGAAAAATGTTAATGATCCACAGTTATCAGAGAAATTACTGTTTGGGATCATACTTAAGCAGTGGAATAACTTGTGTATTTACCGTAATACACTGTTCTTGGCAATTGGAAGCAATACAACATTATCTCTACTGATACAGCTAACAAACAACCAGAACTATAATATAAGGAAAAAATTATCTCTGTGTGTTGCTTCTTTTTCATCATGTTCTGTATGTGGTACCAGAATTTAAATGCTTAATAATGGTAATGATACAATGTAAAGAAATGTTTCTGTTAAACAGAAGCTGATTCCATACTAATCAGCTCATCATTTACTCACATGTATTTCTCATTAAACTGAGGAGAGCTTCAATCAGATGGCTAAAGGCAGAAAAATTCCATTGCAAGAAAAATGTGACATTTTACTCCATGTCTGTTTGAATGGAAACTCCTACCATTTAAAATTGCTACACAGAGCTGAATATTCAGAATCACTAAAAAAATAGTGTCTGCTATACACTGCATGGGGAAAAAACTATGGATGCAGGAAAAAAATTAAGCTACTATTTTTAGTGTATCCATACATACACATATGCACAAACCTATGCACATTATGTCAAAATCTGTTTGAATTGCTTGTTTTAGTTTTAGTCATTGTATTTACAGTAAAATATGCTTGACCAGAAAGACAAGGACGTTTTTTAAAAATGGAAAAAAATTGCAGCATTAATGAAGTTGAATCTGATACTGGGTATCATGAGTGACTCCAGCAGAATGTGTCAGCAGACCAATCCATCTTGTTTAATATTTAGCTGCAGTATCAGTTCAGTTGTATGAGGATAAACCTTCTATTCCATTCTCTATGGATATTTTTCCAAATCACCAGCTGGACTCTTGTGGTGCTGTATAATTATCCAAAGACAATGGTGATACAAAACCACCCAGTAATTCTGGTACAGGTTGCCATCGGGAATCTTACCAACAACATTCAAATTTCGTGGGATGTTCACTCTTATAGGAGTGTAGCTTTTACGTGCAATACCTTAGTGCATCTTTGGGGAGGGAATTTGTTCTACTCAAGTAAAACCAATACCATTGTGTGGAGACTTCAGTCCTTCCGTGTGAAGGAAGATTCACAGAAGAAAAAGGTTGTCACGAAGATAAATTCAAGTATTCTGCACCTGAAAACTGAAAGTGGAACTATTTTCTTTGCCTGACTAACAGACTGGCCAGCTCTGCTGTTTGTACTTTGAGTCTTTTCTGAACCTAACTACTGCTACTGAGAGAAGGTATGGGAATATCAACCTCACAAGAAATATTAGACACTATGATGCAATTGAAGCTTTAAACTTCAGAAGCAGTATTTCATGATCTTTACATGAAGGAACCCTTGCTGACTGACCTCCCAGTGCTTTAGATTGATAACACTATGTCACTGTGCCTACAGTTATTGCAGTCTAAGTTATACCTCCAGCTTTGGCTTAACTTACTCCAGGGGCAAACACTGAGTTAACCTAGTCGTGAGTTACTTGAGCAATTGCTCTGTTTGTAGTGTGTTGGTACAAATGACTCAGTGCTTGACCATCTTCTCCTCTGGTTGTTGAAGTAAAACCCCAGCCACCATCTGGTGGTGTTGGCATGCACAAAGGTCACAAGCACTCAGAATGTGAAAGTTACTAATGCTCCCAACCATTTCTAATTTCCCTCAAGGAACATGATTTGGATATTATTATCTATTCAACCTCTTCAAATGTACCTCAAGTTTAAACTGGACCTTTCAGCAGGATTCTCCCTCAATTCCAGACCTGAAAAGGGACTCATCGCTCCTGGTTGTTGCCCAGTATGAGCATCCTTCTCTCTCTTAGCCTGCCTTCCAGGAGAAGGAGATCAGAGGAGCAAACCAACGCGAATGACCCTGCTTGCCCTTGGGTCAGAGCAGCTATCCCCTCCCACGGACAGCCAGGATGCTGCTGCAGTCCTTGCTCACTGCCCCCTGCTCAGTGCGGGAGGGGAGCGGGCAGCCGAATGCCCACCGGGCTGGGGCCCGTGCGGGGACCTGAGCGCGGTCCCGGCTCCGGCGGAGCTTCCCTTCCCTCGGCGGTGCCGCCTGCGCCAGCCCACGCACCCCCCGCTCCCGGCCGGCCCCGCCGCCGGCTGGCGCAGCTGTTTGTGCAGCTGTGCGGCCCGCCAGATGGGAGAGGTGATTCTGGCTGGAAAAAAAACATGTTGTTTTTTGGAGGGTGTTTTAACATACTTTTTGCCAGCCAGATCCATTCCCTGATCCGGTTTGCCGTGCAGGCAAGAGTTGTGCCTGGGCAGCTGTAGGACAGAAAGCTGGATGAGTCAACAGCCTCTGCCCTGCCTGCTTTGTGCCGCTGGAGACACGCTCATGGGACCGAGGCTGCCGTTTGGTAAGCGTTTAAACTGACACTTAGGAAAGCGATTGCCTCCTGACTTCTCTTTCTTTCTCGTATGAGCATTTCCAGCTTCTGCTGACACCAATGCATGGAGGTGCTCCTCCAGCCAAGCAGGCGAGGGGAAAATCAGGCTGGCTAACATAGAGGGGTGAAAAAACCCCTTATCCCATGGGAGGACCTCTTCTGCTAGGTCAGCTACCCTAATCCTCTTCCTTGGCAGAGTGGCACAAGCACTTTCCCGACGGCAGGACGGGCAGCGCAGGAAAGGTGAGGAAGCATTAGGTCTATGCCTGCTGTTCCCTACCAGATGTGTTTCCCACTAGAAACAACAGAGATTACTTAAAACGGTGAAGATACTCCCACTGACTGATATAATTCAGTATTTTCGCAGATTCACTTTTTTTTTTTTTGCAAGACCTGGGACATTGATAAAATGCATTGGCTTGGCTCTCTTGTAGTGTTTAAGGTGCTTGATCTGCCATTAGAATCTGAGAAGAGCTGGTGGTGTGTGAATAGCATTTTTGTGCCAACACGGACCATTGCTCTCAGTGCCACCATGGTGTGGTGACTGTCCTTGGTGAGTGACAGTACTTCCAGTGAGGGATGCTCTGTGACCTTTGCAGGAGTACTGTGAGGGGTAGCCTGGCTCGCTCATGCACTGGCACAGTCAAAGCCAGTGTCAGGCTGTCCTCTGTATGCTGCTGCCTTAATTTCAGAAACAATATTGTTGGGCATTGGTCATAAAGAATATCCTCTTCCAAATCAGACTAGCTACTTATTTCACTGCCAGCCCCATGTTTCTGTGATTGGTTACACTGCTCTGAAAGCCCAGGGAAAAAACTGGGCTTTGCTTGACCCTACGCATGGCCAGGAAGCTGTGGGTGATATTTTGTATTACAGACATGTTCAGTGGCAGTGAAATCAGCTAAAATTATTGCAGGGTTTAAAACAGATTTAAATGAAATCCAAGTCAAACACAGAAGGAGCTTTTCTTCTCTTCTCATATCTGAGATAATTATAGTTATAAAATAATTATAAAGTCATCATGTGATGCCAAACCTCCTTACCCAATATTCAGCATTTTCAGCCTCCTTCGAAGCTAGTCACCCAAAAACATCCCGGGTGGGGCTGAGTTGTTGGCCTGAGATCCGTAGTGATTTAGGCTTTCTGCACACTTCAAGGCTAGGTATGAAATACCTTACAGAGACCTCAATACTGAGGAGATATTAAACACTTGCTGCCAGAAACTTTATGGATCAAGTCAGGTTCCCAAAATTAAAGTGCCCCCAAAATCACCCATGGATTAGGGAAAAGAAAAGGTTGGTTTTGAATAGCAAATATCAGATCTTATGTAAAAGTAACAGAAAAGAAAAAACCTTTTTTCTTGACTACTCTCATTTATTTCATGTGAAGAATTAATATTCTGCTCATACTTTAAATCCAATTTACCTGTTTCTAACCCTAATAAACATTCAATAAAGGTATCTGAAAGCTCTCTCCATCATTCTTTATATGAGTATTTTGAAAGCGGCTTATCCTATATCTAGCAAATTCTAATCCCTATGAGCTAAACTTTGGAAGTGAGCAAGGAATGCAGGTAGAAAGCTTTTCTCTTTCAAAGTCGAAGGGTAATAGCACGTCCTTTCTATTCCAAAGTCAGGGTGAAGACAAGTTCCTCTTGATGAAAGCGCCACAGTTAATCCGTCTCAGGATTGGTGTCTCCATGTAGCACCCTGGGGAACTAGAATAAAAAGAAGTGTTTTTTGCCTGGTGAGCTGTAGAGTTACAGTGCAGGAAAATCCTTGTTGTACAGTATGCTATATTGTTTCGCTAATGTATTTTTTCTGTGCCCTGAATGAAGCGTTTATATGCAGGGAAATTGGCTTTGAGGCAGCAGATGAAATCGTAATGGTGTCAATGATCTGCCTCGTAACAGAACAAGCGATCAGCTGATGGATCATGTTAAACCACAGAGGATGCCATCCCGCAACTCTTTCTCATGGCAGCAAAGCCGTAAACATTGTGAGCTGTTCTGTTAACATCTGAGAGCCTGCTCCCAGAAAGGAGGATAATTCCAACACATTTGTTGACAAGTCAGCTTCTATTCTTGTTGATTAATTGTGATCATTTGTTTAATTGTGATCATTTGTTGAAGAGGCTAAGGCTTTTATTTCTCCTGACCTATTTTTAATCACATTCCAAAATGCTCACAGCCCCCATCTATTTCAGTTAGTTCCGTTTTTGAAAATGTCCAAGATGGAAAAAAGGCAAGGTTGATTTCTTTGGTGGAAGTCATCTGATAGTGAATTTTCTTCCTTTTTTTGTGTTACATTTTTCAAACAAGCTGCTTTTGAGAGTGTGATCTGACATATTTACATAGTTCTGAACATGAAAGCTCTGTATTAATGGTGGAGTTTTAGAATGGTTTGTTTTGGAAGGGCCTCTAAAGACCATCCAGTTCCAGTCCTCTGCCGTGGAAAAGATGTGTCCAGAGTGATGCAGAGCTCTGAAAGGTCCTTACCCAACACACAGGACCATGGTGCATGCAACTTGTGCTGACACACACAACAGGACAGTTGCCTTTCTCTGATTTCATTGCTTTATTACTTAATGTTATAATTCCTCTAAACTTCAAATGAAAGCTGGCATTCTGTTGTGATTTTTTGTTGTTTGTTATTTGCTGTTACAGAACTGTTCACATGTAAGGAGTGAGACAGAGCTACAGTTTTAAAAGATGTAATTGCCACAAGGTATTTGTGTGGTCAGAGAATAAACAATAGCCAGGCTGTTTCTTCCAACTTCAGAAAAACATTTTCTTTGAATGCCCTCTTTTGCTTTCTGAAGAGTCACCATTATATCTAAACCCAGACCGTACACAAAAAGCTGAGTGCCAGATGATGAAAGATGTTCAAGATGCAGTTCTTGGTGACCAGTGGGAGAGTACTTTACCAGTGTTCTCTGTTAATCAGCTTAATCTGGCCTTGCAACTGGTGTGATTGGGTTTCCAGTCAGCTGATGCCATGTATAATCATGCTTCATGCAGGGCTCAGGCTATCAGTACAAACTGAGTCTTTTCACGGCACATACGGCACATGAAAACCCTAATTAATAGTCACCTTTAACAAACCATCCTTAAATCAATTCATATTTTAAAAAGCGCTTGTGAGAGCATCAATACAGCATAACCAAGCCCATGTTTTGCATGCTGAAGGCTTCTGGAAAGGCTGCTGTTTGCTTTATCACTTGATGATTCAAAGAAGCATCAGTTGCTGGCCGATCATTTCTATCTTTCCTTCCTCTTTAAGAATCCCTTTTTCCAGGTTTTCCATCAAATTGCAAGACTAGAATTCATTCTGACAGCAGGGAAAGTTAAGTGGCTTAATTTGTTCTTAAAAATGGGAAATTTCCTTGTGTTCCGAGCTTTGGTAGACCTGGCTCCATCTCAGAAATATTAATGTTCTCTATTTTGAAAACCTCATCACATTCACCATTCAAAACAGCAGTCAGTGTGCTCTTGCATTTCATTATTATAACAGAGCTGTTAAAGAAATTCCTTTCCTTTCTCTTCGAAGTTTTTTCTATCCTCTTGAGCTGAAATTTTTATGGAAAAAAATGTTACAATTCCATTTATAGATGCCAATGAGCTGCTGTAATATGCAATACATTTATTTTCATCACATACATTATCCTGAAGACATGTTTGTCCTTACTGTCACCTGACAATTATTTGCTATACATTTATTGTTTTAGTAACTGTGTCCTCTTTATCTTCTTAGGACTGTTATTCCAGACTAATTCTCAGCTGTTATGAATACATTCAGGGTGAGCAGTTAATAATGTTTTAGAATCAAGCCCCTAGTATTTGCGAGGATCTCAAAGTGATGGGCAAGAGTCTACTGCTTTTGCTGAAGAAATATTCTAAATTTTTCTAAGATTCTCAGGTCTTGAGAGTATTTGATCATCCCCTCACACAACTTCCTAAGTTAGGCAAAAAATTCACAGTTGTGTCAGATGAGTAATTTGATTAAATATTGTCAATTGCATATTTGAAGGGAGTAAATAATTTTGATTTTATTATTTGTCTAATATTTAAGACTCCCCAAAATAGGAAAATATTACTTTAGAGGTCAAGTCTTAATACTTCTAGCTCAAGTCTATAAATTTCCTTCTTTTCTGCAAATGGGAACTGCTATGAGAACAAAAAATTGGCTTGAACTGATTTCTATATTCTGGCATGTGTTATGAAAGCACAGTCATATTCCATTTTTATCAACTATTTTTGGTTAAAAAGCAACTGTTTGACTGATAATTAACACGCCTATGTCTTTGTTACAGAGTCTCAGTCTTGAAGCAATATATGAAATGTCAAGGAGCTCAAGGCAAAGGTTAAAGATTCTTGGTGTCCTTCGGTTAAAACAGTGCCAGAATAAGTTTTGTATCTTTCTGAAGAGGAGGTTTCTATTTCTTTCAGTGCAGCTGTTCGATATTCTTTTTTTTTTTATCATGACTCTGCATGCATTAGTCTCCTACAGGGCAAATTGCTTTATTTAACATGCCACAGAAAGCTACTGCTGTTGCATCAGGGAGATGGAATGCTTCTCTTAAACTGTAATGCCAATAATTTCCTTTGGACTTCCACACAAAGAAAGTTTTGGTCTTCAAACTGTCTGGAAGGGTTTGTCTGTAATTGCTGTAGTGTACAATCGCTCCTAGAATGAAAAGGAAAATGACATATTTAGAAAGTTCAATAAGAACAGTGCAAACAAGCAACGCTATTATCCAAGACAGTGAATGAGCCCCATGTTCTGAGGCTGAGCCTCAGAAATTGTTTTATTGCCCATGGTGAGCAGACACACTGTTAATATAGAAGTATAATGAAAGCAGTTGGAGTAACCACAAGAACACCCTCTGAAGCATCTATGTTTGGTCAAACATATTTGTCTGCATTCATACCAGGCAGCTGGGCTGACAGATTATTTATGTCTGGATTCTCCCCCTCCACGCTGATTCAGAGCAGAATAGGTAAATCCCATCTACACAGGGAGAAGTTCAGTGCCTTAGATCTTCTGGGCAATTAAAAAGCAAAATAATACACATTTTCTAAGTTTCAAAACTGTTAAAACTCTAGATATACTTTCTGAGAGCTATTTTGGGCAAATCTCTTAATGTTTGTGAAGCTGCATCATAAATTTGACCCACTTCCCAGCACAGTCAGTCATGGCACTGCCACTGACCTGCAAACCCGAAAACCTGCTGGTTTTCAGCTGTCTGAAATGTCAGAATAAGAAAAGCAGAGAAAGCAGTTTCCGGTATGGATGTAAGGCAACAGTGACCTGCTCACTGTGGCTTAACAGGATTTATTATCCCTTCCTCCGAGCAGTGGGAAGTTGGCTTACTGGTCAGCTACAATGTGGGGTAGACCTTAGCAGGCTCAATCTGCTGGAGTTAAAACCTGGGGAGGATGGAGACTTCTCTTTTGATACCATGTAGATATAAGAATAAATATAAACTCCAAAAGGCGGAAGGAACAATTCACCATTTTTTAATTAAAAACTTCACAGACCATGAAAAGAATTGTTAAAACTCTCCGCAAAATAATCTTCTGGGCAGGGTAAAAAATTCTAGATCAGATGTTTGCAGCAACTTCTACTATTTTCTGGTCTTCTACCCACACACTGATGATTTTCTTGTCATTCTATTCATTGCTAAGAAAAGAAAATAACTGTGTTGTCATAAATGACAAGCTATCTTCAAATACAGAATAATTGAGTGAAGCATATGAATTCCAAGATAGAGATCAATCATGTCTTTTCATGAAAAGTATCCTTAGTATTAAAACTAGAGAGAGAAATCACAAAAAAAATTCCATAACCTGTCAACGAATTTCTGGCAGTGTCAAGGTACTTCAGAGTTTTTCTGCCATGCTCACTTCCAAACCTTATTTAAGATTAAATGTTCTTTTAAAAAATAGCTAATGTTACCTCACTGTGTGTATAACTCAGACTAGCTAACGAACAATTATCCGCTAAGTAAAGTTTCATTTCTGTAAATTTTCTGAGTTTGCTAAATCAAAGCGCTGAAAGCAAAATACAGTCCTTAGGGATATCTAGAAACAAATCCTTCTACACAGCACTTGCGTCTACAAAAGAATATTTTTTACTGGTCCTTCTGCAGGTGTATGATAGGGATTCATATTGCAAAAAAAGATTCTCAGAATCACAGTATACAATATAGCTGCACCTTCATTTGGATTATTAAAGACACAACAATAATCTGTATAAAAGTATTTTGGTCCTCAGCTTGAGGAGGTCCTGCCCCAGTACTTTACATAGGAAAGTTACAACTCGAAATACTTTTGTGGAAATGCTGTAGTTCATATCTACATGCATTCTTGAAATCATGACTTATCTAGGTCAGAAGCTGCAAATATTTTTTCTCTTTGCTTCTTGCTTTGCTTGGGTTAAGGTTGTCCCACTGCTCAGCAGTCCTGCAAAAGGATATGGAGTAGCAGGTGGAAAGTACTTGAGTAGTTCAGCTCTCCTTATTCCCTCTTTGCAGTGCCTCTCCCCAGTCTCTGCCATTGTCTGGTCCTGTTCCCCAGCCACATCTCAGCATCCTCAGCTCCACAGCCAGAGGAGTGCTTTGACCTCTGCCAGTGTTTATTGATAACAAACCAAGTGTTTTGGCAACTGATAAGGCCCATTGTGGGTTTTGTGATTCATACTGCAGGTAACTGTTGCAGTTTTGTCCTGATAAGAATCCATGAGGTACAGAGTCAGATAGCAAATGGTGGCTTTGAAACATGTTTTCTGTTCCAGCACCTGAAAACATCAGTTCCTGTGTGATCTCTGATGGAGGGACCACCCCAACAGCGTGTGTTTGGTGTTTCATTACGGTAAGGACACTGAAATCGAAATGTGTTGTGCTCCTTAATGATTTGAATGGTGAAAGATGTGCATAGAAATGGCAGCTATGCTGCAGAAGGAAGGGTCTAAGTTAGGAATTTAATCAGAGGAGAAGGAAGGATTTTAATTTAAAATTTCCCTTGGCATGCAGAGAAAAAGATTAATACCTGCAATTTGTTCAAACATAAAATTGAGTTTAGTTTTTTAGTTACTCGTGTTTAAAAAAGTGACAAATGTTAAAGAGTAGTTATCAAGAAAAAAATATTCTGATGTTTTTGAATTAGAGGGGAGTTTGACTGAAAAAAAAAGAGCAAATTTGATAGCATTTGATTTTGTCTTATCCAAGTGTACATTTTCCAGTGAAAAAATCTTTCAGACAGCAACTAGATCAGAGGGCTCAGAGGACTATTACCATATGTGATTCTTTCCAGCTCAGTTTTCTTATAAAAAAGTAAATCAGTACCATCTAAATTTCCCTTTTCCTCTTCCTCCATGGAAGAAAACCTACAGCATATCCATATGAATCTCATAATTTTTTGTTTCCAGTATTCTGTTGAGCCCATCCTAGCCCTGTCACAAACCCTCTTTATATCTGTGTACTCCCTTCATTCCCTCAAACCATGCACGCTAATTTTCTCAAAGCCCTTCATCCCTTTTTCTAGTCACTCTGCTTCTCCATTCAAACAGGGCATTTGGGAGAGTAGAAGAACAGAAGACAGGAAGGCAAGCTTGGAAAACTCAAAATAATATACACACACAAATTTGGCTCCAAAAGGGCCAAATTTTCATTTGGCTTAAAGTGGGAAATTTCTGCTGACACAATAAAATTAACACTAATTTAGAAGTTTTTCTATCACAATTCTAACTGGCTTCCACTTGGGAGGTGGACTGCATGTGTGTGCATGTGCGAGAAAGAAGAAATCTGGTACAACAAAAATTGTTGGTGCTTGTGTCTTAAACATAGGAAAGTCTAATGTTGACAGCATGGAACACTGGGCTTAGGTTTCATCTGAAAAAGCCACCACTTACTTTACTGTACAAAAATCCTACCCTCAAATAATTGTATTTGCCATGGAAGGATAAGACATCAAACCAAAATAGAAAGCTCAAGGCCTGATATATAACTTTAGTCAACCCTTAAAGCATGTCTTGGTGCATCCTGACTTAGGGAGTTGCGACTGACACCTGCAAGAAATCAACTGCTGGGCATGGGTATCTTCACCTGCTAGTTTTTCTAAATGTCTGATTCTCACATGAATTGTGACTGCCTATATAGCTGGGTTTGCACTATCCAGTGGAGAGGAGAGCAAGCTTGCTCTAGACTTGGCAGTTGGAATAAGTCACACTGCAGACCTAAAAACCCTTAATAGACACCATACAGTGATGTGTGGAATGATTTCTTCAATTTGTGTGTTCCAAAAACACATACTTTCACTCCTGCTTCCTTCTTTTGATTTGCTAAAAAATCTTAAGCCCTTTTACTTCTTTCCTATTATTTTGCTACAAAATATTCAACATTTTGCAAGACTGCACCCATATTTGAAATTTTTCTTCCGATCAGACCCCCCCTCCCCCCCCCATAAATTGACACAGATCAAAGCTGATGAAAGAGTAGCGTGGTAGTTCCACTGCTTGGTTAGGCACTCTGATCTGCTAAATTCTAGATGCAGAGCAAAGGAATCTAAAAAAAAAAATATTCCGAAGAGTGGTTCTCAGGCAGCTCTTTTGTGTGGGGATCATATACTTGACACCATGCCTTATGTGGAATGCACATCAAATCACCTGGAGACTCCACATCAATGGTAGTTATGTGCATGCACGTACCACAAAGAGAATAGACCTTTAAACCAGTTGGGTGCATGAGAGAAAAAAAAAAAAAAAAAAAAAAAAAAAAGGCAAAAAAAAAAAAAAAAAAAAAAAAAAAAAAAAAAAAAAAAAAAAAAAAAAAAAAGTCTAACAAGTGTAAATCTGGAGGAGTACATCAACTACTTTGATTTACTTCTCTGCTCTGCCTTATGCCCTTTTTTCTTGTTCTGTTTTAATGGACAGATTAAAAAAAGTCTTTCCTAGTGCAGCCAGTGCTTTATTTTATAAGGTTCTCTCCTTAATCTAACACATCTGTGTTATCTGATCCAAGACTGCCCATAGGATAAAGGGACAGATTCTTAGCTCCCATGCACTCCTCTCGTAGACTTCAAGGGGGTTACACTAACGGCAACAAGTCAATGACTTGCTCTTGTTTGTTGTTGAACTCTTTAAGTGTTACCACATTTTTTGTTTAACTGTTACTGAAGCCCATACCAAGTACCCCTCAGATAAAATGATTTCCTCTGTGCTGAGCTGATTTTTGCTCCAGGCTGGCATTTGCTAATTTCAGGGAGGTTTTGCTATCACAGACAGGACTAAAACAAACCTCTTGTAAGAGTCAATGGACTTCAATATCTAGAAAAAAGAGTTTCGTACCTCAGAACTGAGCTCCAGGTTAAGGTCCATTTGTCCCTTTCAGTCTAGAAATGGCAGGGATGTTATAATAAAAAATGAAATAAACCAAAACAAATGAAAAATAGGAAACTGCCTGGTTTTGTTCCAGAATGAAGTGATAAACTCTGAGTTTACCTTCCAGTACATGCTCCAGAGTGAAGGGCACTGTCTTTCCCTGATCCTGTGTATTCCTTCAGTGATGTGAATAAGCACAATGGACCTGCCCACTAAAACCTCAGTGGAGCCAAACTTGTGCTCATGGCGCCCATGCCTTTCCTACTGCACTTCCGTAGCTGCTACTAAACCATTCCTGGGATTTTGCCCACCCTGCTGCCAGGCTGCCTAGCTGTTGTGGTAGTCGGTCCTAAACAGAGATTTCTGACCACATTGAGGAGCAACATTTCACAGGAATTCCCTGTGAAGTTGGAAACTGGACTGTGCTACTGCTGAGTGCATCCATCCTCCCTTTTCTGGGAGTCCCCACATTTTCCTCCTGATCCTCCCACCCCATATTGCTTTCTGACATTCAAAGAAATTAGAACAATAAGCAAAGACAACCAATTCAAAAAATCATGCACCAAATCCCAATTTTCATCCCACATACTCAGCAGAATCCTGGGGATGGCAGCTCATGTGTTTGCACCACAGCATGATGACTTTGTGCCTGGTTGGAATCAAATGCCCAGCAAAGGACTCTGGAGACAGGGTGAGGAAAAGGTCCTCTGCTGCCACAGGATACATGCCTTCAAACAAGCCATTGTTCTCAAATGCTGGGAGAAGCAAAACTTATGAGGCCTGCAGTAAATGTGTTTCCACAGAGGCAGGTAATACATGCATTGCATGTTGAATATTACCGCTTATTCAATGATTACTGTTGACCCAGTTGGCAGGTATACCAAGCACAGAAACTGCACATAAGCGTTAAAAGAAGGAGGAAAAGTGATGGATAATTCAGTGCAGGGTGTGAATTAGAGTGTAACAGCTAGCTGTTGGCATTAGCTCAGAGATCTACAAACTCCTTTCATAGATCTGCAAGCTATGGTGTATCCCATGAGGTTTTTTAGGACATGCATGAGGAGTAAAAGTTACTCCACATCCACATATGGATGACAATTGCTTAAGGGTTTTCCCTTCAAGGCTGGTGTCGAGGGCAGATTGAAGGTTCATCTGTGGAGAGCTGGCAATGCCTCTGCACCTCTCACACCTTATGGGGAACTGCAGGAAGCCCTACAAGCCCATCTTCTTTAGTAAATGATAAGAACACCTAAGTAACTTGCAAGCACCGTCTGTATGGGTGCTCCTGGAAGGTGGTTGTTGCTTTGGTCAGTAGCATGACTGCTCAGTGATAGACCTGAAGTTCACTGGTGCTGAGACACGAGGAGCAGAAGTGTGGACAGGCTCAAACAGCATCCGTGTACACCATCCCAGCGAAGTGCACTCCGTAACAGCAAACCCAGACCTCATGTCTTCACTTTGAGAAAGTCACAACGAGGTTGGAGTGAGTGTCAACAAGACTTACACAGATGGATCCAGAGACTGGAAACAAGGGCAGATAGATGGAGAAACAGCTCCATCCAGGTACTTCTTTACTAAAAGGAAGCATGAGAGAGTGTTTCATCTCCTTACAGGAGGAAAGATCATGCATCACTTAATTTAGCAGTGACAGTCACATAGAACAACGCACAAAAGCTGAGGACAGAGAGTTATGCTGGAATTAAAACAGGCTTCTCACTGCTCACATAATTAACTGCTAAAACAATGTCTGAATTTTAGTGATGACTTCTTCATATTTTAGCATTTCCAGCATAAGAGCTGCTACCTTTTCAGAAGCTATCTTTTATCCAAGTACACACTTTTTTTACCACCATGCTACTATAATTGTATGAAATGAAATGGCCTGTAATGTATATAGGAGATAATTTTAAGGAATCTGATGTTCCCATCAGTCCTTAAACATTATAAATGAACCCAGAAACTTCTCAGGGTGATGACAGATGTGAAGACTGCAACTCCCAAAGTACAATTCTCTATGTCAAGAAATGCAGCCAGAATGCTGTGATCAAGCCTACAGTTGCATGGTTTCACTGCCTTCTGCAAGATAGCATCGTCTGCAAGATGGTCTCTTATATGCGAATTAAGAGCAGCCCTCGGGCCCTGGAGCTTTGCCAGCTCGACCCTCCCTTAAACAAAGCCTGACTCTGGGCTGGGATAAACACTTGGCTCTATGTGGAGTGCCCGTGGCTCTGTATGGAGTGCTGTCAGTTATTTGGTTCCCCCTGATCCAGGCAGGAACTCAGAGTACTCTGTGTTTAAGGATTGCACCCTGCAGGAGAGTTTTTTGCTTTATTTTGTATTTTATGCTTCAGTAATTAAGTAGAGTATTTGCAACCACTCCCATAAAGACATCAGAAAAATGTCATTGCAAGCTATTCTTTAAATAGCACCCTGCCCTTACAGGGCTGAGCCAGGGATTGCCTCCCACCTGATTCCAACAACCTTGTGTCTGGAGAAGCCTCTGACCAGTTTGGCTATTAATATCTCTGACTCTCCAGCCTTCTTCAACATGTTCACAAGCTTCTTCCTCTCTCTGTAAGAAATTTGTTTTTCTCAAACCTGCAAACTGATAGCACTGCTAAATAAAAGATTGAGCACTTCAACTGCTTATATATTGGCTCCTTTCAGGCATAGTTTGATTTGAAGAATCACAGAGAAGCACAGTGGAAGACTTAGTCAGCACTATATGTCAGTCTTCCCAAACATAATACAAACATAAACAAAACTAGATCAAAATACCAGGACTAAATCTTCTCTATCAAACATAATTACTAACCATAGTTTTATTTCAAGAAAAAGTAAATTTTATTGCATTTTTACAACAGAGGGTAAAAAAGGAGTAAAAAAAGGTAAAAAGAAGGAAATTAGTAGAAAATATGATTTTTCAAAAGCAGTGATTTATTATACACAAGACTTAACAGATAATTAATTTTGTCAAGTTACTGAAGACAGAGTTATTGCAGATGCTTAGAAAAGGGAAGCATAACAATACTTAAAATCCCCAAAACCTATTTTATGTACTTGCTTTAAGTGTTATCCTTGATTTCAATGAAACCTTTCAATAAAATTATCAAAAAGTTGAAAAAATCCTTTACTGGGTGGGGAAGAGGGATGCAGAGAGACCAGGCTGGAACGGGGACCTCTGTGGGGTGGGGCGGGTACCAGTTCAGCGGCAGGGTCAGTCTAGGTGGGCAGACCTGGAGGAGGTTGCAGGGAGATGCCTGGCCACAGGGGCATTTCATGGCCAGAGGGCAGAACACTCAGCTGCAGGGGACATCGGACATCCCTTCCTCTCCCACCCCCTGCCCTGCCTGACTGGGAGCTGGCTGGGGGTGGCCACCATCACCTGTCTCAGGGCTTTCAAGTCGAAAACACTTTTTGAACTCCTCCAAGATTACAGAAAAGTCTCACGATGCCTGTTTAAACAAGTATGTCTGAACAGGAAAATCAAACAGACAGAGAGCTACTTCAGTTTCTCCACTTATACGATATTTGAAATGATAAGCAAGGATATATTTTCACATAATTGGACTGTGTCAGGGTACTGGCCATTTGATCAGATAGGGCTCTTTACGTAGTCTCACATCAGAGGGCTAGTAAACTACAAATTAAGGCAGGCTTTAGATTTTGTCTGTGAAGTAGCCAAATAAATTGAATTTTATTTCTAAAGGTCGTAAAGGGGGTGGGGGAAAATACAAAAATAAAGGCAAAATAATGTTAATGTTCCAGGATAACTGAATCTGAAAGAATAAGTGAATAAAATCTTTGGAAAGGTCTCAATCGTGCGTGAAAACGCGTAAGTATTGGAAAGATACCAATCAGCATCTTTGGATCTGATAGGGAGATTTGAAAGCCCAGTTTTCATCACCCTAAAGGAGGTCTGCAGAAAGGAAGAGCTAGTGGGGCAAGGGAAATGTAATGCTCCATGGGTCCAAGGCTTTTGGTTTTGTTCTGTTTGTTGGTAATTGGTCATTTTATTTGGCATTTGCCTTTGCAACAATATCTTGAGGAGGGTGAGACACCCTGGGACAACTTGCACAGGCCAGCTGGGTGAGGGCCAGAGAGCATTGCTCACTGCCCTCCATCCCTCCATCCCACCCCATTTACTCTGGCATCTTGGGCCTGGAGACAGCCAGCCTGCATTTCCTCCTGCTCCCTAGTTCGCACACCTCCCTCGAGAGTGTCCCCAAAGCAGGGAAAAGCTCTGCTACCCACCCACCAGCCCTGGGGAAAGTCTCCCAAAGGTCTGAGGACTGCAAACCCCCTTTCCTCTACGTGGCCACTGCCTAAGCCCATCCCTCCCGCGAATACAAGGCTGGTCCCCCCAGCCTTGTGCTCTAGACAGATTCCCAGGCTCCAGACAAAAAGGCCAGGGGGACTCCAGGGGACCCAGCTGGCTCTCAGCCAGCACTGCTGAAAGGGGATCACAAGAAGCCAGATTTATTCCTAAGAACAAAGCTTCCGGTGACTTTCCAAGATGCTCGTAGTACTCCTTTCTCCCTTTTTTTATTCTCCTCCTTCCCTCCCATCTTTATTTTTCAAACTCTCTGCTGGAATAGAGGTGTTCCCTGTCACCATCAGTGAATGTACTGCTTCCCTTCCTTGCCACGCCTGTGTACACTCTTGTGGCATTTCTTTTTCTGTGCCTGGATTTATACATCACTGACATTTAGCTACTTGTGTTGGCTAGAGAGAAGGACTTGAATTTACCTGTGAGGCTGCTGCACATGATTTTTTTCTGTAAATAGCTACTGCTGGGTCAAGTGAGTTATGACTTGCCCCCACATCCAAGCCCCAGCAACCGCAGTGTGGGAGTCAGGATGTGAAGTGCCTGCATGTGTGTATGTGTATGTGTGTGTGTGTGTGTGTGTGTGTGTGTGTGTCACCTACTGCCAGAGTTTCCAGCTGCACTTAGTAACTAGTAAAGGGTGAACTCTCATGGGAGACTTCTGCATAAAAGAGGTGAAATGACTTGCAAAATAGCGCCAGCAAACCTCAGGGGGATAACTAATTCTGTGTGTTGAACGTGCCCCTGCTCTGCCTGCTGTTAGAGCCTCCTCCTTGTGTCTCTGTGTTATCTTAAGATTGTTTCAGAAGTAAAAATCAAACAGACCTAAATCCATCCAAGAGTAATAGGATCATTAATAGCAGGACACCAACTGTATCTGGTGCCACTCCAAACTGGCAGAGTTTGGCCCCAACGGCAGGACCTCATCCCACTCCATAGCATGGTCTGTGCTGCTGACAGGGGAGAGGTAGGTGGGCAGCAGCCTGTGCGTCTGGTCTGGGCACTGCACAGCCACCCATGGCCTAGGCTTGCCCCTGCAAGGGCTGGAGGGTGCATGGGGGGTGTTGCACCTTAAAGCTGTGAATTGCAAGCAGTCTGATGCTGTTTGAGAGGCTGAAATAAGTCCTGCTTTGAGAGACAGAAAAACTCCAGATGTTGAAAAGCAAAGTGACCCAACATCAAGAAAGAGCCCACACTTGCTACATAAATAATGTCAAAACCACATACACTGAGAATAACAGGGAGGCAGCAAAAGGCAGATCAATGTCTAGAAATGTTATCTGTCCTGTTCCAAAAGCTAATCAGCCCAGCAGCGGGCAAGCCAGGAACAATTTAGATTATGACTATGCTTGTGGTTGATGGAAAGTCTAAGAGGAACATAAGCTTTCTAAAAGACAAATTCAGTTTCCCCACAAAATAGTTCGGACTTTTTTCACTCCTCCTCTGGCAGTGAAATTGTTTGGATATGTTGATTTATTAGAATGATGTAGCTCTCAGTATCTTATCTAGCCATTGGTTGCCACTGAGCAAAGTGATGTGGTGAGATCACATCACCAAAATAATAAGGCACTGGAGTTCCTAAGCAGGGGGTTACATATCATCAGGACAATTTCAAATACCTGAGGATGACTTTGATATTTGCAGGAGTGTGATGATGTTTTATTTTTCGATTGACAGAGTCTGGAAGATACCTGACACTAGTTACTTTGCTCTTTAGCTGTAGTTTCCCTTACACAAGGAAATCAAAATCCTTCTATATGTATTTGCATGAATGTATGTTTTCCTAAGTGGCAGGTTTTGACTTAAGGCAATCTCTTTTGAACCATCTTAGCAGAAGAAAAAAAACCATTTTCCCCAAACCTGTTCCTTGTGAGTTTAGGGGGATATTTTTGGGACTCTGATTTTACAGATGCAAATTAGGGGGGAGAAGCAGTCTTGGCTGTGTGACATCAGCAAGAAGGTGAAAAAGGGGTGCTGGAAAGAGGAGACCTGCCAAGCTCCACTGCCGTGCCACAGGTTGAGCCGCTGTCTGCCTGTGGGGCCAGGCTCAGGGCCCTCCTCCAGCTCTGCAGCTGGAGGCAGCAGCTGGAGGAGAAATCCTGCACAGGCAACCCTGCCGCACACGGGCACTGCTTTCACTTCATTTTCCCTTCTACGGACGTTCTTTCCTGAAGAGGTGATTATTATAGAGCTGAAATGTATTTCCTTCTGAAAAGTGGGTTTGCATAGTGTTTGGTTCCCCGTTCCATTTACACACACCCCTTTAGTGGGATCAGGCTTAGATCAGGATTGCAGAGTTTTTTCAGAATGTGGTGACATGCATTTCTACTGTGCTGTATGTTTTCATATGATCCTTTGTGTCACATATTTTCCAGCAATTTAGGGAGATGTAAGAAACAGCTTTTACACAACAGGCAAAGAAATGGGAGGATTATTTCAATAGTCTTGCAACTTTGGGGTATTTCATCTTCTTCAAAAGGCGAGGGAAAAAAACCTGTCCTTGTGAGCAAATGATTAGAAGAAGACTGGGAATACAATAATTACCCCAAATGGAAACTCAGACCTCAGTCAAACAATGCAGCTTTTGTGAACTGGCTCCGCCTGTAAAAAAATCTAGGAAATCTCATAACCAGAACTGTCGAAATCTTTTTCTTATGCAACAATATGTAAAAGACTCCTGAGAAATGAGGAGTAAATATGGAAATGCTGTAAAATAGCATGATAATGAACTTGCTCTGAGCATCGGAGACCGCCTTGGCAGTACTGGCATGGATTCCTTCAACCACAAACTATTTTCTCATCTTGAAGAATTTGGGACAAATTACATGTCATGGTATTCTGCCAATAAACAAGGACACGAAAACAAATAAACTGGGACTCGTCAAAATCTACCTTGATCGTTGTGGAATTCACGGGGACCAAAGCAATTGGGAGAGAGAGAGAGAGCGGTTTTGAATGAATGTCCTTTATGAGAGAGCAGAGAGAAGATCATTTATATCCTTCATATTTTATACATTTGCCTCTAGGAAAGAAAAGGCCAGCAGAGCTCGGACTATCATTCATTCATAATGATCACATTCAATCTAGTGATTCACAGTGAATCATGTAATAAGGTTTCCATTTTGCACATGGGGAGAAGAAAGGAGGGGTGGTTAAACTTTGTTTAGTTCGTATTCACGTCGCCGGCCTCCTCTTTCCCTTGAACTGCTTTATCCTGGTTTAGGGCATTATTTTTTCTATTTTATTTTATCTTTATTTTTTCTTCCCTTCAGTTACCCCTCAACAGTAAAAATCCCTGGAAGGAGTGCCGCCAAGCTACTTGCACAGTTAATAATTTTCCTTCGGCAGCGATTCGTTCGAGCACGGCTCTACTTTCGCGGCCTCTCGAGGCCGGGCCATGCCGCGCTGGGCAGAGACTCCCGGCCAGCCCGGTGCCCGAGACGCGGCCCCGCCGAGCGCCCGGCCCGGTGCAGCCCCGCGGAGCGCCCGGGGCACGGCGCGGCTGTGGCGGGGAGCAGCTCTGCAGGGAGGATGGCAGCGGCACAGGCAAACCGGGAGAATTTACTTTTCGGCATTTTGGCCTAAACCCGCAATTACAGCCGCCACCCCTGGGCACAGGGGAACAGCCCGCTCTGCGCACCCCTCGTGCGGGTTTGGGTGAGGGCCAGGGGGTTCCGGCCCTGGGGCCGTGCTCCCTTCGAGGTGTCCTACAGAGCCCCCTCACAAACGGGCAGGCTCACACACAGAACAGCCGGCTCGCCGTTAACGCAATGCTCTCGGTGCTCTTGGACCTTGCCATCTGCAAGCGCTCCAGGTAAAAGCCGAGCCGAGGGCAGGGTAAAGCTCTGTGGGCTGGGAGGAGGCGCTGACTCGGCAGGGAGGTCTGCGCTGGGGCTGGGAGCCGCGCATCGACCAGTGCGCCCCATCAGCGGCTGCTCCTGCAGAACTCCATGAGATATAGCCGGAATCACCCCAAAAAGCGAACGAAAGAAAGGCATCGAGTGGAGGAAAGGCTCGGAGAGCACAAGCATCCCGGACCGAGCGGGCGAGGTGAGGCAGGTTGGTGCTGGCGGGCAGGGGCAGAGGTGATGCCACACAGCACCGGCCCCAAATGCGCCTGGAGGAGCGGTGCTCTTCTCCAACAGAGATGACACCTTTGCAAGAGCTTTAAAAATATATAGTAAATTAAATAGGCGTGTTGTCACTGAAGGGAAATCAGTGCCTTAGCCGTGGGGCTTTCACCAAGGCAGTCAAGATCCCTTTTGGGCAGAGCAGAGTCTCGAAGTCTGCTTGACATCTTGAAGCTTAAATAACCGTAAGGCATTGTTACTCCCTGGCAGCAAAGTGCCTCGTTACGCCTGATTGAGCTAATTGCTTTGAAATAGGATATATTATCTATAATTATAGAGATCTTGGAGGAGACGGCCAGCCTTTTCTTTCATCTTTTCCAAGTGCATCATAATGTCGCGATCAAATTAATTTAGGCCACTTGAAATAGTGCCTTCCTCTCAGCCGGGCTCCTCCGACCCTCAAAGAGCCGGGGACGCCTCGGCGACTGGAGTTTGGCCATCCAAACAGCTCCTGGTGACCTCCTGCGGACCAGTCCAGGTGCCTGAAGCCTTAAAAGTAGTTTGGGTTATGTTTAATCTGGGCAGAAAGGAGAAGGGAGAACGAGAGAGGGGGAAAAGAAAAGGAAAAGAAAGAGGGGGGAAAAAAAGACAAAAAGAAAAGAATTTAGGTATTTTCGCATTTTTCCAACACTCGGAGACCAGCGACGAAAGCTTTGAGTACTTGAAGGTCTTTGAGGGCTTACAAAGCCCGCGGGACATTTTTAGCACTTGCGAAAGTTCTGGCTCTTTGCCCCCAGGGCTGAGACTCTCAGAGATGAAGCAAGGCTGCTGAAGGGCGCGCAGGGAGCGCTCAGGCAGTACGCAGGCGGTGCCCGGCGCAGCAGAACTGCCCCGGAGCTGCCCGTCCCCAAAGCCGGCTCGTGTCCTGCGGGACTGTCTCGTCTCCTAAGAGCTGCTGTCTCGGGAGAAATAAAATAGAAACAAGGGAAACAACAACACCCCTCTCCTTTCTGAGTTCTGCCTTTAAGTCAAAGATAACGTTTACAAAAGGCAGACAATGCCCTGAATTGGCTTAGGGCTGCCTCCTGTCCTTTCTCCCCATCCCCCACGCACTCCTCCCAGCCCTTGTTGTATTCCCACTGAAATAAAATGCTATGGGTAATGGCTTTGCCTAGCACATTCATTATATTGAAACGGGACTGTTTAGGATGCTAATTGCCCAATATTGTTATCTAGCACAAGTGCCTTCAGGGAAACGCCACGGCTCCCAATAAAAACACCGGATTGGAACAAGCACCAATAAAGTCACCTATTTCCCTCTGCCCTTTCACTTCGATTTTCCTTACAGCCCAGGGAAGAAAATAAGAGAGGCACCTAAAAGCAATCCAGAGTATCAACAATACGAAACAAGTACTAAAAAAGTTCCTAAAATCCAGTGGTGTTTTGGTCACTCAAAGCTCAGTAAGCAAGGGAGGAAAAAGTTGGATACTAAAAATTTCCCGCTAAACACAGAAATCAATCTTGGAGGAGATTTCGTTTTGCAAACTTGTTTTCTCCATTCCTAACTAAAAACTTGTCGATTTCATTAAGAAAGAAGGGAAAGAAAAAAAGGAGCAAGAAACGAAAGAAACTTTACTGGCATCTCGTTTTCAACCCAAGAGATGAAAAGCCAGCAAGTGAATTAGGATCACGCCCTTGCTATGGTACAGTGATTGAAATACCAGCGAGTATGACAGAAATGTAAACACAAAGCGCTCATTGCTGGGAGATAAATAAAGAGCTAATTATCTCATTCTGTCAACTCTAAACGAGAGCGAGATCGCGCTCTCGGTATGGGACGCACACGCATCTCTTCAAACCGCAGCAACATCCCAATGTTCAAATCACTGTGCAAAAGAAAAGTGAGGAGGGGAAAAAAAGCCAGCAGCAGCTCTAATTTTTATTTTCATATTTCCATCAAACAAGGAGATCGAACTCAGCCCAGGGGCTGCCTCGAGGTCTAGTAAACACATCACTTCTTCTTTTGCATTGTAAAGTTTGGAATCAGGGAAAAAAAAATTAAAAACTCAAACAAAACAAGATCCTACCTGTAGGATCGGGTGGAGGGGACACCGTGACACTGTGAAACACGATGCATCGATATATGTGCGTGTTGTCTTAGTCGGGGGTGGGGGTGCATCTTCGTGCCGAGTACCAGGCTTTGGGAAAATGTCGTGTGATTGGTAGAGCAAACTAATTTTGTCAGGCTGAATGTGCCGATGTCCCAGGGCTAAGGCGCCTTGCTCCCTTGATGCGGGTTAACGTCCTCAATAGTCCCCCTCCAGCTGAAGCCTTTGATCAGACCGCTGCTGGCGCCTAAAAACAACATCACTTGTCTGCCTATTAGAGGCACTGACTAATCGTGACAGATTGTTTATTCTCGCAATTAGCAATGCAGCCGCTTCTCCGAGCACCCCCCACCCCCCC
>VZTE01003452.1:154340-191213 GCA_013397775.1 Eulacestoma nigropectus
TTTTTTTTTACATTATGTTAACTCGGGATGGATATTCGAAGCGCAGGATTCCTATTGAACATGTCTTTGCTTTAAGTTTTCCCCCTGACCCTTGGGCTAAAGTCCTTGGTTGCTCAATTAAACCCAGATGAGAACAATTAATAACTAAGTAATGACAATAAGTTGGGAATCACACGGATGAACGCTCCATGTGAATAGGAAAAGCTCACACAAAAGAGCAAAAAGGATTTGTCGGCTCTTTTTAAGGGGGAATTGGCTTTTCTTTTTTCTTGCCTCTGGCTTACCAGCAAATAAAACTCACTTTTGTGTCTTTGTCGCCTTAAGGATCTCAGTGGGCAGTTGGAAGTGAGAATGGCTGTTTTCCTTTCAACTTGAGGGTGCTGGCGCCATGCAGCCCCAAGGATAGAGAGTAGCCAAAGCAATGTTTCCTAATAATTCCCCTCTCCCCCGCCACCCCTCCCTAGTCACGCCGGTATCCCCCCCTCCCCTCCATGCATATCTCCACACGCGCTCCTAGAGAGCCTCGGCAGACAGACGAGAGAAAGCAGAGGGGCCCCGAGCACATCCACGTCCCACCACGGACTCCCAGCCGAGGCTGACTGCCGTGGGAAAGCGATAGCGCCTTGGTGCGACACTTTCCACGGAGTAGGAAACACAGCTCACAGTAGCCAGAGCACAGAGAGGAAGCAAACACGCGCAGAAACACATATAAAATAAAAGAGAAGCCATTTTTCTACTCTTATTCCCACAAAGGAGGGGAAAGGCTCCGTTACCCGTACACAGGGGCAGCCCCCGAGCACATCTTCCCGGCACCGGCTCCGTGCAAGCTCGAGAGCCCCGGCTGGGAACGCCGTAGGATCGCGTCCCGCTCCGGCTGTGGCAGAGGGGCAAAGTGGCACACAGCGAGGGCTGAGAGTTTAGAAAGCGAGGAAAGGCTCTCTTGCAGTTTTAGCTACAGAGAAGGTGACTACGGGGCAAACCTGCTGTGCAAATTGTTAGTTAAACCGTACATTTGTCATCTGCTCTGAATTTCTCGTGGTTTTGGGGTTTCTTTCCGAATTTGCTCTTTCACTTGAAACACGAATCGGTGCCCCGTTGAATACTTTATCGAACGTTTTCCGTCGTGGTCAGGCTAACTCAGAACTTAAAAGCTTGCTTTCCAGAGTCAGGGCAGGCTAAATTCAGCAAGTGAGTTAGGCGCAGCAGCAGCCTCCTGCTGCTCAGGATTGTGCCTGAGAACAGAACCTTAAGAAATCAGAGGCAAGCTGCCTAACTTACCCATTGTAAAGGCCAGGGGAAGGGGAGGGGGTGAGTGCTTCGTAGTAGTGCTCACAAGCTGAAATCCAGGCTCATCATTTTGTGTGAATCTCCTGAGTCACATCAGACCTTCTTCCTAAAAATCTGGGAAGTGAAAAGTCTGTTGAACAAACCAGCTGGACATCTTCAGGACGAAGTGGGATGCTTGGCAGTAACTCCTTGGTACTGCCTGAATTTAGGTAAACAGCTGAACTCAGGTATTCCATATGCAAAGTGAAAATAACAATCACCAGCTTATTAGAGACTCAAAGGTAATTGCTCTTCATTTCTTCTAATGATAAATTTGATTTTCTATTAGACAAGAAAGTGGCCAGGGAGAGTAAGAAAAAGCAGCTGCATGAGCAGTCTTAAGACCAGGATACTCCTCAGAGCAGTCATGGGGCCGTCCAAATTAAATCCAGCAGAGTGGTGACTGGTGAGTAAGTCTCCCACTGCTTGGAATATAATATGCTGTACCCAATGAGCTCCTGGATGCAATTCACTCACTCTCTAGTTCTTCACAAAAAGCAGGCTGATGTGGCTTCTGCATTGAACTGTAAGGGAGTCTATGGCAGAGACATCTTCCTGCCTTTCATAGTGCTGGTCCCCACTATATATCTGTCTGTATCTGTGTCATCTATATCTATCTCTATCTATCTATATCTATATCTATATCTATATCTATCTATATCTATATCTATATCTATATCTATATCTATATCTATCTGTATTTATATGTATCTATAGTAGAATAGAATATATTTTTTAACCCAAGGAGTATGTGGACCTCTGAAATTTTCTTTTATCAGCTTTTTACTCTCTCCACACCTTATGTGAAACACAGTGGTGTCTATCCCTGGCCTGAGCAATCTGTTCCACCGCAGGGAGCCCAAAAATGAGGCATTGCGATAATGGGCATTGCAACACAGCTCCTTGGGGCTGGCCCGAGGCCTCTTCTGCAACACGGACCCATTGTCTGTCCAGCTCTGTGGCAGGAGAAGCTGGAGGCAGAACCAGAAGCAACAGCTCTGACTCATTTAACTACGAGTTGTAAATTGTAACATGCTGCACAGAGAGTTGTGGTAGTGATTTGCTTACAGCAGTAAACCGATCGACATTAACTCTGCTCGATTGTACCTCTTCATCTCAGAGATCTTTCATCCCTCCAGGCTGGATCCGGTTCCCACCCTGCAGTGATTAAAGGGAAAGAGAAGAGGCAGCTACCTGGACCCAGTCTCCCTCGTGCGACCAGGAATGTGCAATAAACCCCCCGTGCGAAGCTCTCCTTTTCATCTAGGGAAGTGGCGCAGCTGAGGATCCCACTGCGCTCGGAGCCAAACTCCCGGGACCCGAGTGCCTGGAGCCGGCTCACCCGTGCGCTGCTGCCCGGTGTGCGACGGAGTCTCCTCGGCCCACAACCAATTCTCACGGCGGTGTGAACAACACTCTGCATTTCTTCTCGTTTAGCCTGGTAGAAGAGAAACAAATCTCTTGCGTATGTCATATAGCCATCAAAGCTACCCACTAAAATAGTACAGGCTTTGCTAGTGAGCTGTGAGACAAACCTTGGGGAGAGAGTTTTGTAGGAGCAATGTCTAAAATCTGAGATCGTTTCTATGTCTTTTGTGCATTCTCATCGAAGCTGAGGCAGACAATGGGGCAGTGGGGTCACGGTGATTAGCACCGGACAGACCTGAGGTTCAGGCACCCAGGCACAAAAAGATGCAGCCCAAACTAAATATTCATTTCAGCCTAATTGAGGAATGCTTTTGTTGGGTTTTGTATCTGGCACACGGCAACAGAAAGGGTGGGGTGAGCACACGATGAATGTTGGAGAAAGAGGTACCTTATAACAACAAACACATTCAAAACCTTCTGACCACCACTGTGGCTGCCCAATGTAAGGGTAGAAAGAAAAAGAGCACTCAGGTGAGGCAGTATTTAGAGGTTTTGCTATAATTCAGGGTCCATTTGCATGTCAGAGAGAAAGGAAGTGGCAGAATGAGGGAAAGAGATCTGGTAGCAAAGGATGGCAAAAATATGTTAGCTGTAAGATTGCGAGTAGTGCGGGGAAGCTCTCAGGAACGGAGGAAAAGAGAATTATTTCCATAAGATAAGGTGGAGGGAAGGAGCAACTTTCTTTCGATGCAATGTTTTGTGTGTATTGGGCATTATTATGCAAATATCAGCTAACACAAATACCGAAGGAAGGATGCTTTAAAACTCGAGGGGTGATTGACTTACATTACATTGCATTTAGATGTAAGCCAATGGCCCTGTTCCCATTTACATCAGCAAGGGAGTGGAGGCTGTGAGACTTGCCCTCGCATTACGGCAAGCTTGTGTGCATTAGTCCTGGGGAGCATCTGCTCCTCACACTGTACTCACTAAAAGCCATAAATGCTTTTCTAAACCTCGTAATGAGCTTTGGACTTACTGTGAAAACCGAGTCTGTGGTATACCACAAGAAGAGACAGTGGGATGTCGTAGATGTTGTCAGTCTGACCAAAGATTTTTCTTTCTGTGACATTGTCAATCTTCTCTTTTGGTAGGAGGCTACATAAACAATACACATTACATTCTATTTATAAAACAAAATACTGGGTTGCAAAACACAGTACATATGGCGTGGGACTGGAACAGACGCAGAGAGAAACAGGATTCAGTGGTTTTCAAAACAATTTAGCACTTCAGACATTAATTGCCTGGAATTAAGACTGTAGGCACCCATCTGAGTATGCAGACTGTATGTTATTGAACAGAAATGTTCTCTATTGCCTCTTATCAGAGAACCCAAACTCGAGTACCCTGTGAGATGCCCATCAGCGGAGAGCCTATAGTGCCAGAAAGCAGCACAATGTCTCCACAACAGTGATTATATCAGATACCAATGATATCAATATAAATAATAATCCAAATGTGAACTTTTTAGTTTTTAGCACAGCCACATTCTTTTTAAAGACAGCTCCAAAATCTACATTCAGAAATCTTAGTCATGAGTTTCAGATTTTTAATTCAGATATTACTCAAAAGAGGACTGGCAGTCAAAAGATTCTTCAAGGGTAGTTTCTTAAAAATGACACGACTTTAACTACATTTCTGTCAGCTATGCTACCTGAATTAAGATGAACATTATGGCCTTAAGAGCTCAGAGTTCAAATGTAGATCTTCAGACAGTCCTCCCTTTAATTCAAGAAGATCCGTGCAGGCATGCTAATTTTCCCTCTAAATAATTGCATATTCCAAGTACGTACTCAAATAAATCCATCTCAAAAAACTTGGAAAGCAAATAGAAAGTTGTACAGGGCATATAATAAAATGAGAAAGCTGAGATGGACATGTAATCCTAGATTATTCTTACTCTCTAGAACACCAGGCTGAATTTCTCCAAATGTGATTTTTTTCGCCTTCCTCAAAGATGGCTTTAATACTAGCCAAGTTTGAAGTTCCTAATGACATTTATTTCTGAGCTATGTATGCATGAGAATTTCTCTTTGCATAGTTGGAGACTGTGATCTTTTTCAAGCTTGCATAATGTTGAACATGACTGAATCAATTTTCAAAACAAAGAAACACAAAAGCATTGAAAAATGCCCAGAACAAGAATGGGCATTTCCATTCCATAAGGAATTAGTTTGGAAAAAATTATAGAGTTGTTGGAATTAGAATCTAAGTTTATCTTAAGTTTGCTGGAAGGGAAAGTTATTTTATACGAGACAATTAACCATTGGTTTCAGACTGATCCAAAGCCCAATAAAGTCAGTGGCATCTTTCCACGGGCTAACTAAGAGGCTTTGGGGCTGACTCATACACTGCAGAGCTCCTCAGAAGATAATAGTTCTACACTGCTTATGTGAAAGTTAAATATAGCCCAATGTTTGTAAGTGTGTGTATGTATTACGATTAATTTAAACCTCTGGTTAAGATTGGGTTACAGTTTCCATTTAATTCATACGCATGTGTTTGTGTTTGTATGCATGCGCATGCAAAGACAGACATCTGTGGACGTGTAAGCACACACATACAGCTGATGCCATAGAGATGATTGAATCAAGTATATGCATATGATGGCAAATATCAGCCTTTGCTACAGCAGATATCACTGCTGCCATACATATACTTTGACAGATCTGAACACATGCTTTCAAAACCAGCAGCATCTGTTTACATTGAACTGCAATAAAAACTGAAGGAGGCATCAGCTAGTATTAGAATTTTATCTTTTCAATGTCCAGAAACAGTTTCTGTGCCTTTGATGTAGGCTGTCAAGCACTACTGGAAAATTGCATCTCTCTAATTACTGCATTCAGAGCAGAGGAAAGGACATGACTGCCTTGCAGCATTTGTCAACGGAGACCCTCAGGGGTTTGCTTTTTGGGTACTGATAAGAAAAGTTAGCTCACATTCAAAAAACAGTAAAGCAATTCTTGCGTAAAGGGAGAAAAACCCAGAAGGGGCACTATTTTGGATGATCCCGTAGAAAGCTTTTCTCTGTTGCAGGTATGATTAACCCTTACTTTTACTGGCTGTTCCCTTCAGATGAAACTTCCTGCATCCTGTGTGAGTGTTTAGCCTGAATATAAACTCAGTGTCAGCAGCACCACTAATTATTCAGGTATGTGCACGTTCAGGCCTGTAAGGAGCACCTGATTAATCTGTGAAGTGATTGTATTGTGCCTGAAGATGTGGCTTCACGTTTTGAGGTTTTCAGAGGTGGTACTAGCTTACCTGTTCCTCATCCCTATTCCCCGTTTCTTCCATTGCCCATAGCCCCATCCCACTTGGCTATGTGTCACGAAACATTTCATGGCATTTTAAGACTGCATCAGTTGCCTGATGAGATTTAGAGCTATGACCTAAGCTGACGGTTGCACTGGCAAAATGGGTGTGGCAAGGGAGAAGTGGTTAAAAAGTCATAGCACACTGAACTCTGTAAGGCGACAATGCCGCCAAGGAAACAGTGGCACTTGCCCCATCACAAAACTCTGTGTTGACATTAAGAGGATCTTTTATTTTAAATTCTAATTGCAAATGAAAAAGAAGGGCTCATTAAGGCTTGTTTGTGTTCTTTTCCTCCTATGCAAACAGAAAGGAAGCATTTGTATACTTTAGATATTATATATCTGAACAAAAGACCCAGTCATCAGCTGTGTGCATCCTGAGCATGCACCAGGAAGAAAGGCTGGCAAAATAACTGCACCTTTTATAGCATTCCTACCATACTGTGGCAGCCTCCAAACTGGATGTACTTTCAGGAGATGTGCAGGATGTAAGACAGCCAAGCTCAGCCAGAGAGGAGAGCAAACTCAGAGAAAAGAGAATGGAAAAAACCAATGCAAAGGAAAAATAGGCAGTTAGCATGCAGTGGAACAGAAGTGAATGTCTAGTGTGTAAACAGGACAAACACAACCTCTTCCATGTAGGATTTGCCAAAGTACATCTGGGGGCAGAGAAGTGGACAGGTAGAAACACACCCCTAAAGATGCATTTTACAGTGAACAGCAGCAAGAACACTGCAGAAGACATTGAGTGCATTGTATTGTGTTTGGCAGCAGCATTTATTTCATGGGGCAAAATAAGTGCAGGAACGTAAACATTTGCAAACCATCTATTTTACTGGCAATTCATAAGGAGAATTTGCAGAGTGTTTAATGCTTCCACAGCCAGGCCCAGGGGGACTAAAGGTATTCACACACATTTTAATGAGGAGGACAGGCCAAAAAGGAAATTATCCAGTCTCTCCCAGTTGTAGGGTTTTGGCTTTCTGGGAGAGCTGATGGCCGCTTGGATTCTGCTTGTCCTGGAGCACAGGCAAGCTCCAGGTGCCTACATTTTGGAGAGAAATTTCACATGCTTTCTGCTATCTAGAAGCAGTTGGTGCTCCTGTGTTGGAATACACAGCTTCCTGAAGGCATAACACCACCTCCTAATAGCCAGAAACTCAGCAGCTACACGACCCTCTCCCACGGAAGCTCAGCTCATAGTGAGGGTGTGAAGGCACTCAACCTGCACTCTGTTGCTGGGAAGTGCTGAATTCCACATCAGGCAGGTCAGTCAGCATCACTCTCTTAAAAATTTACAGCTGGAACAGAACACAGCAGCCCTAGCTGAGAGCAAGCAGGGTTCCCCTCCACAAAGAATTCAAAGCCAACATACCACCTCCCAGGGCAGCATTCTCTTCCCCCTCTGGGGCCTGAAGCACTGCCCCCCTTCATGGGAGCCATGTGCCTCTGCAGCACACAGGGCACAGCCAAGGGGTTCTCAGGGTGAACAATGAACAGGAGTAGCCTGGCTCTGCTTTAATGTTCTCGCTAGCGGTTACCTGATAGGAAATGCATAGGTAATTTCTGTGTCAGGGTCCCGAGGGTGGCAGAAGGCTTTTTTTAATCTTTAGATGCCTACTTCTCACTTACAGACCACATCGAGCATTTGTAAAGCATCTGCCTTAGGTGCTCTAAAACATATGGAGAGACCAAAATAAGTTCTCTTTAGACAACACCTCCATTCAGTGTCCAAAGATGGCAGTTGAGTGCAACCCCCTTTTTTTTTTTCTTGCATATTTCCTGTGTATTCTTATTGCATCTACGAAACACATAGATTAGAGAGAAACTCAGACTTTAAGAGAGTTACACTATGTTCCTTTCACTTCTCCATTTTATTCCACCTCTCCATTTATTATCCATCAATTATGGGTAGGTCTTGAGCATCTTTGAACCCGTAATTGTGTCCATGCGCTTATTGTAAAACATATAGTTGTTAGAACATTCAATAGCATGTAATTGCTTTTTACTATGTATTCATTTGCCTTTTCTTCTAGATGGGAATTTGTGTGTGTGTTATACTTGGCTCCAGTCCTGCAAACAGTTGTGCCCACAAATAACTTTACCCACACTAGGAGCTCCACGGATCACAGCTTCTCTCTCACCCACTGAATTATACGAAGTTACTCATGCAGTTAAATTACTCATAAGCGTACGTGTTTGCTGGATCAGGGCTTCTCCATATAAGATTGATCTTTAATTTAAGACATCTATACATTTTTTTTTAGATAAAGGAAGTAAATCCTTGGAAAGTGATAATAAAATTTGGGGCTGCACTTGGTGCAATAAAATGCTTCTTGGTTTATTAATTAATATCTGTTTTTTTGATTTGACACTCTAAAACCAAAATAACTCAGACATACTACTAAACCATTTTATAAAATAATGTATTTAATACTCAGTAATTTTATACAGTAAAGCAACTTGATAGGGTTTCTTTAAACAGCATAACAAGGTAAGAACATTTTCTTAAATGCTTTATCAGCAGAAGCTACCATTTTATGCTGCCTGTTAGCCTACACACAAATACCTCAGACTTTGATCCCCAAACCTTTGCCAACTGGGCACCCTGCTAAATGCCCTTGAATGTAGAGGGCCTTAGAACAAAGAGAGATCAGGACCTTGGATATGAAGGTCCGCTAGGCTTAAAAGTGCTGGTTTAAAGTAATTTTCTATTTTCCTTTCCACTAGAATCATCTGTAACTCTCTTTGGATGGAATACTAGTTCAAGCACCTATAAAAACCTGTGACTGACACATAATTTGTGTTCTGGAAGGGAACAGCTTGCCTTTTCAAAAGATACTTCAGATCATTTTGTTTGAACCTCTACATCTTTCTTTCAGGCATGAAATTGCAAGCCAAACATTTCTACGCACAGTCTACAGACATTTCTAGCTATCAGAAGGTGCAGAACTGGAAATATCCAAGTTGTGGAGCTTTTCCCTGCTGTGGGTCAAATAGTTTAGCATCCTCACAGAGGCAGATGGATGTTTTACTGTGAATCACAGCCCAAGTCCAGAGGATATTTCTCGGTGATCTACCCACCATTGACCTGAGAGTTCACTTGCATCTCTCCTCTCCCGATCCTTGTCCTGATCCTCACCACTTGCTCCTCACCACTGTCTCTTCTTCATCTTAAGCATTGCACTTTGCTGGGTGGATGTGCTGGTTTGATTTGGTTCTCCTTGGGGAATTTTGCTGTCATAAATGGACATGGGCACCATCTGTAAGTGCATGTTCCCTTCTGCAGCCCAGCTCTGGTGAGATTTCCAGAGGAGAGCAGCCATGGCACTTCTCCTGCCATCCCCTGCCTGCTCATGGCACTTTGCCTGTCTGGCCAGTCTTACCACATCCCTGTGCTGTGTCGTGGGCACTAACCCAAGGCTGCAGCCTTGACTGGAATGCACCTCCTGTCCATTGCTGCCCATTTTCTCTCCAGTTCTTCCTCTTCCCACAACCTTGCTCTTCTGCTGTCTGAATGCATCCGCACGCAGGTGGCATTTGCATGTATCAGGATGCAAGTTGTTGCTGCAGCGGCACAGCTGCTGCAGCTCCAGGCTTGGCCATCTGCCTCCTGCACTTGCTTGTCCTCAACTAGGGACTGCTCAGTTCTACATCATCCCTTGCCGTGCCAGATCAGACCGCCCTTAGCCATTTCAACCCTGGTAATGCCTGCTCCCACCTCAGCTCCCTTTCCTTCTCTGATTCCTTAAAAGTACACTTCTGTCCCCAAAACAGACATTCCCAGGACTAGCTACACGACTGGTTCTCCTTTGCTGCCAGCTCACTTGTGTCACCAGTACCCCACACTCTCTAACACCTGACATGGATTTCACTGGGGTCGTTTGTGAACGAAGTGGCCCTAGGAGCCCTGCAGGAAAATCAGATGGAAACAAATGTTCACAGCTTTCTAGAAATTGGTGTCAGCTCCCTGATACAGAGAGTTTTACAGCTCTATAAATCAGGCTGAAAATGTAACCAGAAGCCCTGTTAGCTTTCTGTTTCTTTTAGCACATCCGTTTCTTGTAAAATTCCGATTAGAGGGACTGGTCTCTGTAGAAATCATTCACTCCAAACCCAACAGGGCTATAAATCAAAGCACTACAAATCACCACAATTTGCAGATTTTGGGTTTCATCATTTTATTTCTTTTGAAGAAGTTATGTAAATGTTCTTGGAGAATATTGACCCTTGCATCCTGTCATATCTGGGATGAGGAAGAAAATAAAAGTGTTTTCTGAAAACCAGGTATTTCATTCATACAGGTACTCCTAACTTATTTCTTTAAGGGATCAGGTCCAGAGTGCTTTCTCATGTCAAGAGTCTCACTAAAATTAGTGAGACTACTCCCATAACTTGGAGCTAGAGGAATACTAATTTTCTTCTGAAAGAAGAAGAAAGGGAGTAGAATATTACAAGAGTCTCTGTGGGAAAAAAAACAAAGATTCAGTGATGATTGTGCACATAACACCATTTATGACTCCACTGTTCCAGCCCGGGTTTGGCTGTACAAGATGATGATTATCTGCTCCAGCAGGCAAAGATTTCATCACCTCCTAGTACGAATGATAAAACTGTTCCAAACAAATTTTGCCCTCCCAGTGACAGTAAATCCAATCTAGGCTTGCAAACTCCAGATATCTCTGAGCTGAGTCATGCTGGTCTGCTGCAATGCATCAGACCCCACAGTGACCACAGCTGTGATTTGGACAATCTGGAAAAGGGTTTTCAAACCAGGCTTAGTCATGGCTCAGGTTCTGTGCAGCGCCTTGAGGGGCTCCTCAAAGTGGAAATCTTGTAAGGATCTCCCACTTTTACCTACCTACTTCCTGAAGTCCAGGGGCTTCAGCAGAATTGCAACTTCTTAATATAACAGGTTCTCTTCACCGCCCAGTTCACTCTACTAGTCACAAAGTGCTGGGAACTTCTGCAGATCCCAAAGATCAGGGGAAAAAAAAACATATAAGGAAAAATATCTTTGGCTGCAGACTGAAAGCATGAAATTATTCTTTTAGGTTTAGTAATACAGCAACAATATGTCATTTATCAGGAATAAATTTAATTCCTGTGGAGTTATAATTGTACTGTTGGTATCTGAGAGCTACAGTAGTGACCAGATGCCCACTAAACAAGTTGTTGCACAGCACAAGATGCTATACAGCACAGAAGGAAGAAAAAGGTCCTTTCCTGTGAAGGCTCATAAGTCTTTGCATTGCCTTTACCAGAATAACGGCAAGTTTAGACTATTCACTATTATATGCAGATAATTTATACCGTAAGGAGAACATTTTCAAAGGCACAGAAAAGTGGAGGCATTTGACTTCCTTGACACTCAGGGGGGTTCTTAATTTAGTTATTTGCCTGTGGTACCTCTTCAAAGGACTGCTCAGGCACCTAAGTGGCATGATTACATTTTTCGAAAGTTCATTTAAGTATTGGAAAAAATTCATAGAAATGGGACATATATTTCAAAATCACTGGTTTTGACACACTAAACTTTTAAATTCAGTGCTTAAACAGATCCATAATTTTTATTACATAGCCTATAAAGCCAATTAGAGTAGTTAAATGGAAATTGGAGTGTATTTTAAAGACTGGTTTAAGACTCCTCTTTGAGCACTGGAGCTTAGTGTTGCAGTAGGACACCATCTGCTGTCCAAGCAGGGTCCGACTCCTCTGCCTCAGCAGCCACATCCCAGGTACAAAAACAATGTGCCCTTCTTAGTAGTGCTTTTGCTAACCGAATTCCCTGTCAGATTTGTGAGTCTGAGTTTTATTTTATTTAGGACAGATGTTTGAATTTGGTCTTTTTTTCCTTTTATGTGGTGGGAATATGTAAAATGAGGATTTCTTCATGAAAATGATGTTTGCAGTAGAATTGTTGTGCAGGTAATCAGGGTGTTGAGAAATAAATGCTGTAAAAGGAAATAAAGAATAACACTTCAGATCTTGCATTTGTAAATAAATTGTGTGGACATTACTGGCTACTCTACTGTAAGAATAGCAAGGCACAGCCAGCTGGGTGCAAACTGTTTATCAGTGACTGTATGCTGAAGGTGCTCTTCCCATCCCTGCCCAGCTCTCAGGGGAGATCTGAAGCCTTGCTGACATAGCTGCCAACAACTGTTAATTTTAGTGGAGATTTCCACACTGTGGCCACCTTACATCTGGAAACTGAGCTGAGACTATCTACTTATTTTGCAGAGGTCACCGAAGTGATTGCCAGGTGGCAAAGTTTTTGGGTTGCTGTCAACATGGAGAACTTCTGAGGTGACCTTGCTGTGGGAAATTCTGTATTCCTTTACAGGTCTCCTGCTTGTAATAAATTAGTGTCAGGCGTTGAAGGTGGATTCTCAGGCCCAATTATACCTGTTGGCAATCTCTATAAAAGTTGTTTCTTTGCTTACACAATGTCTTCATTTCTTGTCTACACTTCCTTCTAGAAAGAGGGAAATTTTCTTTAAAAACATTCATATTTTCCTTTGTTTCAAAATTGTTTTTCTGTTCATGTTGCTCAAAATGCCAACACTACTGTAGAAGAAAAAGCTTGGATTGGTGTATTGTTTCATAAATACAATATAGTAGAAATATCAGAGCAACTGTTAAGTTGCAGCTTGAGTCAGTATAGAAAAGCTATGGCCAGGAATCAGAACAAGGTATGCAGGAAAATGTTGTTCAGATCACTGTATGTAGACTAGGGGCCTCAAGAGTGTCTGTAGATAATATTCCTTAAATTCCTCTCTTAGGCCTGCATAATTAGAGCTTTGAGTTGGCTGAAGTGACAAAGTTGGGAATAAAATTGCCTTTAATTCCTCAATTAAGCCAATGGGCAATTAGTAAATTATTTTCCTGCATCTCTCTGGAGGGTCCTATATTTCTGTACTGCCTGTATAGGAAACGTCAGTTTGATGATTCAGTCAGAGGGCGTGAATTTAGGTCTCAGTGTACAGTGAGACATAGACACATCTGAGACTTAAAGAGGCTAAAGAAAATTAATATTTTGCCTCTTTTGAGAATCATCTGGACATTTTCTATTTATAAAACACTTTTATGGGACAAAAGGCTTGGCCAATATGCAAATCACCTCTTCCATTTTCACGTCTGTCTCCACCAAGAGTGGCATACGCAAAATGGGTCATGGAGCAGTAGTTTATCCGAACTAAGCGTTGCCACTCCCAGTCCCTTTAGCTGTTATTCTGAAGTTATGGATCATACACCACTCTTTCTCTGACAATAAAAAGAGAAGTTCTATAAATCAGATTAAGGCCAGTTCTGTGGCACAGAGTTCAACAAAATTATTGGATTCTTTCAATTTTTACTATTTGCTCAATTTCACCATTAAAATCATTAATAATTACATATTAATAGCTCCTAGTAGAGGGCTTTTTCCTGATGGATTATCCTGTTATATCTGTGCTACATTAACAAACGTGGATGCAATAGTCCAATACATAAGCTTTCTGTGGAAGTAATTTGCCATCTGCCTGCCATTCCCAGTCTTGAGTCAAGGAGGCTTCTGGAAGATGTCCTAGAGGCCTCAAACCTGTCAAATGTTCCTTAGTGAGGAAGGGGAAAAGTGCTTTTCTGTTTGCTAAAACAAATGATGAGCTTAAATTTCCTAGTTTAGTGGAATATTGGGGAAAAAATGTCTAATGGTAAAGACTGAAAAAAGACAGAAACAAATTCCTTAAGGAAATGTGCACTATCCATAGCTAGAAATTCCTTAAGGACAGGGAAACAAGCACCTATCAAGAGCTGATTTAAATTTGATCCTGCATTTTAAAGGGGAAGAGGAGGGTGAACTAAATAACTTTTTAAGTTTCTTTTAATTTTTGGTGATCCTGTGATGGTCCCTCTATGGTGACATTGTCCAAGACGAGTGGAAGGAGAGGAGGATACAGTGCAGAGGCTGCCCCTTGCTCCTGCCTTTCCGTGGGCCTCTCTCTCGGGTCTCCTTGCCTCTGCAGCCATGAGAGCTCCAGAGGGAGTGTCATTGTGAGGGCTTCTCATCACGGGAAAGCTTCACCGGTTATTCCTGCACCACGGCTCCAGTGTGGCTGTATTGTTACACTGCTATCTGGGGAGATGCTTGCTCTGCGATAAGAGTCAGTTTCTTTTGGCTTTAAATACATTTACTTTCCAAAGCAACATAGGGGCACAGTGTTGTTTTGGACAGAGCCAGGGGTTTGCATGGGTCGAACAACCGCTCTGGGATTTGGCTCTCACCACATCTCGTGGCTGTTGGCAACTTGCAGCTCTTTGCCTTTTCACTCTTGGGTCAAAGGCAGCTTTCAGCACAGAGGCCTGCTTTCACCCCCCAGTTCTCACAGCATAAGATAACACAGTCAACCCTGGAAAAAAAGATCCTTCCACAATACAGGGAAGTAATACAGCAATAGATGACATCAGATAAGGGTATGGATTTGAGTTCCTTCCTCAGTTCCCTTGTGCCAGCTCATGCTGTCCTCCCTCTGCACACTCAGGCCATTACAGGCCTATCCCAGAGCCAAAAGCCCCGCAGACACCTCCCGGCTCTCCTCTCCATCTCCAGGGGAGCACAGGGAGTGTTCATACCCTCTAGGATTCATGCAGGATGGCTGTCATTGAGCCCTGCCCAACACATTTTTATCTTACCCTACTCTCTGATTCCTCTTGCTTCCATCCCCACAGCTTTCCTCCTGTGTTCCCTAGCCTGCAGCTTATTTTGAAGATTTAACTGGAACTTCTGCAGTACATTCATTTCATATCAACCTTCTATGCAGCGAGGAATTTTGTTCAAGTCAGGTGATGAATTCAAATGAATTCTGTCTTTCCAGTGCTATACAGCAAATGACTTCACTGCCATCAGTGTTAGCAGCAGCCCAGTAACCTTTCTTGGTGGTAAACCCCACAGATGAGGGACATTAATAACATAAAAAGCAGGAGTGATCATGGAGTTTGAGTTCAGAAGGATGATTTTTCCTCAGTCCTCAGCAGGCATGCCTGACCACACAGTGCCTGAGCACACAGCGAGGGCCCCCCACCTGGACTTGTTACCATCAACAAGCACATGCAAAGCTCAGAACCCACGACCTCATTCTCCACAGCATCCTGTACAGGTTATGTGAAATATTAAAATATGTAATTTTAAATGCATGCTTTTTATTGCTTTATAACTAAGAAACCAGATCTTTTCCCACTGACTCTCTCTGTAACTTTTCCCTGTTCTCATATCCCATGTGGCTCTTAAGTGCACAAAGGCACCAGCATTAAAGTTTATAAGATATTTATATAAATCAGATGGTTGGTGAGTTTTAAATCTGATTTTTCTCAATAACCCGGAGGGGAATATTAAAATATTAAGATTGTTTGAATTTTTAAAACACAATTGAGCTTTTGAGTAGTTTAGTCCAAAGCCTCAGCTCTTGTACTCAGATGTAAACTGGCTGAGGACAGAGCCCTTGAAGTTTTAACCTTGTTACTCACATCCAATGAGACAAAAGGAGGGCTTAGTAGAAAGCCTATTCTCAAAAATCACAAACAGACTAATATGGAAAAATGCATTTTAACTTCTGTTTTCATCATATGATTTTCATCTTGAGAAGGGCACATATCTAGTTCTAAATAACTGATATCATAATACAAAAATTACCATCAAAATTGCCTCATGGCTTTGCCAGCTTAGGAACCATCTTTACTTTTGTATTCAATAACTTCAATATAATTGTGAGATTTTCCCATTTCAACAAACCTTCTTCTCAGGCTCTTGATAAAGCACTTCCAGGATCTCCTCTTGATTCCCTTTTCTGTCTTTACCTGATTGTGTTGCGAACCGACACTTAGCATTGTCGATCAATACAGCCAAAGCCTCCTGGTTCTTTTTTTAAATACGAAAACAGCAGTTGCTTTTGGGAGGACATGTTATTGCTTCTTAGTTGTGCAAGGGTGACAGAAGACAGCTGGATGAGAGGTAGCTGTGTAGGCAAATGGAATGTTTGCTCTTTGCTTTAGGCTCTGATTAGGTCAATTTTTGTGACAGAGTTATTCCCGCAAACCCACAATTACTGCTAGGCTGAGTTTTCTGGAAAAAGAGATTTCTTTGCATGCTGTCTGACCATCCCATTGCAGGACTGATGGGTATTGGTATGGGTGTAGGCAGGTAAGGCAAGTTGCAAAAAGAATGTACTTAGATTCTATACTGCTGTTTTTCCCACAGCTGAAAAATCAACCTCTGGCCCATATATCTGTGCAAAGAAACAGATATACTGCTGTGGGAAATGAATAAAAACTTGGATCAGAAGAAGCAGGAAACCCTATACTGAGAAAGGTGACATTTTTGTTATAGTAATATTTCTTAATCTTTGTGCTTCAGGCTTCATTTCATACTTCGTTTTACAAAATGAAATCCAAACATAGTAAGGATGAAAAAGAGTTGAGTTCTTTGCCTTTTTGATCTGCTACTTAAAATAGTTCTTGTTATAGCTTTTAAGAACTATATTTTAGGAAAGTAGAGAATCCTAACAAGTAAACAAATACACCTTAAATCAAATCATTGCAATATTATTCCTGATATTTACAGTATCTTGACTTTAAGTTTTATGCTAGAACAGCTGCAGGGCTTTTGGGGGTAAAGAGTAATTCTTAGTCAAATGGCTGAACAACTCACAAGAAGTGATTTGTCTTTTAAGATAACAGATTTTAAAAAATAACCTCAGAACACATGAAATAAGGCTTAAATGCCATTATGACAAAAGACACTTAAGCTACTGATAATCATCCTGTGTATATTTACACTCCACATGTTTATGTGACAGACAGATCTAGACTTGCTTCAACTACCTTTTCAGCATATTTTTGAATATTGTTAATGCTATGAAAAATGTTACATATATGAGTAAAGAACCCCTGTAAGTGAAAAGGAAACTTCCATCCTCATTATTGTTGGCCCTTGTCAAAAAAACATCTTGTTGGAGTAGATAAGTGATTTTTAAAATTAGAGGCGAAAGAAACCTGTTAAATTGTTTTGTTCACTATGACAAACTGGGCATGCTGCCATTATATTTTATCTAGATGAAAATGTTAATTCACTGGTTCATAACAGGTACCCTTTTCAGCCTCAAATGTTCTTTTCTCTAAATGCTTTTCTTTTTCAGTAACACTGTTGAGATCACGGTCTGATTTGATCACCTGGAAGGTGTTCTCAAGATACATTCCTAATAATACCCCTAAGTATAATTATAGGTCTACTTAGATTAGTTTTTAATCAAATTTGGGTCTTCATGGTGATGAATAAGGAAGATCTTGTACAGAAGCTATCTGGCTCCCAGAAGTCTGGATTTAAGACCAGGTTTGTCTACAAGCTCTCAGTGTGACTCTGAAGAGCTCATTGAATTTCCCTGTTCTCTAGTGTCAATAATAACTCTTTACTGACCTTCACTGAAGAGTCAACAGGATTAACTCAGGTGCTGTGGGGGCCTTCAGAGACCTCTCTGTTAGTTATATGGAGTCTCTAATTCTTTGCTATGTAAAACCTGGTAAAACCTGCTTCTTCATCCCTAAGAGAATGACTCCTACAGTTTAAATCTATCTGAGCACAAAAAGGCTCCTTTCCTACCCAAAGAAAGCAGGAGAGTTTGCAATATGGATCTCTGCAATGCTAAAACAGGAAATGAAGTGATGGGAATTACATGAATCATGTAGATTGAGTCTAATACTCCGTTCCTAAAAACCCAGGAAAAAAATTATGAAACAATGGTGTGTCTTATGCTCACAAAGATTTCTAATTCCGTTTCTTCAGAAGAGGAAATCCTATCAACACCATCTTTACATTTGTGAAGAGACACATGTGAACAGCTTCTGTGATGCTTTTTGATCTGTGCAGGACTTTGAACTGCTCATAATTATTCATTCACTATCTTTTTGATGAAGAGATTCTAATTTCAGCTGAAATTCATAGAGTCATAGAATGGTTTGAGTTGGATAGACCTTCAAGACCTTCAAGGTCATCTAGTTCCAACCTTCCAGCCATGAGCAGGGACACCTTCCACTCAGTCAGGTTGCTCAGCACCTCATCCAACCAGGCCTTGAACACTTTCAGGGATGGGGCTTTCACAACTTCTCTGGACAACCTGTTCCAGTGCCTCACCATCCTTGAAATAAAGAATTTCCTACCTGTGTGTGGTAAAGAACATTAGTGGATTAAAATGTCAGTTGCACACTCTTCAATTGCTTCATCACAAACCTTATTCCTATACAACCAAACATCAATACAGCTTATTTTTTTCATGCCCACATAGTCTGTGTCTGTAGTAGTGCCCATTATGGTAGCATTTTGTCTGTCTTGGAAAGCTGACAGTAAGTTAATGTTTGATAATAAACAAAAAATTCAGCTGAATTTACTGAAGTTTTTACTGGTGCTACCAGAATCTGCAGAAACTATTTTGGAAAAAGAAAGACTGAATAGTTTTAGGCTTTTCTGAACTTTAGGGTGTGTTAATGTTCATTCATGTCAATGTGGCTCTTGGCTTCTCTTGATTATTATATATTCAAGCTTGTCATCACTGTCAGAGTAAACAAGTGACCCAATTCAGCTTGGTCTTCACCTTTCACCCACGTAAAATTTCAAAAGGAGACTCATTGTTTTTGCATGTGTCGTAACCCTGTAATTATGAAGAAATTCAGTAGCAAATTACTTCCATGGCTTTTCCCCTCCATTCTCAGCAGTTGAAAGCATTCCTTCAAGAGACATTAAATAGTCTCAATTTCCCTGTTCTTATGAGGATACCATACTAATGAAAATATACACTAAAGATTTTTTCTGAGACAGAAAAACTGGAAAAGTCAGTGGAAGTAAATTCATTGCCGGTTAACAGTTACAATTTGGCACACATTCCTTTTATTTCTCAACACTTTATTAATGTTGGAAAGGTACACACTGGTGAACATCTCACAACTTTGAAGAAGATCCTGCATGCACAAAAAATGTCTAATCATCTATTGCAATAGTATTTCCAGGTTCCTAGAGCCAGATTGTCATATATTGCTGCTGCTGCCATAATATGGGGAAATAGTGTGGAAAAAATAGTGGATCAAATTACAGAACATGTCCACATATGTCCTGTGAAATAAGTGGTGTGATAAAATGCTAAGAACTTGATGCCAGTCTCTACCATATTCTATCAACCACCAAAAGAAATTAACCTAAACTTAAATGTATAGGTTAGGAAATACTGTCAGTGGTTATACATATTGTGACATGGCTGCTCTGGAAAAATGTGTAGAAAAGGCTGTTGTCCAGCCTCTCAAACCACAACAGCTAGAACACGTAGTGGACTCCAGTGATACTTGTTGTCTCACTGAGCCTCAAGTAGCTGACTTGTGAATGCAAAATCAGTATGACATTTTGGAAGGCTGCTTTTATTTGCAATATGTTTTCCTATGCTTGCCAGCTCTGAAGATGAAAGACAACCTGACAGTATTTTAAATAATGAGCTCTTTGATCTGAAGATATATGAAACAACCTTTTTTTCCCTGACACATTTTTGGTGAATTTGTCTGAATACCATAAATTGTGTATCTAAGAAACAGCCTTCAAGCAATTCCTTTGAGTTCCTGCTCTGTTAATAAAACCTACTTTTATTGACAGGGTAGAAGCAAGTTTGCCAAATGCTGGAAAGCTAGGATGACAGCTGATGTTCCTCTTTTCATAAATCCACTATTTCAAGTCATTTTGCAGTGGGACAGTCAGAATAATCTAGAATCTGACATTGTTCATGAGTTGGTTAAGCCTAGAAATACTGGTCTAGAGACTTTGTATTAGGATTCTGCGGCTTAGCTGGTTTGAAGACAAAGAAGTAACAGTAGAGGAGATAAATGCCATAAACAAGGTATGTTGAACCTTATTGAGTAGACTGTCCATTGTATTTTGTTAAAAAGTTAATATTACTCTATTACATTACACTGGAAGACTTTGTATACCTGCAGTTTCTAACAGCACCAGGGTTTGTCTTAGCTGACGTGGCTGAACTTCAAGATTTTTGTTCTACCATTGCCAAAAATGGACTGTTTAAGAGCAAGCTATATTTCAAGTAATTGCTTTGTGATGAGGTATAATAATGGGATGATGGAATACAGGTAATTCAGATTCATGCTGATTTTATGTGTCCTAGCCTTTTAAAAACAGCCTAATTAAACTGCATACAAAAACAATACCAGCAGAATTACTTGAGTTGATCTCTGTTCTCATACCTTTCATTTCTTTGCAATTAACTATATTGTCTTCACATACTGGCAGGAAAAAAGAGTGTAATTTCATGAATTCCAGCTGATCAAGTGGTATTGTCCAGCTTCCCAAAAGTGCCAGTGGGCCCTCATTGTACCACTGAGAGCAGAGAAGCACTCTGTCAGAAGTGCTGTTTTGCAAAGTTGTGAGGAAAAAGAGGATGCAAGGAATCTTTCTTTCCTGAGAAATATTCTGCGTGATGCTGATGAAAGAGAAGGAAGAAATGAGTGGGAAATGGGCAAAAGATCCCACTCCAGGCTTTGATTGATATCCATAGTTGTCTTGCTCTGTAGATCTTTCTTTGTGCTACCTGGCTTTGGCTCCTGATCCTCACCAGAGCCCTGATTCAGTGACCATGGCACTGCTTACAGTGATGTACATGCCCCGCCTGTGTCCATAATGCCACGTGGACTTTATCATATTGAAATGCAGTTATGTTCAATCCCTGCATGACCTGGGGCTCCAGTGCTTGCTCCCAGACTGCTGCAGGGAGCACTACTGATCTGAGATATTCCCACATCAGTGCTTTATTAGCAAAGCAGACAGCAGTAAACCTCCACCCAGCCATTGACCAGCCTGGGGACAGGACAGTCAATGGGCTGACCTGAAAACCATGAACTCTGGAATAATGTAAGGTTTCATTTTTTTCTTTCAGGATTATATAGACTGTCCAATTGAAGGTTGAACTTGAAAGTCTATGATTAGGTTATAGTGCAAGCATGGATTTAATAAGGATGGCTAAGGGACTTTAAAATTCCTTAGCAGGACTAGATGTAAGGTCTGCTTGTGTTTCCTCAACCTCTCCACATTCCCCACTCATGTGAAGATCACCTCTGCTTTTGTAATGGGACTCAGTCATCCCCAGAAATTAGGTTTAGGCTGTGTAGTTTGTAGGCTGTGATTTCCTTGATGTCTCTACAAAATTCAGAGTTGTTTATTCTTCCATGTCAGGTGTCTTCACTCTTCCCCACTCATTTGGTTTTGCTGAGCTCAGAGGCATCAGATTCAAATCAGTCATGCGTAGCATTTTAATATTAAGAAGTTACCTAATTAACTCAAGAGAGATGCTAGAATCCAAAAATGCATATTTTGGCAAGGGTTAAACCTTAATCTCAAAAACTACATGCCAATTCAAAGTGTATTTGTGTGCAGATTTATCTGAGAGTGGCTTGGCACTAAAGGATTTTCCATTGGCGCTAAAAGAGCCACTGCATGCCAAGAAAGTAAATATCAAACAGAAATGTGCCAGTATTTCCTGCTAGTCTCACATTTTTGAAACTTTTTCCATCCTCCATGCCATTGATTTTTGATATGCTCTCAGGCTTCCTAGGGAAAGGCTTTTGAGTTTCACCCCAGGATGCTGAAAGTCTTCTAATTTGAATACTAAAAATGTTAAATGAAAAAGGACCCCTCCCCCTTCTGACACCCTGAGGAAAAATCCCAGAATCTTTTCCTATGAAATGCTGGAAGACTTCAACGAGTTTTTCAACCATCCAAAATACACAACAAATAGAATGTGACTTTTTTTCCAACTTTTGCACAAACGAGTTGGTAAAGCCTCTCCGCCTCTTTTTGGGATCTCTCATCCGTACAGTTCTGGTTGTATTTTGTTACTGATTCCTGTGTCTCAGTTCCCCACAATTGGCATTTTAATTTTTTTCCCCTCTCATCCCTACACTTGGAGCTTTCTCCCTGCTTCTGCATGCCAAGTTCCACCTTTGAAACTCTGTCCCTTGGAGACTCTCTCACAAGTCGTCCTTACACCATTGACCACTCAGTCCTGGGGCTGCACTGCATTTCTTTGTGCCTGTGGTGCATTCTCAGACCAGGAGTTCTCCAGTCCTGGAAGCAGATGGCATTGATCAATCTCCCAACCACTAGACTTGTTTCAGGACACTCTTCAGTCACAATGGGATCATATTTAACAAATGTTCTGTACCAAAACAGCAGTAATAAAAGTATCCAGACTTTACTTCTTGGCCAATTCATTAGATGAAAAGAGAAAATGTCATAACGCACAATTTAACATATTTTATAAAGCATAGACTATTTTGTTTCTATTTCTAGTTTGTTTGCCAGCCATAAGAACATTTTTTCATTATTGTTTATAATATTATGTACAAAACTCCTATATTTCTTAATAACCTTCTTGGCTTGCCTAACCACAGTGTTCAAACATCTGTCAGGTAGATCTTCTAGATTCTGGACATGGTACAACATGGAAAAATGCAGTGAAAATCAAAAATACTTTTGCCTTACTAATAAGGAACTTTAAAAGGCATATTGCTTGAATTTGATGCTAGTATGAAGTGGTTTTCCTCTTAAAAATGATTTGTCTCATTACAATTTTTTAAGTTCTCTGGAAACCAGTAGAGCCTGAAGATGGGATACCATGAGTTTCTTAAAGTTATTGTGTGATGGAGGCAGAAGTAATAACTGCTGTCATCATCCCTTCTCACCTGACATTCCTAATGCCACAGATAACATAATCAGAAATAATTATCATATGATGGAGGAAATATTATTTAGAAGCAACTTGCACATAAATAGAGCTCCTGAGATGCTGGAGCTGGGCAATAGGAAATGCAGCACAGGGTTGAATGGAGGCTCTGTGTGTGCACGTTTATCTGTACAACCACATGCACACATTTGAATTCACTAAGAGAAAGAGACAGGAAGGGTGTTGTGCAGTAGAAGCTGAAAAGAATTTTTAAAATTTAAAAAACCCAACCAAAACAAATGAAATTATATGCCTAAGTCTATGTTGATACTAGGAAAGTAGTATATGCACAAACAATAAAATCAGATTGAGGGTTCACTTTGTGTATACACTTTATAAATTAAAGACAGCATTCTGCTCCTGGGTCTGAACTGTAGATCTCAATTGCACATTCTTTGCTGGAGTGAACTCACACCACACAGGGGCAGGGGGCTGCACAGAGGGGTGGTGGCAGGGAAATGCCCTGCTACATCTGGGAGAAAAATGCTGCACGAAATCCAGGGTGCTGCAGAGCTCTTCTCAGGTCATGGCACTGCATGGTCCCAAGGTGGGGCTGGGCATGGTCTGTGTGATCCTGGCACTGAAGGTGTTGCTCACGTCAGGCCTTGCTTCTCAGAGGGTGTATGGCCAGATGCCATGGCTTGGGGCTCTTTGGGAGCGCCAAAGTGCATCACTGGGACTCCTAAAGGGCCACAATCATTGGCCTCTTTCAGTGACCACTTACTGCTGGAATACTTGAAGACTCTGTGCTCAGCTACGTCTGTGATTATAAGTCAATAAATAAAATGAAATGAAATGAAATAAAATAAAATAAAATAAAATGAAGTAAAATAAAATGTACCCCAGACTACTATTTTTACAAGCTTCTGGAGTGAGAAATATGTAAAGTCTTTCCACTAGAACAGTCATATCTTTTTAATCTGTGCCCCTGGAAGAGGGCAAATTGAAAGACTGAAAGACTCCTTTTACCCTTGTGTTCCTTGTTGACTTTTATTTAAAATTTCACCCCAAATATTATCCAACTAAAAATCAGTGTTGGTGAATTAATTTTTTTTCCTTAACTGTCTCTGCTGGGGACCTCTGTCATTAGAAATCATCATCATAAAGCTCCTTTGCTTCAAATCCTTACTGTAAAAACTGCTGTAAGCCATGTTTTATATATAGTGAATCCTTAGCCTTACCCAAAACTGGAGTGAAGAAACTCAGTGAAAGGCCAGGTCTCGGTGATGAACTTAATTCTTTTTGAAGCTAGGTAATATGGAATAACAGCAGGGAAAGAACCCCACCAACCACAAAAAAAAAAGAACCTCTATTCACTCACTGCAGGAACTGTGCAACAAAACCCTTGACACAGACTTAGGGTGGTGTCACTGCATCTCACCTGTGTGAGGAAGCTCTGGAGCTGTGCTGTCAGGAAGCCCTTTCTTCTCCTGTGATGTGCTGTGTTTTTGCTACAGGTTTTAGAATGTAGATGAGCAAAAAGACCATGGCTAGTCCGAGCTGTATCAGCTCAGGGTTTGTAGCAATCTACCCACTCTGAAAGTTAATGCTGCTGACTGTGCCCATGAGAAAGCCCTTGGGCAGGTTCCTTTCCTAAAGGTAGATCAGAGGAGAAAATCTGTGAGGACACAGGCAGTTTAATCCACATACAAGCAATGTGTTCTCTCTTTTCCAATGGGTATAACAAACTGATCAGGCATAGATTAAACTTCTCCTCAACAGGAGACTATGCTAAAGGAAAGAAGAAATGTGTTTTTAAAAAAACAAGTGATATTTGATACAAAAATTTCAGGAAAACAATTATGCTGGTTTATATTCTCTTGGAATAATTCACTTGCTGCTACTCAGCCTGTTAGTATAATTGGGCACGCTGTAATTTACGGTAGGTTTCTGCTGCCAACCTCTGTTCTGTAATTCATTAGTTTCAAGTTGCTGCCACAACATATAACTCATTAAAACTAGAGATCTTCCTAATTTTAATGGAGAAAAAGCACCCATGCTTATGTACTGTAAAAGTTTTGAAGACTTTATTCAAAATGGACTGAGATCAAGACAAGTCATGATGCAAAAGATGGAAAGCAAAACCCTGTCTTGCCTTGTTAATGGACATGGTTGCTGTGTGAGTGACAATATTTTGGTCCCAGACAGTATTTTGGTTCCAGAAAGAATGAACTTAGACTTTCGTGCTTAAACAGCCTAAAATAGTCATTAACCACACTGCTCCTGGGTGTAAATGATTTTCATGCCAGAATAGTTTCTGTGATTCGAACAGGTATAGGGAGCCCCTGCCATGGTTTTGAATGTTTATATAGGAGTCAGATAGGTCAATGCTCTATTTCCAGTCAAATATTGATGGGCAGTATCTGTCTGGCCACTAGATTATATGTTAGGATGGACCTATGAATAGCACCATGGAAAGATATTTTATTCATGCAGGTGTTCAGGAAAGGATATAGTGCATGGCTGGAGCTGAGGAACGTGTCTCCAATGGCGCCTTTGAACATGGGACCCCTGGCAGCCCTGCTGGCCTCAGCCTTCTAAATCCATGATCCTGTATCAATTACTGCTCGTTAGCAGATTCTGGACTACTCTGTTCCGAGGGGAAATGGGGATAGAGCGCACTGTGTGGATAGATCCCTGACCACTGGACCTCAGGGAGAAGCCAGCCATGGGTAAGTCCCATGCTCAGCATGTGACAATTCACAGTTCTGATTATAGACTCTGTCTATAAGAGAGACTGCTCTGGTTAAATGCAGCTTTTCTCTTGGGCCTTGTAAATCTAGAAGTGCTGTTTCTGTTAAGAAATATTGAAGTCAGACACCTTCTCACCAGGACTGGCTTGCTGGGAAAATTGTAGCTTGAGCTAGAAGGAAAGATCTTTTGTCAAAACCTGGAAGAAAATGAGAGGAAAGCTGGCAGAACGGAGCTAGTACCCAGCAAAAAAGCTATTAAGTGTCAGAGTCTGGGGCCATGGGCAGCTGTTCTCTGCTAACACTTTCTAGCTATGTCCTTGCTATGGAATTCAAAGGGGTAATTTTCAAAGGTTCCTTACCAGTTTCTAGTTAAGTACAAGCTAAGGCACTTTGCTTGCCCTCCCTCTCATTAGGTTACCATGCAAGGGTGATGATTTGCGATGTTTGTATTAATTGCCACTGTGAACTCCTACCTCTCTGTCTGTGGTTAGTTTCCTTATTGCAAACCAGGAGGAAAAAAAAGGCTTATTTCAGCCACTGCTCACTTATAAGAGCATGTCAGGAAGCAGGAGCCCGTGCCAGCTGCTGATTTTTCCTCCAGCAGCCTTTTGGAGAGCTATGGGAACTCCTGGACATCTGAAGCCCTGCTCAGCACAAAGTTCTGCAACAGGACATCAAAAGGAGTTATCAGTACCATAGAAGAAGAACAAATCTACTCACAAATCTGCTTCAGAACAAAGTCTAGCAACCATAGAACTGGTTTCTCCCTCTAGATTTGCCCTGCAGTGCCCGCAGGTACCTTTATGCATGATTCCTTTGACAGTTATGGTGGTGGTAAGAAACAGCTGGGAAGATGGCAATACATCATTCTGACTGGTTTTGCTTCAGAATTTTCATGAGGAAGCAGGGAAAGATTCAGGTCTCTACTAATTTGCTTGTATATTCAATTTTATGGGTGCAGCTGCTAAAGTGAGATACTTCACAAGTCTGAAACATCAGAAGCCTTAGAGATCAGACATTTCGTTTGGAATCAAGTAGCTATGGAGGCAGAAATCCATATTCAAAGGTTTTAAAGCACTTTCCCTATGCTGTAGGTAATGAACAGGAGAGCAAGCAGAGGGGAAATCAATCTGAGACCATGCCTATGTTAAGCCAGGTGCTGATAGGAAATCGTGTAAATTTCTCCTCATATTTCCATACTAAAATATAACTTTATGTGAAAAATTGTGTATTAAATTACACCACCTTGTGTGGCCATATAGATTACTATTATTAGTGTGTCTATTATCTTGTGGGGTTGCTTCTGTTTAGGTATATTTGTTTACACAGTATATAAGAAATTTGTCCCAGGATTAGGGTCCCACTGAACAGCAAGCAAGTAGTGTGTCAGCAAGCAAAAACTGTGCTGGCTGGATACATCTTGTTAGCTGAGACAGCACTTGGCACATTATGTGCTAACACCACTACATTCATGTTATCTAGTCCTACTTTAAGTCACTCAGTGACTTAGAACAGTTGAAGTGTGTGGACACGGAATCACAATTCAGTGTGATACAGTAAAAATAGGTTAAAAAATGGAAGTTCATCATGGGAGCTGCTGTAGCTCAAGGGTGTTCAGTCATGTGCTGTACCCTAGTGAGTACTGTCTGCATTTTTTCTTTGACTATATTGCCTAACACCTTCCCGCAGCACATTTTTAAATTCAAGACAGTCCAAGACAAACCTAGAGGTGTCAATACCTAAAAGCAAAGCAGCATAATTCAAAACAAAAAGAAGAAATCTAAACATCTTTAGCTGAATGGGAAATACGTGGAACAACAGTGACTTGGACTCTTAGGAAGAAAAATAAAGAAATCTGATTGGTCTGGGAAGAAAAAAAAAAGAAACTATCTGGCACTTCTTTCACATTACGTGCAAAAATAAGTCACAAAACTTGAAATAACTTCAAAATACGTGAAATGTTTTATTGTGGAAAAGGCAGCACCTACTTACATGTTTCACGAACTTTGTGTTTGGTCTTCTCTTCAGTAAAATATTGTTAGCTTTGCCCTGTAGAAAATTTGGAGCCCGGTCTGTCTCTGCATAACGATCTGTTACAGAGGGTTGCAGAATGCCAGAGTGCTTCTATTTTAATTCTTCACGTAAAGACTTCTCTTCCCAGCTAGAAAAGACCTTTGATTTTTTAACGAATGTCTCAGATGATCTGAGAACTAGGGGGTGTGTTAGTAATCACTTGAGTTTACAAGTGGAACAATTCTTTTAGCCAAACTGGATGAAGGATGAAGGGGAGGGGAAAAGCCTTCTTAATCCCCTCACACCTATGCCCACCAAGGAAAGAGAGAGAAAAGCTAATTTCCTAATGTCCCCCACCCCAGCCTCATGGAAGAAAGAGATAAAAAGGAACAGAAAGATCAAAAGTCTCTGAAAAAATATTAAACAGTGATGCTGAAAGCTTTTACATATCTGGTTCTTTAAGCCACACCAGAAAGACATGACCAGGCAGGTAAGTGACCACTGGATTTCAGGTACCCTCATAAGTCATAGCTCATTTTTTTTTTCTCATCTTACAGTATGGGGCAAACCTCCCTTGGCATTTCCATTCTGGCTTTGCCTTCTACATGTTCTGCCTTACCCACTGCAGGAAAGTCCATACACCAAGAATTTTTAGTATGAAACAGAGTCTCATAAGAAATTGTCATGAGAGATTTCTGCAGGAACAGCTGTCATTATCAGCAGCAACATTGAAGACCCAAGGCAGCCTTCCTGTAGCAAATGGATTTTTAAAAATTCTACATTTGAAAATGTTGTACTGTGTCTGGAAATAGTGAGATGTGGCTGCTACCAAGGTTGAAAATCCAGACAGTGTTATTAATATACTTTTAAGGTTAGAAGTCCAAGAAGAGCACACACAAGATCGGACAACAGTGAAATATAGATCCAATTTTTACTTTTCAGATACTAAAAGCAATTGTAAAAACATTATTTCACAAGGAAAGAATGATCATTAATCACTTTGACATTATCCAGACAGCAATTATACCCTAGCTATGCAAGGTAGTTATAATTACACCAGGGGAAAGGTCTCTGACAAAGCCATAATAACTGGCTCTCTGTTACACAGCTGCCCATCTCCATAAAACATAGTAGAAAGTACAAACCCTGTTGTCCAGTTGACTTTGTGGGAAAAGTGGAACAGCAAGAGGCAAATCCTCACGGAGAAGGGGAAGGAAAAAACCCCTGGGATATCTGCCTGGAGCAAACCAGTCACTTTGATGCCCAAACTGCTGAGTTTTAGAACATAATAGGAAACAACAGATTTTGAGGCTGCAGTCATGGCTCAGGAGCACTTCTCTTGCTCAGATGTTTTCAAGCTTTTTCTCAGTCAGAAAGCAGAGCCACACACATTTTTAACGAAGGAAAGCTGAAACTGAAGAACGCATTTTTATGGCAAAGGGTGGTTACATGTCAAATCCCCAGGCCCTCAGAGCACAAGGGGGCCGTGCTTCTGTGTTTTAAAATACTTCCCTAAAGTAGCTCTGGTGCAATGTGTCCTCTGTCAGATCTGGACAGATCTTCCAGGAAGCGTGGCTGCAGCGCGCCTGTGACACTGCAGGAATTATTGGCACACTCCTGCGTGCCACAAATGCCTCTCTGCAAGCTGGCCCATCAGTTTTCTGGTTGCCTAAAAGCTGAGATTCTTTTCTGAACTTACAAGGTCAGCCTTGTGCTACCTCACAGTCATTAAACACGACATCGCTAGCTAAAGGTAAATAAATACACTATCTTGGAGAAAACAGAGTTCTTGGTGGTTTCTCTGGAGCTGACTTTTTTCTCCCATCCTGGGAGCCCTCCTTTGCCTCTTCCCCTGCTGAAGTCTGTTTTGGGGTGTGCCCTGAAACTGTATAATAAAAACATGTATTATTACTGGCAAATTCCCTGTGAAAAATCATAACAGTGGATGATTTTAGGCTTGCCTTAGCAATAGGAGCTACCAGCAGAATTCAGTAACTGTTAAACTGTCCAAGCTGCTTCATTATTTGCTGACCTGAATACATTTCTTCCTAAGCAATTAAAATTCTGTTGTAGAAATGCTTTCAAATACCCCACTTCACTGTGATTTTTATTTGAATGATCATGTATGTAAAACACAAATGAAAACAGAAAAATATATAAGATATATAATATATAGCACCCTTTGTAAAACCATTCAGAAAAAAAAATTACATGAGTGTTAGGCATTTTTAGTTGAGGAATATATCAGATCCAGAGCTGAAGGAATCTTCCAGAGAAGTTGTAATTATTTGAATTTGTGATGCCACACTGACTTAGCTTGTTCTGTTGCCTCTTGGTGTTTTGTTTTCCATTTATCTTAAGTGTTTTGGTTTACAGCAATACTGGCAGAAGTAAAGAAAAATTTAAAATTTCCTATATGAGTGGATATTTCCAACAAGATCTGCAGCAGACATATTTCTGTGGCCATGATGAAATTTCTCTGCAGTCTCTGCTCCTGTGTATGGGTGTTTAGACATCTGATTCGGGAGAGGTAATTCTGCCAAATTACTTGAGCACTATTTCCAGAGCTGATAGTATTGGGCATTTTTTCTAAGTTCATAAAAACTGGAGAAATATTACAGCAGATTTGCAGCTTCTGTAAACTAAGTGGTTAACTCATGGTCTTATTATTCACCAAGATAAACCTAAAAATGCGTTTCTTGACATTACAGAAATCCAAGGACCAGCTAAAACCTCTAAACGTATTCATCTTTAAATCACAGATTAATCTATTTTTTCTTTACCTGTGAATATTTGGGTACTTGAGGCTGACACTATAACCTGAGTTACCACAGGGAGTGAAGAGGGAGTAGCTGGGGGACCAAATGAAGCTAACAGTAGTTCGGAGACAAACCACAATTTTAGATATATTTGCACCAAGGGTTCTGCATAAAGCAGCTGTTGAGCTTGGGAAACACCTATTTCTTCCCGAGGAAGAACACCTCCCAGGGTTTCCCAGGGGCAACGTGGCTCTGTGAGCCCTTGAAGATGAGAGTGGAGAGCTGGGGACAGCAGCACTGACCGCCTTCCTGTCGCGTGATTTGAACTTGGTCAGTGTCTCCAGCGTTTCTCAGTTGTCCAAAACAACAGTAACAGCAATGACAGAGATTGCCCCTCTAGCAATTTCTGGAGAAGGAAAGACATTTCCCTCTTTTGCTTCTGCACAGTGATAATTCTTTTTCATTTCTAACATATGCATCTTTGTGTTATTATTTTGAATAATGAGTGACAAACAGTGGTAGACACATCTACTATGGAGATTAATAAGATCATTAATAGTTTTTAAGATGACACTTTTGCATTCAAAATAGTTTATTATGTTAACGTGCCATGTCATGTTTCTTTCACTATCGTGCTCAGCCTTTTTTTCTCTTTACCTCTCAGTGTTTTTCACAACATATGAATTGCCCTAAGCAAGGCTTTGATCTTGCAAATGTGTGCAGACTATTTACCTAACATGAGCCATCCTCTTACATCCAATTAGACAATTGCTTGCAGAAATTCTTGCCTAAGTATTTGATGATCAACGTTTTAAATTTGCATTGGAGGAAGGACAATGTCTCACTCCGTGTTTGCAAACCGACAGTACAGCTGGATCCAGTTTCTGGTTCTGTGTGCTAGCTACGTATGCACAAGGTTGAACCCACAACGGTATATACTAATGATAAAATATTTACCCATCCAATTGGTAGATATTCTGAAGAACAATTTTTAAAAGAAAGGTTTTATGTAATCATGGAACACACCTGATGTTTGCATGAACAATATTACGCATTAGCATATATCAAATAAATAGTTAAATTGGTCATAAAATCAAATGTATAGATTCTTCTGAGGGACTTTAGATAGGCCTGATTCCTTGTGAGTAAGCATCCACAGCTGGTTTTCACCACAGCTTTCATTTGCTGGCAAATATACAAGATTTTCTTTGTCTCTTTGTTTCAAAGTTCACCATTTCCACTATTTATTGCTCACGTCTGACATACTGTCCCTCAACTCTAGTACACAAGGTCCCTTATCTTTTTTTCCCTCTTTCCATTGCAACTAGTGACACCCCCCAGGGGAAGACCATTAGCAGGTAGAAGTCTGAGAAATACGTGTATTTGCTCAGTGCCTTTATGGGGGCTAAAAGTGTAGCTGGAACTATGTGTCCCCTTTGATGCTGTACCTTTTGTACCCTTGCTAGAGATTTTGTGGGCACAGCAAAAGCAGCTGATGGGGACACAATTAATTAGTGTTTGGAAGAACACAACTAAGAGCAACAAAACTTTGGTTCACAGTTCTGCCTTCAGTTCTGTGACTAAGTGGAAACCAAGCAATCATGGAGGTGCCTATCAATATGTCTACATTTACTAAGAAGCAATTTTTTTTTCAGTGTTGCTGGCCTGTGCAATGGGTTGTGTGAAGGAGGGACGAGAATGATCCTAGACACACTTGTGTTTATTTTAGGTGGTTGTGACTCACAGGATGAGCTCAGGTGATGCAGTAGTGCCTGCTCAGTCAGCTTTGGAAATAACCACTACTGAATGATGGAAGTGCCCTGCTTTCTATGTCATGGATTAACACTCCAGTGTGCTGGCTGCTACACAAATACCAAACAAAGACTTGTTCCTTGCCTCAGGAGCTTCTTCCACAAATAATAACAAGTTGATGTGAGTTATCTCCCTTACTATCGAAAACAATTCCAACTTTCACCAGCTCTCTCCCCTCACACACATTTTCTGGGGCCCCCATGGACCTACAAACACTCGATTTTTGGAAAATTCTCTATGCATGCACAGTACCTAAATAACTGAATTTCTTTGCAGACATCTAATCTCACCTGTAGACAGCCTTTGGAAAATATTCACCAAGGCTCCAGACCAGGTGCTGTGCGCAGCCACAGGCACCCAGTTCATCCTCCCTGGGAGCTGTGAGTGTGAGCTGAAGTTCATGGCACTTCCTGAAGAATTTCAAGGAGGAATATAACAAACAGTCCAAGTATTCATACCAAGAGCTTTGTTTTCAGTTTCACTGCAATAACAATTAGCAACTAGTTGGCTTTTGGCCACTGAAAATTATATAGCCAACTGGCAAAAAGTAAAATTTTTTCCTGGCTTTATGCTTACAAGCTGGGTGGCATAGGAGGACTTTGGGAGTGTATATAACACTAACCTCCGCAGAATAATGCACGAGCTAGTCAAAAGTGCTTTCTTCACACAGCCAAAGGCTAATTGCCAACCAGCTTCATCGACCTTCGTCAAAACTGAGCTTTGTTAAACAGTGACATTTGCCACTTTCTCTTTTTGCCTGTTTTTCTCATGTTGTCTTACTTTCTCCCTTGCTGAATGTTGGTTTTATTTTGTTTTGTTCCATGTACATGCACAAAACTCTTCCTGGTCTGGGAAAATTTGCAGATAGAGGCAAACTCCCAGCACCAAGAAACATTTTAACAGCAGTGCAGGATCTGTTCATGATACCCATCACCGGTGCTCTGGGAGATACAGTAACTCACTGGACCCCACAGCTGCCCTGTACTGACTATGCAGAGCTGAGAAGTGCTCAGGGCTGGGTACTTCCACCCCGAGGAGTACCAGGTCCTCAGAGAAGATGCTTTGATTGCAACTGTCTCCTTCTGCAGTCGTACCTGTTTGCCCAGATTTCCCCCCTCCCCAAGGCGAAGCTGCCTCATTAGCAAGCTGGCAGGTTTCAATCCACCATCTCCAGTTCCAGGCTGAGAGCTGAAAACATGTAACAAGTAAATAGAAGTTTACGACATTATAATTGCAAATATTTCTGCTTTGTTTTCATCTCAAGGAGGAGAATTTTGGAATGAAAGGAGATCAGAGGCTTGCCAATGCGTGAAGTTTTATGGGCTTATGTCCCAAAATTATAGCACCAGTCAGTTAGGAGCTACATCAGTGCTTTGAATGCTGCTTAAAACCAAAGCAAATTCCAAATAAAAATAATTGGTTTCTTTAGTAAATAACTATTACTAGAATAGATAATATCAACATTACCATAATTAACATCCTTGTAAAAGGAAAAAGTGACAGAAATGAAAATTATATGAAATCTATACTTTAGTAGAAGTGTGAACATTTATTTATGTGTCTAAAATAACAATCAAAAATTTGTTAAGTCAAACACTCAAAAATGAAGAAAGTCAGGCTGCCCATGACCTTCTAAGTATTCTCTAACTTTTCACTTAACTGTAAATATAATAGCTCAGAACTAGTTTCAGCAACCCCTGGGGCAGACTGAGTTGCAAGCTCCCCTGCTTTTGTCACAATCTTCTGTTTTTCCTTTGAATTCCACAGCTCACATATTCAAGTACTGCGTGAGAACTTCAGCTGTCCTTTTTATCCTCCTGCAGAATATGGATAAAATTTTTGGAGTTTGACCCCAAAAATCTTAAAAGAACTTTAAAATGCCCAGGTTCATTACTTCAAACCATGTTCTTACTTATAAGCCAGCTATTTGAGGCACAGCTTGTACCTTTTTAACATAAATATCACCTTAAGCACTGTGAAAATTAGACAGTAAATCCAGCAGGCACTATGTAGGCACCAGAATAAAAGTGCTGGTTTTCACACAAGTTTTTCAGTGTGGTGAGAATTTGTAACTTCCATTAACTCAGTGAGCTTATAAAGGAAGCCTGAAGCCATGTTTTTGTTTTAATGGAATACAGGTTAGTATCTTTATGTAGCAAGGCACATTAAATCTATTTAATACTGAGACTTTTTTAATACTGAGATATCAAGATAGCTAACTGGAGAGCAGTGAATTTGTGAAAATACACCCAATATTTGCAGCAATATATAGTAAGGTCAAGATGGGAACTCAAATCCCCTGAGGCAGTAAACAAGGTTGCTTGCTATCAATTCAAGCTAAAACTTCTATTTTTTTGTCACTAGTCCATGAGATGAAGCTTTGCAAACTGCCAAGTCAAATCTTTTCAAACAAGCAACAGGTTAAGCTCAGAGGAACAAAAATGATCTTTATTTCAAGTGTCTGATAGCTTCAGTAACCTCAGAATAACTTAGCTTGCATTCTGGGATCACTTTTCTGCAAGGGGGCAAAGTTGCAAATAGTATAAATTAAAAGCGGTAAAAATATTTATTGGCAACCTAAGTTTTTAGGAGCACGATTTTATATGTCTCTGTTTGCATAGCTTCAGCATAAATGAGGCAATATTAATACCACAAGAAGGTCTGTTTGCATGCTGCTCCAAGAATTTTCATGCAAAGGAAAAAATGCTTGCCTTGGCCATTATTCTTTACAACTAGAAATCCTGGTTAGCTTAAAAAAATAAAGGTTTTTCGAAAACGTTTATATATATATATGAATTTTTTTGTGATCGTGGAAAGAAAAGATAATTACTTAGAACATCTGATAAAGCTTCATATTAGGATAATCACATCACTATTTTTGTATATAAAAGGCATCTTACCAGGGCTCATTGTCTGTGTGGAACAGCACTCATCATGTGTTACTATACTCAGAGTGCAGCTGTAGGGCTTCTCTGTGCAGAACAGAGATGGAGGTGTCCCCATTTTGGACACAAAACTTGCATTTCTTCTCGACTAGCTAGAAACAGTCTATACACATCAGACAATCCCTGTCTTGCATCTTTGTCCCAGATCCATTTTTCCTTGATGGTGTTCATGTCTTCAGCCAAACCCAGCTGGCAGAAGGGAGCACTCACCAGGCTGCTGCCACCTTGTACCAAGCGGGGCACAAGGGCTGCTTGCACTAAGCCAGTTTCCAATTCCAACTCTGCAGCAACATATAAGTTCAGACTAATGTGAAAGCAAGGCAGAGATATCTGCAAACTTCTAGTGAGAGTCCTCTTCCCTGTGCAGTGCCAGTACACAGAAATGTACAAGAAAATAGGGCTGCTGGGTCAGGAAATTACATTTTTTGCTCCTCCACATCAGCAACTGTTCAGAAGTTGAAAGGATGGAAGAAGACTTACTGGCCCCTCTAATAGGCATGGTATTATCCTCTCCCACAAGTGCTACCCAGTTTCCTCACATAAGGCTGTCACTATTTATATGGAAAATAAATGTGGTTTGACTTTGCTAAGTGCTGAGAACGTGTCTCTCACTGATGCATCCAGGTGAGCCTGTTGCAGTGCTGATAGTGGCACACAGGTCTGCTGCACTGACTGCTTTCAAACTTTCACATCGTCCATTTCACTGACACTAGAAAAAAATGCTATCTTCAGAACACACGATCATATGACCTGAAAATAAAACTGTTGAGTTAAATGACATTAGGATGTACTTGGGATAAAAGGTTGTGATACACCTGAGAGAGAAAAGGCAGAGAGAATAGCTGATGGCAGGAAAAAAAAATTGTGGTGAATGCAGAAAAGAAGAACAGAAGCTTATGAAGCTGGAGAAATTCTGGAGCAAAGAAGATACAATACCAGTGACTGGGAAACAAGCTGGAAAAGTCTTCGGAGGAAATGTCTCTGAGATCAACCCTGCTTTGGGTTCATATCATATGTACACTGGGGTGAGAGAGCCACAGCTAGGTTGTGGTATTGCCACTGTGCCAATGGACTCGGAAAAAGAAAAGATTAGAAACTGGGGCTGTATTGTCAGAGTTTTATTGCCAAAAAGTCCCAGCCAACCACAAATCCATCACTCCTTGTCCTCTCTATCTCATGGTGAACCAGAGAAGAAATACAAGTGGCCTAGATACTTTCTTGGCTTTTGGAGACCCTGTGTCAGTGAAATACGGACAGGGAAAGGGGTGTTAATTAGGAAACTAAAAAAGTAAAAAAAGCATCTAGCTGGAAGCTTGTCTGCTTTTTGGATTAGATATATAAATGGCCAAAGTTTCAGAGCAATTTAGCCTGTGGGTGGGGGGCTGATGCTTTGCTTGTTGTCCTTGGCTGTGTCATGGCCAAGAAGTGAGAGGATCGATTTTTCTGAGCAGTGAGGCTGTGAGAGACTGGACTATTAAAGACTAATGACTCAAGACATTTACCCATTTGTAAAGGGGTAACCTTGGAGGTTCCAAGGTGCTTTACTGAGGCCAGATTTGCACCCCTCAAAGAAGAAGGTGAGTTTTCGGGTGTGTAATGGCTGGTCTGCCTAAGGCAGAGGGGTGAATTATCACTGCCTGGAGCCTACAAACCTCTTTGGGCTTTGAGGCTGATAAGGGGCAAGGCAGGAAGGTGCTTCTTATCATGCTAATTGCTCTGCCTTGCACAACTCCACTCTGTTGTAAAACTCTCTCCACCCCCTCCCCACTCCCCCC
>VZTE01003452.1:191385-219510 GCA_013397775.1 Eulacestoma nigropectus
CAAGGTCTGGTAGGGCATTACTGGCTCAACTTCGCCAAAGTGAGGGCCAGCTGAGGAGGTGTCACAAACCATCAAAGAGCCCAAAGCACCCCCAGACTTATTTCTGGAGCCTTCCACCAGAAGACTGAAAGCTTCCCTCCAGGGGAGGCACATGGGAATTCCCACCCAGCCTGAGCACATTTTAACCCATCGAACTTTGTGTTTTGGGAGCATCTTCCCCTAATTCCAACAGATCGAAATGGATCAAGACCATCACTTTGACCAATGGACATCTAAGCTGCAAAAATCAAGCCTCATCAAAGATCCGAAGGTGGTGATTATGTATCTTTCTACTCTTATTCTCTTTCTTTCTTTCTTTCTTTCTTTCCTTTCTTTCTTTCTTTTGCCTATATACATTCTTAAGTAATATTTTTATGCTTTTATATTGCTATATTACTGCAGATAATACTAACCAAAACTCCTGCTTTCTATTGCAACCAAATTGTTCTAAACTAAACCGTACATGTATATATTTACAAACACCGATCATTCAGTGTTGTTTCTCCCTAATCCACCCCAAAGGATCTATTAACAAGAATTTGGGTTACTCTTGCCTCCGTGGGGGCGAGTGGTGACAAGGCCAACACTGTCCAGGGCTAGGCTGATGGTTACAGGGCAACGCCATTATCCTCTCACTGTGGATGTCTGGGAGGGCAGGTGGCAGGGAACTCAAGCCTCTGATCAGGATGATGAAAAGCCTTAAGTTTCCTCTGACCTGGCTGCCAGGACCTTTGCTGGGGAAAACTGTTGGGGAAGATGAAACAGGAAAGCCTTACCAATATGGTTGCCTGGCAAAAGATGCTGAGAATATGGAAACTATAAGTGACATTGAAATGAAAGCATACTTTGAGATACCAGGCCTTAGTCACTGAACAACTGGAAAACAATGGTATAGCCGATGGAAGGTAATCCCCTTTGATTGAACAATACCTTCTGCTAGCAGACAGGTCCAAGGGTCAAAGCAGACCCTGCTAGCTTGGCAGAAGGGGTCCAAAGAGTAGTTTTTAGGGTTTAAAATATAACGCGGTATGGTAATGCAATGATTCTTATAGGCTGTATGTAAATGCTATAGGATTTGTATCTTGTACTAGACTGGTTGATGAAAATTAGAATATTCAACACAGAAGAAGATTTATTGTATTGTAAACGAGAACCTCTCGCTCTTACACCTCTTACACATATGCTCTTGTACTTCTTCTTCTTTACTCTGTCTCTATTGCTTCTCGCTTTTCTGGCCTGCTTCTAGCTGCGGCTGGCAACTCCAAGCAGGTCCCTGGTACCCAAGCCCTTAGCAATAAACCTCACGGTCTAAGACCTGACTTCAGAGGACTCTCGTCTCCATCTGTCCCGACAGTCCAAACCGAGGCAGATCCTACAAAAGCAGAGCTCAGGTGTTCAAGAAATCATGCTGTGTGTCCATCCAGCTGTTTTTGTTTTATAACAGCCATTTAATTTACTTCAGTTTTAAGGTTTTTAAGAGTGAAACTGCACAGCAAAAAATGGCATGGGAAGTATTATAGCTCTGACTAGCGAAGTTAACCTGTCATTACTCATACCCAAATAAATCAGAATGTTTTTCTATTGGTCACAAAAAGAGATGTATCTATGATGCAGTTAATTTAGTTGTCTTAATGTGATCTGTGTGGATTTTTCTCAGCATTTAGGAAGAAAAAAGTGACCCTGTTTTGCTTTGGTCAAGATAAATCAATAGCCTTGAAATTTGGAAACAATATATATTCGACCACACAAACTAATAAGGCACCAGTGTTTTAGCAGACATTATAAAACATAAAATTAGATGGAAAATTGCCTTAAGCCCCTGTAAATTAAAATTGCTCTTTTTATAGCAAAAATGAGCCTTATATAGCAACAAACAATTTTGTGATCTTCATTTAACTAGCCAATTTCATATGGCAAAGAGTATTTATTCATCCTGCTCCAGTGACCTAACCAGCAATTTACAATGTGATGCCTTGCATATTTTCACAGCATTGTAAAAAAATGAGGTTCTGTAGATTTATTTGATCCCTGTTGAAAAATTATTTTTTTACCTTCTCCTAACCAGTGTAAACTGGAAATTGTTCCTAATGTAATTCTCTTGCTTACCATGCACTCGTTAATCAGGAAACTAATTAGAGCCAGTTTGCTTACTCTAATTTGAAAAAGTGAAAGTAACATATGTTGACAGTTAATTTGGATTTTTTTTTGTTAACAGGCACACAAGTTTTTATAATGAAATAATATTTGATACTGATGCAGAAGAACATGGGCTAATAAATTGCAACAGGCTGGGAAAATGCAGTATGTTAATCACTATGGGAATAATAACATAGATCATTTAGTGCTCTACTTTTTCTGTTGACGGTTTTCCATTTTAGCTATTTTTTATGGTATTACAGTGACTTGATTTGGAACTTCTCAAACACACATCAATACAAGTTTTCAGCATTTTGCAAGTTTGTACAGGCCCAGTGCAATTTCTGAGACTGATTTACAAGAAAAATATTATGCATCTAGGCTCCATTTCAAAAACGTCTGTTGTCTTGGCCTTTTAAGAACGTCAATATGAATAAAAGGGTGCCAGCTGACAGCCTGCAAGGTTCTCGGTTTAAGCTCAGTCTGAAGCCCACCCAGGTCATTTGCAGGCTTTGCCCTGAGCTGCTTTATCACCAGGGCAGGTGACTGTCAGCACCCTCATCTGAGCCACCTGTGAGCCAGACACTGACCTTGACCCAGCTCTGTGGGAGTTTGGTGGTAGTATAGATGTCCCAACATATGCAATCTTCAGCCCAGTGACAACAGCATTGGTGACTTCACCCAGAGAAACCAGCGAGCCCTCTGGAGGTCTCAAGATAGGAATTATACACTTTATTCACAGCTCCCTGCCAAAGCCCAGAAAACATAAACCAAGTAGAGGAAAGTATGCTACAATGCCAAGTGGTAGAGCTGGAAGAAGTAGAGACATTCTTGAGTGCACCAGCTTCTCAGCTGCTTGAATAACACTTATTACCTTTCCCCAGAGGACATTGCTTATATCCTTAGATCATCATAGCCACACCTCTGTCCTGATTGTTGGTATGATTTTTTGAAAAATAAAGTGTAAAAATACAAAATCTCTAAGGTCAAGATTTATTTGGACAAGCCATTAAATTGTCTTTTCACTGTAGAAGACTATTATTTCAATGCAGAATTTTCTCTGGTTATTTACACCAAACTATTGCTCCCTATTGCCTTTGTGTGAGCAGAGGGGTCCCACCCCAGAAGTGGACACAGAGCTGAATAATCACCCTTTGGTCCAACTGGGTATCAGAGCAGGCTGAACATAAGCAGGTCCTGTGGTTTGAAGTGCTTCTCCAAGCTGAGCCAGACTTTGGTCCCACAACACATTGAATAATGCGCATGTGGAAGGGCTCTCCATGGCCAGGCTCACTCCTCTTTTGTGCCCAGCACTCCCACCCATCACTCTGAACCACTGCAGAAGTGATGGGAGCCATGGGCCCTGCTGAAGTGCAAAAGACAGACTGACCAAAAGCTCTCCACACAAGTATTTTCCAAGGAAAAAAGGAAGTTTTTATGAAGAAACCCATCTCATCTGCAACAAGAACAAAAACCCCAAAATCTTGAAGCACTTGAGATATCCTCACATCAAATGTCAGATGGATAATGTGTTCATGGCAGTCTCTTCAGCCTGGATGTGATGTGAAGAGTAAGAGGAATAAGGCTGTGGAGGAGGGATCCCAGAGGCTCTGACACTGTGGGCATCACACCCAATGCTGCCCAGCAGGCAGGCGGGAGGAAGCAAGAAAGGAGGAGGTAAAAGAGCTGCTTTCGGCCTCACTTGGGTAAGAGATTAAGCTGCTCCCAAGGCAATAAGGCAATTGAGGTTCCTCCTTAAGCAAAGCAGCTGTGACTTGCTGTTCACACCATGCCCTTCCAGCCCTATCCAGGGCACACTTATGGACTTAACAGGCTGGAACTTGGGACAGCCACTTAAAAATTTCCATGTCATTGTGTATTAAAAAATGGAGCTGTACCCACCTGATCCAATAGGCCCAGGATAACACATGAGGCAGAGGTATCAATGTGTTACCAAATTAACAAAATATTCAGCAAAAGTACTTTTAAAATTTTGTTTAAAAAAAAATTAAAATGTGGAAAAAGGGAAACTTGCAGTTAAAATTTGCTTAAAAGCAACAAACATTTGAGCTTATCTTTTTTATCTTTCGTGCAAAACTCTAAGATGCTATCTAGAGGAGGCCTGGGATTGGCAAAGAAATGTGTCAGGAAAAGAGGTACTTCCTAGAGAAAGGGAGGAAAAAAGAATCTTTGAGTCCATACTGAAGACTTAATCAGAAAAATGTGGTGAGGTTTTTTTCCTCTTAGAGTATTTCAACAACTTTAATTTTGACAAGCAGCCACTAGAGGTCAGTTCTGCTTTTATTTTAACAAAATTATTTCCGTGTTCCATCCTATTTTATTTAATATTGGTGTCTTTTTTTGTTGTTGTTGGTCAAAGTTAAACTCACAAACAAAATAATTGCTGGCCTTTGCTTTTGTAAATAAATCCAAGACCCTACCATGTGAAGGAAATGACAGCAGGAGAATGTTGAAGTCAAACAAGTTACTTTTACAGAGGTAGTTTTCAACATTATATAAGTGGAAAATCTTCACAGCTGTATGATACACTAATGTAACTATTGATTAGCTGGCAGATATTAGCATAGATCCATTCACTTCAAATACATGACAGTGGTTTAAACAAAAAAATGCCACACTAGTTTACTCTCTGCCAAGGGCTTAGGTCTCTTTGAAAGTGACCTGAATCTGTGACAAATCTTCAAATTTCAAATCTTTACATTCTTCCTTTAATTTTGTTTTATTTTAGATTTGATGTTTTGAATAACCAGGTTTGAAATTTTTAGGGCTTTCAGTTCAAGCAAGATAAAATAATCCTCTTGTCTGCATTTCAAAGTCTAAGTGATTTCCCAGCTGTTCCACGTGAATCCACAAACTGCCCATGCTTCATTCCCCCTCCACAAAGTCTCCCTTGCATTCAAAAAGACTTGAAGATTCCTTTCTTCCTGAGTGGGAAATCAGGCATTGGGAGTGCTATCTATGCAGTTCTCTTCATTATTGCTTGTAAAGATTCATCTTTTTAACTGTCCACTGTGAAATCTCTTTGGAGTCCATGCATGGCAGCGAAGCAAGTCAGGAGTTTCTAATGAGCTGGAATGTTTTTCAAAGGATGAAAATACTGCCTCCTCTCTAGCCGGGAAATGTGAATTTGTACTTCAGAGCAGCATCAGAGTGACCACACAATGTACAATGTAACACTACTGTAGATGACAATAGAATTTCGACCAAACTCTGTAAAATAAATTTTTTACTAAAAAGTTCTTTAGTCCTGAACTCTTCAGTCTTAACCACAGCAAGGCAATGACTCAGCAAGGATTTAATGACTGCCCCCTGGGAAGGGCAGGCAGGCAGGCCTGATACTGATTCATTTCTATTGGACACTGCTGTGTAACATCTTGCAGACAAAACTAGGATGAATTACTGTACCTTAAGATGGTTTATGTAATTTATACATTGTTCAGATGCATTACTCTGAATCTGTTCCCTGGCAGTGTTCCCAGTGAATTGGGCGTGGCAGTAACTAGGATAACAACACGTGCTCTCCTGCCTGCTTAGGCCAGAGGATTACCTGCCATTGCTGCCTTAATCCTCTGCTTTCCTACACTGGATGACAGATCCATGTTTCACAAGGTACACATGTAATTTAGTGGCTCCAAAGGATAAGTGTTCAGCAGGACAAATACCTGTAACATCCCAGGAAATGGAGCAATGGCACCATTTATGCACTTTCCATTTTGAATAATTCAACTGTGGAGTGCTGTGATGAAGGTTTTGGTCCCCACAGCTTGTACTACTCAGTATTCGGGGCCAGTGTTGATTAACTTGTCCATCAGTGACTTGGTTGAAGTCCAAATGCCTCCTTAGCAAGTTGACTGGTGACACAAAGCTGGGAGGAGCTTGGGGCTGATCCCCCTGAGTGCTTTGCAGCCCTTCAGAAGGAGCTGGACAGGCTGGACAAGTAGGCAGAGGTGAACAATCTGAAATCCAACAAAGGCAAATGCAGGGTCCTGCACCTGGGGAAGAGTAACCCTGCGCACCAGCACAGGCCAGGGGCTGACCTGCTGGGGAGCAGCTCTGCCAAGAAGGACCTGGGGGTCTTGGTGGACAACAAGCTGTCCATGAGCCAGCAGTGCCCTGGTGTCCAAGAGGGCCAATGGGGTCCTGGGGTGCATTAGGGAGGTGATCCTGCCCCTCTGCTCAGCCCTATTGAGACCACATCTGGAGACCTGTGTCCAGTTCTGGGCTCCTCAGTACAAGGGAGAAATGGAGCTCCTGGAAGAGGTACAGGGGACAGCTACAAAGATGATGAAGGAACTGGAGCATCTCTCTTAAGAGGAAAGGCTGAGGGACTTGGGCTCCTTTTTGAGAAGTTTTGAGAAGAGATAACTGAGAGGAAACTTCATCAATGAGCGGTTGATGGAAGAGTGAAAGGCTGGTAACCCCTAAGAAAGGCTGGTAACCTACTACAATGAATAAAATCTTGAATCGTAATTAAAGTAAAATTCCAAGAACAGTGTGTTTGCATCAGTTGGAAGCACATTTGGATTTGGGGCAAGCTGGGGAGATCCTTAATGTTAACGCTGCATTTTTCATCTCCTGCCTCAAGCCACAGAGGTGTCGGCACAATCCTGGGCAATGTGCTCTGGGATGACTCTGCTCAAGCAGGGAGGTTGGACCAGGTGGCACCCTGTGGTCCCTTCTAACCTGACCCATTCTGTGATTCTGTGATTCTATAACCTGAGATTTTGGAGCAAAGCAAGCTCTCATCTGCCCTTGTTCAGTGAAGCATGACTGTGCATATTATTTTTATATTAAATTACTGTATTAACGCACATATCTAGAGTCCCTAATTTCTTACCCTAATCAAAATTTGTTCATGAGATCTAAGATTCTGGGTCAGTGAGTGGGAGGGGGAAAACAACAATACAACATCAATGACCCTGAAATTAAAGGTTTGTCAGTAGGAACAATCCTGCAGCAGTGTTTTGAGCAAAATGTTCAATCTAAGTGCAATTAAAAGCACAATTGATTTTTTTTTTTTCTCAAAATCCTGAAGGGAGAACATAGAAGTCCTGGGAAAGCAGAAGAAAGAAAATGAATCATTCAATTTTCTGCCTCCTCTGTGCTTGTATGTACAATGCTGCATCCAAAGGCAAGACACTGAACCAGATCCAAGATATTTTAACTCTTTCATGCAATTATTTTGTGACAAAAATTCAGGCTTGAGACTGGTGGTGTTTCAAGTGTGTGTTGACACATCCCTGGGATTCATATTGAGTCTTAAGAAGAAATGGGGCTCTGTTCACTCCAGATGTACTGTAAGTACTATGGTAAAATCTTATGGCATGGAGTGTGTTATTGTGGTATGGTCAGCAGCAGCTTCTCCTGATAGAAGCTCATGGACTAGGTTGTCTATAGTCAAAGTGCCTGATCAAAGGGATCCTGACACAATCACGCAGTGCCACTGCAGCAGGGGTTGGAAAAGCGTGAGTTGGAGGAAGAAGTAAGATATAGGTGGTCTTTTACCTGATAAGTTTGGTAGGACCTGTAGTATCATCCATTGTAGCGAATGTGTTTTCATCAACTCCTGTCTGAGCTTTTCTGGCACCTTTTTTCAAACTTCAAGGAGCTGAGCCTTCCCAGCCAGAGCTGCTCTCCACTCATACTGTCCCCTCCAATCTTGGCTCTGCTCTGACCTGCTTTCCCATTTCCATTGCACATAGCTGTGATGTGAGCTGAAGGGGTTGTAATTTATTTGCCTCCAGAACAATCACTGTGCTGCTTATTATCTCAGGAGATGTTCACCCTAGACCTCAAATATTTTTCTTCTGCTTAATTATATCTCATGGCAGATCCAGTATTACAGAGCAGCTCATCTTCAGATGCACATTTTCAGCAGACAGAAAAAGACATACTAGATTTCCAAACTATTTTCCTACCCAAGTGTTGAAGTAATGCAAAGGAAAGTAGCTTGTTTAATTTCCCAGTGAAGCTACCAAGGGCAGCTTGTGTTACTCTCAGTTCACACCTCCCCTCTTCTTTCACCATTCATTAAATTTTTTGTTTCATTTTGTTTTGAAGAGATGGTGGTGAGTGCACTACAGATATCTGGCACCATAAAAGTGGAGGGAGTTTTATGGAGAATTTCACAGAAACTGAGGATGTTGAGAGAACAACAGTTAATTAAACAGGATTAGACTCCACAAATTCGATTGTTTCATGAAACTATTTACAAGCAAAAATTACATCCTCATCATTTACTATTACAGAGCAGGAGAAAGAAGTGTTTGTATAGAGCGATGGCTCATGCAGTACATTTAATACCCAAGAAAAAAGCAGAAGTCTATACTGACAGGTTGTAGGATAATGTCTCACTGGTGATTAGAGGCTGTTACAGTAATACAGATCAAGAATCTGAACTCGTGTTTGAGAAATAACAGTGATCTAAATTTATGAGAGATAATTCAATTTAAGAAGTCCTCATTTTTAAGACCTGACTACTAACTTAGTTCAATTAATGTCTGATGCTTTTCACATTATGTATGTGTGGGATGACTTCTCCACAGGCAACACAATTATTCTTTTCAGTGCAATAAAGATGAGAACCTCAAACTGTATGACTTCCTGATTATAAGCCATTGTTTTCTTCCTCTCTGAACTAGAGCTGAGAAGGGCTGTTTAGACACTCTTGCTGCTGGCAATGTTTAGGCCCTACAGTCACAGAGCAGAAACCATCTCATCTGACCCTAATTTTTCTACTCTGAAGGTGACTGAGCACTTGCACAGATTGCCTACAGTTGTTGTGGGATTCCCATCCTTATTCAAAAGCCAAGATCTGGTCCAGGACAATTGATTCTAAGTGGCCCTACTTGAGCAGAGGGTTTGAACATGGCTCCTTCTAACCTCAGCCACTCTTTTATTCTTATCCTGCGACATAGGTGCTCCTTCAGGGAGCAATAACGAAGAGACAGAGGTCTGTAACTTTTCTTCTCCCATGTAACCTTCTCTATCCTTCCTAAGGAAGGTAATTTATCTTTTCAAATCAGCCTCTTGTTTCACCTTCCATAATCATATGGGGCTACATACATCGGTCCAAAAGAAAATAAATTCCTTCCTGAATAGTGAAATGTACAGTATATGAAGTACACTTCAGAATGGGTCTATTTCACTAAATACATTCTTTTCACGTGTGGTGGCTATTTAAGGGGAATGCACATTTACAGTGTCACAGATTCTCTTGTCCTAACAGAGATGTTAAGAGTATAAAAGCAGTGGCACCTGGGATGAGATCTGCTAACCCTTCCTTCCCCCCCACCATCTGCAGTTGTACCACTAGATAGCAGTGTGCAGCAGTGAATGCTGGTTCCAAAGTGGCCTTGAAACACTGGCAAATCAAACACAGCACTTATTCCCAAACTGAGAGCAGACAGGGGAAAAATGGCAGAAGGAGAAAGCGGAGAAAATAATTCCCTATTGTTTTTGAACCTCAGATGCTTCTCTCCTGGCTCAGTTTTTGGTTCATAAAAGCACAGTTCCCTGCACTTGCTGAAAAACAAAGTGCTCTCAAAATCAGCCCACAAGATTAAGGTAAAACAAGGTGTCTTTTGTTCTTTGCTTTTTCTTTTGGTGTAGAAAGGCTGTTCGGGGTACATCAGTACTTGTCCTGAAGGACACATGAGAGTTAACACTAGATGCTGAATCCTACAATAGTTTAGTGAAAGAAGGTGTTGATGCTGGAGATGGCAGAAACTTCAAAGGCTGCTGGTGGTGGTGCTGGCACTGCAGGCTGTGGCCATTGCCAACATTGCTGTTATATCCTGACATCTGCTGTGGCCCTGCTTCGCTGTTTCCTCTATGATGATCCCTTAAAACCTGGTCCCTAGTGGAGAGACTGGAGCTGGGGTTTTTTAGAGAAATACAGTGGCTTGCATCAGATGTGCATCTATCTTAATTTACATGTGACTAATTCATCTCACCTTGGCTAGGGACCAGGTTAGATTGACTGGTGGAATTTATTTGTGCAGTGAAAATTGAGTGAGGATTTGAATTGAAAATGAAATCAGTCTGGCAAGAGCTGCCAGACAGGGCAGCAACTAGTAAACAGCAGGACGGGTGAGTTGAAAAACATGTCTTAAATCTAAGAAGGGAGACAAAGCATGGTGCCTGTAAGCTAATTATGTCTCTTTTTACAGAGGAAAAAATTCTGTGTAATGCTTGGAGGAAGTAATTCAGAACTGTACATGTGTTTAAATGCTCTTCCTGAGACTAACCTCATATAACACCTGGTATTTACTCCCTTGCTGTCAACTTAAAAACAAAAAATATGGTTCACATATTTTTTCTTAAATGCCCTCTTTCTTTTCAGAAATTTTGTATTTCTGCAGAGCTCTCCTCCCTGTAGCTCATGTGTTTAGAGAGGTGTTGAAATCAAGAAGGATCAAAACCCATGTAAGATGTGGGAATAAGCTGAGATGTGGCACTGCTTTGGATGTGTAGTGACATTGCAATGAACACCACCAAATTTCCTGAGAGGGGGCCTTTTCCCCCTACTCCCTTTCCTGGGGGAATCCCCGTGTGCTTCCCGTGTCCTTCCAGACATCCCAGTGACTGCAGCACGTTCCTGTTCCTGTTCCAGCCTGTCATTGTGGCTGATCCTGGCAGCCCGTGAAGCGGCAAGGCTGGATGTGACACAGATCTGGTGTTACAGTTTTACATCTCCTGCTTTTCTGTCAGTATGTCTTGAGGTACCTACCTCTGTGAGGTGCCAGAGTGAATAACCCTGCTCGCTCACAGCACGAGTGCACTGCTGCTGTTTTTCCCTTGCCACAATGGCATAAGTACGTCTATCATACTGAGGCTGTGTGGATACTGTAGTCCTTTGCTAACAAATGCATTACTCTATTCTTTTTCATAAGATTTTAGGTCATGGTTACGATGCCAAATTGATTTTTGCCTTTTTACCTTCATATATGCTTTATATTCTTCATATCTATATTTGTAGCTCTGTAGCCCATTATTGTATAACTACACAGATTTGTAGCTAGCATTTCACCTACTCAATTAGACAGAAAGACAAAATACATTTCCTAGAGGCTCCAGGTGCCTGGGGACCAAGGATAAGTTTTCTGTGAGCCAAGGTTAAAACTAGCTTCTTGAGACACTTCTTCATAAGCAAAATTTAGTTCCTATTTAAAGGGGGGGCTTCAGAAAAAAGTGAAACCAGGGAGGAATAACCTCATCACCTGTGTCTCTAAGTGGAGATTCTTGTCAGTTATGCTAATTTGCTAAACATATAAAATTGGACCCACTTTATGTCACGGTGTGCATCTTTGGCACTTTTTTGGTATGTACTCCAGCATGTTGTGCACCATAAGGATCCTTATAAAGGTAACTGCATTTTATCACCTAACTGTGTCTGGTTCATGGCTTTTAGGACCAGGGAAAAATTATCAGTTATAAGAAATACTTTCTTCTTTTATTTCCCCTCACTTTGAGTGAAAAAGCTTTGGTGAAAAAGATGTAGTTTTTTAGCATTTCTAGCATGTTTCACAGAATATGTAGATCCCACATGGATGATATCGTTAATTTCTCTAAGTATCTGGAAATTTGGCAGTGAGTTTAATAACTTTGTCAATGGAGATTTTGCAGACTTTTTGGAGGAGGGGACCATCGGACTGCACTGAGCTGGACTTAGACTCACGTCACAGAGTTCACGCTGTTTTATCTCCGCATGACCATGTCCAAGCTGTTGCTAGATGCTGTTTTGAAAGATGGCAATCAGTGTCCTGGCCCTGACAAGATTTTGGCAGTCATCACATAAGAGTCTTCCTTGTTGCTTGCTGTTTGCAGGGTGAGAGAGGACAACGAAGCTGCTCCCAAGAAGCAGCACATTAAGGGTGACTGGTGAGGGCTTCCACTTCCAGCAGGTGTTGCTTAGCAGTGAACAATATAAATCCTCCTTGCCCAAGAGACACCAAAATTTGTGCCTTGCAAAAGACACCTCCGGTTCGAAGGAGGAAAGTGGTAGGAGTTGGAGGTAGAGGATGTAACTCTCCATGGACAGGCCACGTTTGCCCTCTTTGTGTGGCACATAGAATCCCTCACAGTGGGGAAGTCCTGATTAATCCTTCTTTTCTTGCATAGTTCTGAGCTTACCATCACAGGGAAGCAGAGCGAGTTTCCAGTTCCTAAAGATATAATCTCATGTTATCTGCAAGCTCAAGGAGATATCTTGGTACTGCTTAGCCTTTTACATTTTTACTAGGCACTAAGATCTGGGACCTTGAGCCCATGTCTCTATTGCTTATGCTTCAACGTGTGTATGAGTTGCTGTATTACCATGTTTTCAGTCTGGTCATAGTAATTTGATCTATTTCTAACTAAGCAAGGATGAAGATGGGTCATCTTCTCATATTTTGAGTTGAATTAAGGGGAAAAATAAGTAGGAACACTGCGAATTCCCACAGTGCCCTCAGGCTGTTGGACATCCTGGTCTTGCTTTGGCTTGTTGGAGATCCTGGCTAGCAGGAGGAAAAGCTAGCAGTTGATGACAGGCAAAGCAGAAGTCAGATGAGGGTTCATGCTCTGACCGTGGTGTATTTTTGAAAAATAAGGATTTAATCTCTGTGCAGGCAGGAAAATTGAACCCTTATAGAAAAAAGATCTTGTCCTCACATGGAAAACTATCAGGATGCCTTTCTGTTTTCTGCATTAAAGTATGACTTGTAAAACAGAGGTGCATCTCAGTAGTGGGACTGCTGTGAATCGAAATGGTTGCTTGTTTCTGTAAAAGGCAGGAGAGGGATTGCAGGTCTGAATGAAGAGGCTTTGAGAAGAAATATTTCTCATAGGTGTTTCTATGAGTTGGATTTCTCTCCTGCCTCACAGAGAAAGGACACCTGGGTGCTGCAGGCTGCACTAATTGTGCTGACTCAGCTGTGTTGAAAACTGGGGATAGGGGCAGAGTCTCACTCAGCTGTTACCTGTGGTTACCCTCCTGCCTGGGAAAGGAATTAATGAGAGACCTTCTGTTTAGCATGGCCAAGTTCTTAGTAACAGGAGCTTATTTATTTCACTTTATGTTTCTTTTAGCCTTATGTAGTTTATGCCTGTCAGTTATTGTCAATTTGGGATAAATCTGAAGTGCTGTTCCAAAGGTCATTTAATACCAAAGACATAAGATATACTTGTGTTTGGACAGGGTAGGACAACTTTGTGAACTCAGGTCGACTCTTCTCAGGAGCATCTGTCTTCTTAGATTGCTGCTGCCACAAGGCATCAAGGAAGAGGAATTTCCTTAATAACTGAAGCAAAACTCTGTCACTGTTTTGTGGTGAACACTCGCTGCTCTCAGCCCTACTATGGGCTCCTGATAGCTCTGGGGGCAGGGAAGTGTGTAGTTACGATACAGAAGCAGCAGAAAAATCCTGCAGCTTTTAATTTATGTCTTTCATCTTCGTTCTCCTTCTCATTTCTGAATCATCTCTATGGACTACAAAGGATCTGCTGTAGTACCAGTCCTAGAGCTTGACAGAAGTACAAGATGTTAAAGATCCCTGCTACCTTTCTGGACAGGGCCAGGTTATCCAGTCCCTTCAGCCATGTCCTGGGGGTGCAGGCAGTCCGGTCAATACTGCCCAGCATGGTAAGAAGGGGGGCACTCCCTGCTTCCATAACCTTTCAGTCATGGAGTTCACTTCTGTTGTGCTTGTATAGACAGTTGTGATGTTTAAACTGAGCTTTGAATATTTGAACAAAAGTATAGAGTGAAAGCCTCTTGAGCCAGACCTTTTCTTTTATAGGCAAAGGAATGAACTTTGTCTCCAGCTGCCTTCATGAGCCCTGATATCTGGCACATAAGATAAGACCTGACTCCTACGATAGGAGCAGTTTGTATTAACAAATGCAACGCCATTAATGCCAAAAGAAATAAGGAAAGATAGACACTGGCTCTAAGACGACAAAAGCCATTTTATGTCTAAGTGTCTGCCACACTAAAATCAACAGACATTTAAGTGTCAATAGGAGAAATACCAGAGTGTTTGAGCATAAACTGATTGTTTCTGTGTCTCAAACATCTGGAGGTCCCTTCTATTTACAGAATTGCGGATGGCAGTTCCTCTAAAGCAGAGGTTGAGAATTACCACCAAATGTAAGAGACAAGATCAAATGGATTAAAAGTTAAATATAGTGTTTTAAATGTTTTGGTTGAGATTTCCTAGGGTTGCTAATAAACAGTAGCTGTAACAGTGACTCTGTTACTTAAGAACTGTACACTGGTGTTTAATTTGCGCCTCAAGTGTGTATCTGCTTTTCTACTTACATATTGTCCTTAAACAAATTCGTAAACTGTGTTTGATGAGGTGAATTCCACTTCTCATTACTGGCAGTCTGCATGTAGTACACATGGTAGCAAAGCCAATATGCTGGCTGGACTACTATTTTAAGTAGTTCTGTGGGGGTTTTTTCTTGCTTGGCTTGATGAATAAGCTATTGAGGAGAAAGGAAGTGAAAAACATGGGCAGACAAAACAGGAATTTGTTTGACTGTTTGCTAGCTTTCAGTAGTGAGTTCATAACAGTTCAAGTGACATGGAAGGGAGGACATCCTTGGGGGAAAATATAATCATAGCTAGCAGGAATTTAGGTGGGCTTCATGCAAATATGATCCCATCCACATCTTCTGCCTCAGAAGTTGCACAACTGCAGAAGTACCTAAATTCATACCTTCCCAGCCTGGTTAATTTAGCTACCCTCTGGAAATTCTCTTTCATGGAAAAAGCCACTCTCAAAACAAAACCAAACCCCGCTAAGGGATGAGAAGGCCAAGACTAAGAATTCTTCCTAAACAAGAGATGTCAGACACTACAGTGTTGAGCAGTTAATGACTCAGTGACTTAAATTACAGATGCTATTTTCCAGGCATTGGGCCCATTTCAAAGAACAAGAAATGGGGTTCTGAATGCAGAATTACTTCAAAATTTGTCACAAAAAGATTGGTTGATTTGTTTCTTATGAGAGTTTCCAGTTATTATCTAAGGCTTTTAAGTCTTCAGCTCAAGAAGAAGTTCTGAAAAGCTGAACTATGGGTGGTTTACTGCATGTAGTAGAGGGAATAACCCCTACCCTTTTGGAAAATGCCTTCTGTTCCTGTAGAGGCAGGATGAAGATGAGTGGTCTGTTACTTATCCTTCTGTCTCATGGATTTCTCCGTACACCCTGATAGGGTCTGTCTTTAGGTCTTGTTTTACTCAGGGGTGCTGTACCCTCAGGATGTGTCTGGGCAGGATGGAGGCATGACAATGGCTTCTCTGTCAGACTGACCTGCTGAGTGGGTGTAGTTTGGACACATGAAGCTGAAACATGAAAGTGCTTGAAGAGAACAAGATGTGCTGTGAAAGGAAGCTACACTACGGGTATGTCTGCACCAGCTTTGGCAAACGGCCTAAAAGTGTTCTGCCAGATTGGACACAACTGCCCTGACTGCGTGTAGGCCATGTATCCCCATTTGCTCAACCTCAGTCAAATCCCAATCTGTTTTACATTTCACTGAGGCTTGCTGCTTCCTCCTAAGTGCAGCTCCACATTTCCTGGGTTGAGGCAGCTTGTTGCAGAGGCAACATCATGATTCCCCAGCAACTCATCCCAGTCTAAGCTGGACTCTCCTCCCTCCACAGCTGTGTGATTCTGCCTCCTACCCTGCCACTAGGACACAGGCAGTTGTGGGGTGATGCAGTGCAGTAAAGGAGTTGTTTGAAAATCAGCTCAGTATGGGGTGGGTGTGTGTGTCCAAGCAGAGAGCAGGAGTGTAGCAGCCCCACAAAATCAGCTGAGATTGTTTTAAACTTCTCACTTGTCTGAAATAGGTGGAGTATATGGCTGCAGGGTATTTCTGCCTGCCTAGCATGGATGCAGGAGGAGTTGTGCACACCAGCGTCTGACACCCCAGTACCTAACCCTGGGGTGAGGAAGGTAAGGATCATGTCTGTAGGACAGATATGTAAGATGAGACAGATGACTTTCCTGAGATATTGCTTTTTCAATGCTTAACTTACTGCATCAGTCTCTAAAGCATGTGATAGGGAGGGAAAATGACCTAGGGAGCCTGGCAGCTAGTTGCTAGCCAAGAGGGCAGCCTCTAAACGATTAAAATATGCTTCAGCTTCCTGTTAAACACTGACCAGATGGTTCTAAGTGCTGGCCTACAAATCCTTTCCCACAACAAAATACATTGCAAGTGGAAATACTTGTTTGTGGCAGGGGAGAATTTGCAAGTCTGTGGTGCTCAGCTCCTGAACTGATGGGAAACATAGGAGGTGAGGTATTAACATGCGGCTGTGTCAGCACCCACAGCGCTGCTGTCAATGAACCATGAGTGAAATGATGTGCTCCCCCTGGTACCAGCAAGCAACCAGCCACCACTCATATTCACCTCATATACACTTCTATTTTAATTGCCCAGCATCTGTGCTGTCACCTTATTCCCCACAGTCTGACAAGGAGTTAAATTAGTACACATTGTAAAATGAGGCAAGGCATCATGCCTGAAGTTAATATAACATTCTTGCTTTAAGGTGTCAGAGTGGACTCACATTCCTGTGGGGAACATATTCTGTAAATGCTTCTGGAAAGCTTTTCTCAGCTGTAAGGCTATGAATCAGTCTGTGCTTCCTCTGGGGAAGGAGGCAGCTTCTCTTGGATGGTTACCTTGCATTTCTGTGGAGGATTTTAGGAGTGTGATTTGCCACACTTCACAAAGTGGAGGAGTGTGGACTTGAACAGTACCTGTCTCTATCCCATCTAGGAAATCCTCATTCCTGAGATGCTTATCAAACAGATCAGATACCTCAGCTTTCCAAAAGTGAAAAGCCAGCTGCCCAGATGAGCATCAAGGAGACATTAAATCCTGCCAAGAAGGTGAGAGTCTTGCACCTGAAATGATGTATCCATCCTTTGTGACAGCATTTAATCTCCTTTTGTCCCCCACAGAAGGAAGAATAAAGAATTTTTCAGCTGCTAAAGCTTTAACAAGCAGATATCTTGAGAAAAGAGGACGATTCTAGAGTCCCCACATAAACACTCCCATTGCCCACCCTAATTTTCTTGCTGGAGCAAAACTTAGGAAAGATCCTTGAGGGAGGGAAAGAAAAGAGCACAAAGACGGATAACAGGTGCTTCACTTGTGTCTGGTTGCCTGTGCTGTGACAAGATGGAATGAGGCACTGGGTTAAAATGAAAGGCTGGAGCTTTTTATTTAAGAATACCAAGTTTTCAATGGTGTATGCTACTAGTTAATATGAAGGGTTAAAATCCTAATTCCAAGGGAGCAGGAATAAGTGACCTCTTTTACTTCACTAAGGCCTAAATATCACCCCAACATTCACAAAAATTGAAGAACTACATTATTGTGAAGACACTGCCCTCTTTCCATACACTTCAGATAGAATAGCTGAGGGGTTTTCCTTGATGCTAAAGGTCTGCATGGCACTGATTTCCCTTGAATCCTGATACTGAGATTGGCCAGATAGAAACTTTCTAACACAGTTTTGAGCATTAAAAAGTAGGAATTGTTTATTGCAGCATGCTGGTCACTCAGAAGATCCTTCCTCTAATCGAGTGCCCCAACCATCAGGTAAACAGAGTTTTGATCATACATACTGATTACATATTAATTGTCTATCCACACTTAATTTATGCTTATGTATTACTTTATTTCACACAGTTGTACCCCTTACTGGAAGTCCTTACTTGGTTCTTTGGGGTCTGTCTTCAATGTCTGGTGTTCCTTTTAGGTGGCTGTTCCTTGACCCCCACTTTTGAATAAGCACAATATCGTTGTCTTGCATAACTTCTGCTTTGTCAGCTTTGCAGAGCTGAACTGGCATCCTGCTTGCATTTTGCATGACTCCTCTTTGTCTAAGCTACCTCCTTTATCTACTGCTCCAAGGCTGTGCTGTTCTGTTCTACTGTCCTTATCAGGGTAAAGTGCTGTTCTCTTCTACTGTCCTTATCATCCTGCTCCAAACAAAGAAGTTCAGGGAAAGCTCAAATCCTTGCAATTTCAAAGAATTTTCTTCATCAATTTAAAAGTTAAGCTGTAAGAGGTATGGGAGAAGTACTGAGAACAGAGAACTCTGAGCATTTTCAAAGATCAATTCCATAGGATATATTCATCAAAAGGAAAAAATAAACACTCTTATGACTGAGAATGAAATAGAATTTGCCTTTTTTTTTTTTTTTAATAATCTGAAGACATTTTATTAATTGTATAATGCAGAAAGAACTGGATGTTCTTCACAAGAGCTGGGTTAAACCTCAAAACCAGACTGGCTTGTGAACACAGCTAAAACAACTATTTCAGGTTTAATAGGATTCATTGCATGTTTCCACTCTTCCTTCTGGCCTGAATCCATTTTGAGAAAATGCAGTCTGAACTTAGTAATAACAGAAGGAAATAAATCTATTTTAATTAAAAATAGAATCATAATCCCCTAAAGCAAGACAATAAGCTATTCTCTTGCACCAAAAATAAGCTGACCAGATTTCTGAATGACAAGTCTAGGGTATTGTGAAGCAGGTGCTATGATGTCTTATTAGAAATTGGAGGAAGAATGTTACACTGACAAGAGAAAAAGAATTTTTATGGTTTTACATACAAGTAAGTACTAATATCGGAACGCAGCATGGCTGAATGATAAATAATTACATGTTTCTCTGATTGTAGAATCTAAGGGGAATAACAAGAAATTCCATTTTCCACAGAAGTCTATCTGAACAGCAACAGAAGCACAGCTTATTTAGAGATCTACTATTATTAATGTGCTTGATATAATAAGCCAAATAAAAATTGCTGTGAAAGTGATTTACCATGGTGATAGGTAATTTGGTGTAGTGGGAGTGTTGACAACATGTCCCAAGATAGAATCCCTCCAGTCTTAAAACTCCATTAACCAGGAAGAGATGTGGCTACTGCCAAGGGTGACTGCGTCCAGATCTGATTTATTCATATTGTTTTCTTGTAAATTATCCTACTTGTAGCTCAAATATGTTTGTGTCTGCACAGGATATTTCTGTAGGGAATACTCTTTTCAGAAAACTGTGGTGTGTGCTGATTTTGGCTGGGATAGAATTAATTTTCTTCACAGCAGCTAGTGTGTGGTTTTGTTTTGGATTTGTGATGGAAAGTGTGTTGGAAACACAGGGATGTTTCAGCTACTGCTGGGCAGTGCTTACACAGAGACAGGGCCTTTCCTGCTCTGCATCCCACCCCACCAGTGAGGAGGCTGGGAGTGCACAGGGAGCTGGGAGGGGACACAGCCAGGACAGTTAACCCCAAATGACCCAAAGGATTTTCCAGACCATATGGTATCACGGTCAGCAATAAACTGGGGGATGAAGGGGAAGAGGGGTTGTTCGGGGTGATAAGTTTTGTCTTCCCAAGTCACTGTTACGTGTGATGGAGCCCTGTTTTCCTGGGGATAGCTGAACACCTGCCTGCCCTTTGGACCAGAGAATGAATTCACTGTTTTGCTTTGCTTGCATGCACAACTTCTGCTTTCCTATTAAACTGCCTTTATTTCAACCCACAAGTTTTCTCACTTTTACTCTGCTGATTCTCTCTGCCATCCCACCAGGGGGAAATAAGCGAGTGGCTTGTTGGGCTTTGTTTCTGGTTGGGGCTAAATCATGACGATGTATATGAAAAAGGACAGGGAAAACTTGCCAACTCACATGTTGAATAGACGTGTATGTGTAGGGAGAGCTGTTCAACATCCTTCCTGCCTACTTACTACTGGTGTTGCCACAACAGAACAAAGTCACAAAGCGGTTTTATTCTTTCCACCCTCAAAGTCTTCCAACTTGTACTGGAGCCAGAGTTGCTCCTAGGCTGTTTTCAGCAGCTGGTGGAAGTGGGAGTTCAGCTGGGTCAGAGTTGTTTGTGTTTGCTCTGGATCCAGCAGGCATTTGCACATGTACTGAAGTGTGGCTGGTGGGAAATTCCACCAAAATAAGTCAGATGCACATGATTAAAGTCCATCACAAGCACAAATGCTCTTCCTTGGGACTGACACCTGCTGGTAAGTGAAATGCATCAGTTTCATTACTACTAAATTTCAACATACAGAAGTTCTCCTTCTGGCATTCTTGGAGAGCTGGATAAAACCTTTTGTATTTGATATCATTGTTCCTTGAATACGATTTCTCCTGCAGCAGCCTGCATGACTTGTGCTGTACAGGGTGATGGTGCAAAGAGAAGAAGCATAGGGGATGGGATGGGGGGTGAGGGACAGCTTGCACAGAATGCTCTTCTCACCATCCTTGGAAAGAGAGAGAAAGAATAGCTTCAGACCCTACAAGACCTGAGTGACAGCTGAGCATCTTGAACACTTATAAACATGTGTGTCCTGTCTCTCCTCTCTGTAGGGGTAATGGGAAATTTTGGATCCCTCTATGTGTTGGTTTAACACAGCCTGATTTTTTGGTGGAGGGGAAACCACAGAAGTGGCTTCTGTGAGAAGCTGCTAGAAGTTTCCACTCTGTCCAGCAGACCCCATCTCTGATGGCTCCGAAGATGGACATGCTGCTAGCCCAATTAGAGAAGTTGATAATGCCTCTGTGACCATCCCGACGCTGTGCGGCCGCTGTGGCCCCGCAGCCGCCACCATCTCAGCAGGGCCCACGGCGAGCTTTGCCTGCCTGGCTGCCCCTAGCCATCCGTGCTGTGGGTGGAAGGGCAGGGCTGGCAGTGGCTTCTCCTTTTTGGTGCCCCGCATGAGGAGAGGCGTTGAATGGCACCGGTGCCACGGCGGCCACAACTGCCCATGCAGTGGTGGCAGGGGCCGCGTGGCCAGCAGCGGAAACACGGTGAGCAATTCCCCGAAGCAGAAACTAGACAAAATTCACTCCTTAGTGCTGTGAAATCCTGCAGAAATCTTTGAAATAGTGGAATTTGTTGGCAATGGTACTTAAGAGCAGCAATTTTTTTCCTCTTAGTTGGAGAAAGAGGAAGAAGTGAGGACATGTGGAAAAAGACAACATGACGACATCAAGGTCAGTGGAAAGAAAGAGGAGGAGGAGGTGCTCCAAGCATCAGAGTCGAGATCTCTCTGCAAGACATGGTGAGGACTATAATGCAACAAACTCTCTCCCTGTAATCCATGAAGTCCACGGGGGGATGCAGAGATCCACTCTCAGCCCATGGGAAAAGGTGCTCACTCCAGAGCGGATAGACGCTAGAAAAAGATGTAATCCAATGAGAGACCCGAACAGAGAGAGAGGACCCTTGCTTCTAGAGATAGAAAAAGAGAGCCCTTGCTTCCAAACTAGAGCAACTTATCCTTAAAAGACTACACCTCATGGACTAAGTGACCCACGCCATGGCAGTTTTGAGAAGACTCTCTTGCCCGTGGAAGGGACTCATGTTGCAGCAGGTTGGGCGGGACTGCTACTCGTGAAATTAAAACCACGTTAGAAAAGTTCACAGAGAACTGTCTCCTGTGGGAAAGNAGAAGACTCTCTTGCCCGTGGAAGGGACTCATGTTGCAGCAGGTTGGGCGGGACTGCTACTCGTGAAATTAAAACCACGTTAGAAAAGTTCACAGAGAACTGTCTCCTGTGGGAAAGACCCCACAGCATAGCAGAAGAGACTCCTCTCCCTAAGCGAACTGAAGAAAGATCTCGAGTGAAAAAGTGACTTAACGCTCCCACGCCCTGTGTCCCCATGCTGTCAGTGAGAAGGAGGGAGGGGCTGGGGAGGGAAAAAAGCTGTTTTAAAGGCTTATTTTATTCCTCATTATCCTTCTCTGACTCTGTTAGTAATAAATTTATTTTATACCTTTGAGTCTGTTTTGCCCTTAGAGTGTTTTTTCCCAATACTTATCTCAACTCATGAACCCTTCGTTATGATTTTCATGGGTGCCTAGTATTTTAACCAGTGTCACACCACGACACTCTATCAGTAGCACTTGCCTTGGCAGAAAAGGGATAACTAAAAAGTCAGGGAACAGATGGAGGATTTCTCCCCACCATCCCTGATGGTTGTGAACTAGCAGGAATTTGTGGCTGGATCTAAAATTAGCTCCAAGCAAGCCTGGAAGGGAAATACTGTTGAGAGTTGCATTTTTTATATGAATGGGTTTTTTAAAGATTTCATTCATAAAACATGAGGCAAAAGACAATGCTTTATGGGACCATGAAACTGAAGTCATCACATTCTAAGTAATTAAAGAACAGAAATTTTTGCATCTGTTACAGTAAAGCATGTAGGTTTGCCTACATACATGCGAGGTGCTTGAGGTAAGGAAGAAGTATTATAGGAGCTTTCACAGCAACAGGCAGCAAAGCTGGTATAGTGTGCGTGAGGGAGTGAAGAAGTATGGAGGGAGAATAGGGTGGCATTTGGAGGCAGGAGGACACTTTTGCCCAGTCTAAGCAGGACTGAACCCTCAAAAGCTGTTCAGGATCTGGCTGATGTCCACAAGAGTTTCTTCACAGATCTTGCTGGACTGAGTCAGGTACAGGAGGAGGGCAATGCTGGTCCCATACATGCCCATAAGTGCCAGTAACAGCATCTTCTGCTTTCTCCACAAACCAAGCAGAGAAGATTTGCAGACCCACTTCCACTAAAGCTTGGCAGTTTTGTGAGTTTAAGCCTGTCTTGTTGGATAGATGATTGTTGGAATTGGTTTCCATCTCTCCTAATCTTTATTTTTAGATAAGTCTCCCCACTTCTCAATCTCAGGTTTTATCTCTATCATCCATTACTTAGCACAAGGTTACTTCTAACACAACCTGCTCTTCTTTGCTTTATCCAGCATTCGGCATTCTGAGCTAGCCATAAATTACACGTATTTTCCTTTTGCTGTCAGATCAGTGTATGTCAAAAAGTTTCACAAATGCAGCAAGTGAAGTCCTTAATGAGTGTCTGATTTCAAGAGTTCAGTAATTGGAATAGGACTGTTTCAAGTCACATTTCTGTGTAAGAAAAAAAGAAAAAAGGAAGATTTAAGTGGCAGAACTACAGTCATTCAATAACCACTTTTCCTAGAGTAGGATTCTCTATCTTGCCACTAGCGTGCTGTCTCCAAAGCAGAATTAATCTCATCCTTATCTCAAGCCAAAATCAATTAGTGGAGACAAGAGTAACAGTTTAACAGAGGACTTGTATGGTTCACAGGAATCTGTGAACTGTTCTTACTTCAGTTGTTGCAACTTAAAACTTTGCAAAGTTTATCCTTAATAATTAGATTTGATGGAACTTCAAGTTACTTGTGTTACATGGATCAATTTGCTGGATTACAGGTCAAAGATTTTTTTTTTTTTGGTTGGAGTTTGCTTGGGTATTTTTGGTTTTTTTTGCTTTGTTTTGCTTTGTTTTGTTTTGCTTTGTTTAAATGGAGCTTTTAATTCTCTCCATCTAAGTCATGATATTGCCAGGCTTATTTAGACTTTGACCTGGTCTTATTTTGGGGCTTTGAACATTGAATAACAAGACTCAAAGCAAACAGGAACACTCAAGGTTTTGTGGATATAAACATGGTGACCACAAAATGACAGCTCTGAAACAAACTGAACAAGAAGTTGGAGCGGCCTCCTGGCTGTGACTTTTCATTGTTTGGCCTGGGCAGCTCTTGGCTCCTGTGATGCTGAATTTGTTTCCTGCTTTCTCTGCTGTGATAAAGCTTTATTTTCCTCTGTGGTCTCTACCACAGAAAAAACCTCTGTGGCATACTGGTTCATTGAGATGATTGGATGTTGTGTTTACTCTTAAAGGTAAACAGTAAGTTTTGGAGGAAAAAAAAATTTAAAATGTACACGTATGTAAGTATGTACATATGTTCCTCAGATATGCAAAAAGTTGGGCATTTATCAGCATCAATGAACTGAGACAAGTGTCTGGAGTGGGAGAGAGTTGAAGAGGGAGGGAAAGCTGTTGCACTTGTGCTGTAATAGCATTGAATTACTCTGTTCTTCTGAATGTGACCATACAAAGCTAGAATTTCTATTTTTCAGAAATCAAACCTGTCTCAGAAAGCTCTAAAATGGAAGCCAATACATCTGTTAGCTTTTTCTAGATATGTTGTTTGGACCACAAGTAAATTTGATAGGCACAGCCAGTCTCATCTCTGTTGGTGATTGTAGAAACTATTTGACTTAGGAACAGTTGTGCAAATGCCTTATTTCTTGCCTATATTTTTTTTCCTCAATAGTAGTACACATAATAGTCTCTAAATCTTTTTAAGCTTTTTCCAGTCTTTTACAGTGGGTATCAGTTTTATTCACGCTTTCCTGACAGTTTCTATTACTGTGATACAATTCCTGAGATGCTTGTACCCAATCTTGTTCAAGGTATTTTTGTGTTTAACCTTTGGAAAGTTTGGTGTTATGTGTACTGGCTAACTCTTCAGAATAATCTCTTGAATTCAAAGGGATTACTAAGATGATGTTTTTCATGCCTACATATCTGCAAGGTGTGGTTCAGTTGCATGATTCATCCAATGTATTGGTCTGCAAGGTATTTCTAGAACTCATAAATGTTGATTTATTAATTGCTCCCTGTATGATCTCAGTATTTATGTACTTGGAGAAAAGAGACCTTGTTTCCCTAGATACAGAGAGATTAATGTCATTCAGGAGAACACCTTATGTAACCTTGCTGGTTTTATTCTTTTACTGGAACAGCATGAACCACTGGTTTCAATAAGGGGATTAAGTAAAATAGGCCCATCTTACTTGGCTACATTGCCTGGGAACCCATTTTCCTACAAAACTCTTCTGGAATATCCAGTTAGGAGCTCATTCTATGCTGTGTTTTTAAATCCATTACACGTCAGCATAACATTTAAATATAGATTTAATGAATAGCTATCTGTCTAATTTGTTGAGCTGAGGCCACAGTCATTAACAAGGTGGTAGCAGGTGATAACAGGTGGCAAGTTTTTTTGGTGGGCCATCCAGCCCTTGTATTCACTGTGGAACCACATCAACATGCTCTTCCTATTATTGAGGGAAAGATACAATGTGAGCTTCAAGGCTATCGGAAGGTTTTTCACATCTGTTCACATCATCCTACGTTGTCAAGAGGTGGTGATGGTTCTACCTTTGATATCTTAAATCTCTTCTTTGTAGAGACTTGATTAGGAATTTAATTTAAAAAGGAGACAAAAGGAAATAGTGTGTCTTCCCTAGAGGAATATTCCTGACACTGAGTGTACGGTCAGAGAACAGAAGGGAAAGGGAAGTGATCCAGCATGGGAAGGCAGCAACTCATGGAATAAGCACCGTCAAGGGCTACTCAGCTCTGTGCTCTAAGAATAATTGGGGTATTTTTTTAGTTCGTTTTTCCTTTCTCAAGGAAAATGTCTGTCCTCCAAATAAAGACAACATTCAGCTCTCCCCACCCTCCTCTCTTCTATGACAGAAGCAACTGTTTCTGCTACTCCAAGCTGGACTTAACTGAAAGCTATTTGCAAGTGTAAAAATTAGCAAAGAGCTCTTGTAAATGGAAAATCTCACATGAGCTGTTTAAATAGATTGGACTTCCTTACTGTTTAGTCCTTCTGCCAGAGAAACTAATAGCTTGGAGGAAAAAGTTTTAAGAAGAAAAACTGCACTGGCAGAGTCTGTTAGACAAACTACCTTTTAATGGAGTCCTTTTTCTGCTGAGAACCAAATAAACCTCTGAGATAGCTTTGGTAAAGCTGCACTAACCTATATTCCTCAGAGAAGACCATCAGGAACATGTGCCTGCAAAAACACATGGATGTCATTGCAGAATCACAGAAAGGTTGAGATTTGGAGAAAGTCCAGTTCACTCCACATACTCAAAGCAGAATCAACTAGAACAGGTTTCTGAGGACTCTGTCCAGTTACATTTCAAATATTCACAAAGATGGAAACTCTTCAATCTCCCTGGTCAGCCTGTCCCAGTGTCTGACCACCCTCACAGTAAGAGTGAGTGGGGGAAGCAGAGAGGAAGGATCACTTCCAATGACCTGTTGGCAGCACTCTTCTATTGTAGCCACAGTTGGGAATTGTTGGTGTGTGTTTAATCTGGTGTCCACCCAAATTTCCAGGTCCTTTTCTACAAAGCTTCTTTCTGGACTCTTGGTCTGTGCGCTTGTGCCTGGGGTCGCTCGTCTCCAGGTGTGGACCTTGTACAACAGACCAAAACTGTTGGCCCCAGTCTCAACCCTTGAGGTATGTCACTAGTGGCCAGCCTCTAACTGGACTTCATCCTGCTGATAACAGCCTTTTGAACCTGGCATTTTATCCAGTTTTCAATCCCTCTCATTGTTTATTTTTCTAGGCTGTATGCCAGTTTGTCTTTGATGATATTATGGGAAAGCCTTTTTGACGTTGAGGTAAACAGCATCCACTGTTTTCCTCTCACATACTCTTACCACTATCTGGTTGTAGAAGTCTATCAGGCTGGTTAAATCATAAACCATAAATCCAAACCAACCGTATCACCTACTTTCCCATTATATGTTTGGAAATAGTTTTTAGGAGCACTTGCTCAGGGATGGAGGTGACATTGACCAGCCTGCAATTTCGCAAATGCTTTTTACCTACTCAAAGATAGGAATGACTTTCACTTTCTTCTGATCCTTGGAAACCTCCCACAATCACCACAACTTTTCAAAGATAATTGAGAGTGGCCTTGCAATGACACCAACACTCAGCACTCTGAAGTGAAACCCATCAGGCTTCACAGACTTAAGTAAATCCAGATCATCTAAATGTTCCTCACATAACTCTTGTCCCCCCAGAGTGAGTTTTCTTTGCTCCAGATGTTCCTACTGATCTCTGAGGCCTGGGATTTCTGCAGTCTGATCTTATCAGTAAAGATGAAGATGAAAAAGGAAGTGAGCACCTTTGCCTCCAGCTTTGCCTCCTGCTCTTTCAGCAGTGACTCCATGCTGCTGTGGAATGCCGCTCCATGGACCTGTAGAAGCTCTTAAAACTCCTGGCCAGATTCAGGAGTCCAAATGGGCTTTGTCTTGCCTAATCTTGTCTCAGATTGCTCAGAGAGTGTCTCTATATTCCTCCTGGGTCTTCTGACCCCAATTGCACCTCATGTGAGCTTTATTTTTATATTTGAATTTTGACAGGATCTCCTTGGTCCCCTATGCAGGCCTTTAGACGCTCTTGCTTTAGCATGGGTAAAGATATTCTCCTTGAAAAGTGTGAAGTACAGGGAATGTAATTTCAAGGGGAATAGATTTGCAGTCTGCAACTTCCATTATATAATAGGATATTAATAAATCGCATTTTTGGGGGTTGATTTATGGGAATTGACTGAAAGGATAAATGAACTCAGATTTTATGAGATGCACTGTTTTCTGCACATTTGGGACAAATTTATCTCTTGGAGTTCATGTCTCTTCCAGCAAAGAGAAATTACACGTGGCAATAAACTTTTCATATTCCAGACTTACAGAGACAACTTGATTCTCATGCTTTATTGTATTACAGCAATCTTCCTCCAATTTATCCAAGGCTATCTTCAGCATCAAGTACCATCAGAATCTGTCTGGCTATTGTTAATAATAAACCCTGAGTCAGCTGTAGAGAGGCAGATTTCAAAATCAATGATGCTAAGTGGAGTGAAGAAGACAAAAACAGTCCATGCAACAGCTATCTGACTTTGCAATCTGACTTGGTGAGTTGAGTCGTAAATTTGTGAACATATGAAAAACAAAAGTGGTGAAATGCCAAAATCTTGATTGTAAAACCTGTTTGAACCAACCAGCATACAGTCTTTTAAGGGGGAGCTTAAGCTTAGGAAAAAAACAAGGATGAAAGTTGTGAGTTTTTGTTGCCAACTTCACTGCTTTCACTGCAAATGTACTGTTAAAACTTATGTAGCACTCAGACGGTTTCAAAAATTGATAGGAGTGTTTCTGCTGTGCTTTTTTCTTCTGAGCCCAGTGTTGCAGTTTGTTGTTAT
>VZTE01003453.1:696-15494 GCA_013397775.1 Eulacestoma nigropectus
CTCCGCGGGCAGCAGGGACCAGCATGGGCTCTCCCATGGCCGGCCCGGGCCCCCCTCCGCCGGGCCCAGCCCGAGCCCGCAGCGCTGGCGGCGGACAAAAGGGGGAAGCGGAACCCGCGGAGGGGAATCGCTGATTGTAAAAAACAGGGTGTCGCAGCGGCCGCTTGAGGAAGCTGAAATTTTAAGGTAGTTGCTGCAAGGACTTGGGATTTTTTTGTTTTGTTTTGCTTCTCCGCGCAGTGCTGGAAACAGTCATCCAAGGCATAACGCTGGAAGCAAAGAAACAAAAGAAGTCTTAAGCATCCGCACTGACTTGCTCGTGTTTCCTAGCTTTCAAGAAAAAGTGTCAGGGTTCCCCTTGCATAAATGGGGCAGAATAGACCAAACGCGTGTTCGACTTCATGGTGGCTCATTCTGTTTGCTTTGTCCATGCTCAAAGTTTGCATCCCCGTTTAACTCGGGAGACAGAGGTTAGCAAATTTGCCTCAGTTATTAGCTCATGCAGTTTTAACTGCTGCCCTGTTTTTGCTTGAGTCATGCACGAGCACTTGTCCAGCAACATGCAGTTGTGTGTTTTGACACACTTGCCTGGTTATTTACCTGTATTAGAAGTGTTACATATCGAGACCTTCCCTTGGTATTTACCCGTAGTTTATTGAACATGTGGTATATCCAGGAAATGACTTTTTGGTCTTTAGGGATGGCAGACAGGATGTACTACAAATGTCCCTGCTTTCTCTCACACCCAAGCTGAAGCAGCTATGGCTGGTCTGCAGCGTGGAGCAGAGCTGATGGGAGTTGCAGATGAAGCTGCTAAAAAGTCTGATGAGACTTGCAGCTCTTGTTTAGAAGAGGCTTGTCTCAACAAGCCAGCTACCACCTCTGCAGTATGCAAACCTAGTTAAGTGTGACTACTCAGCGTGTCAGGCTTCATCTTGCTTCGGAACCAGGGAATTCCCAAGTCAGTCAAAACTACTATTTCTCATAGTGATCTCCTTTTTGCAACAGGGTTTAGGTTGGCTTTTTTGAGATGCTGCAAATGAGCTTGGTTTTGGGCAGAGTGGAGGCCTTCTGGCAAAGTACAGTAGTGCCAGCAGGAGGGCATCCTTTGGTATCAAAAGAGCTTGGATTTTCAGCTTTTGTGTCTTGCCACAACGTTCAGTTTCTTTGCTACTGGATTAAGAGTCCAAGGTCTTTGGAGGACCGTGCAAATTATTTGTCTTGGTTGTTAGTCAGTGCTATTCCCAAATCTGTGTAGTTACAAGGTACATGTGCCTCGTGTACAAGATAACAGCCTCGTGACAATTGGTGGTGTGGGTGTCTGGCGTGTTCCTACTCGCCTTGTCAGAATCACTGTCAAGAGGCTCCTGCTGGGTACAAGGGCTGACCTAAGCAATCCCATGTGAGGGAGCCTGGATACAACCAGGACTCGCTTGTGAAGCTGTTCTCAGACTTTTCCTCACCTGGTTGTTCAGCATTCACAGCAATCTCCTCAGGAGAGGAGGATCCCTCAGTAACAAGTATCAGGGATGCACAGAGCTGGCCTTCAAAGCCTGATTTGGAGAGTGACATTTAAGCTTTAGGTTGCTGTAGGTGCCTGGAGGGCCACAAGAAAATCCTTATGGGCATTTAGGCTCATAATAGCTGATTTGTGTGCTGAATGTGTTTCTGAGAAGCTTTGGTTTTCTGCAAGAGTCCCGTTACACACCAGCTTCCACTTGCATTACCTTAAAAACTTACATTTCAACACAGGAATGGGTGCTACTCAAAACTTCTGCCCTGCTGCTGCTGCTGGCCACTGCAGTTCCTGTTTTTCAGCACTGTTGCTGGGATTGCCTTTTGTGGGTATTGCTTGTTCTGCCTACTTCGATAATTAAATCGGGAGTGAACTTCGTGGTGGCTCAGAGAAGGAGATAATTTCCTCTTTGGCGGAAAGCTGAGGAAATGACCTTCAGGAATTCGAAGGATAGCTTTTTCTTCTTTTTTTCAATGATTGCTTTCCTACTCATCTCTTCTTGTCTTGTCAATAACCTTTCTTCTTGTCAGAGGGCAAAAAAATAAAAGCTGAATAGAGTTTTGGTTCCTCCCCCTACACCTTCCCCCTGCCAAAAGAGACCAAATAATGCAAAATAAAAACTTGAGTCTAGCTGGCAAGGTCTATCTACAAGTGATATGCAGATGACTCTGTACTTCTTGCTGCTGGTTTATGGTGTGCAAATAATGGCCTCTTACACAACAGCAGTAAAAGACTGTTAGTTCTGTTTCCTGTCAGACTTCAGATCGGAGTTGAAGCCTTGGCCTTTCAGAGGCACAGGCTGTCCCCTGAAAATGGAGGTGTCTCTGTCCAGCTATAGGTAAGCAGGGAATGTAAGCCTTTCTGGACTCCTGAAGTCACTGGTGTTCCCACACTATTGCTGGTCTCTGGGATGAAGTAGTCACTGCTTGCACTTCCTCCTTGCATTGCTGCCTTTCCTGCTCAGTAAAGGGGGGATGTTAATATCAGATGTGTTTTCTTGAGTGCTCAAATAACAGATTAAAAGCCAAGCAGTGCCTAATATCTTCATGGTTTTGACCACCTACGTTTTCAGTTGGCTTGTCGGCCTTAGGTGACACCTTTCCAGAGGCCTCATTTGGCAAAACTTTCTTTCAGCCAGGATGTGACCCTCCCTTTTCTGCTAAGTGCTCCCACAACTGCTTTGGCTTAGTTTTCCCTTCAAGTTGCTGGTGATGGCCCAGGGCATTCCATTGTGTGGCACTGCACGGGACAGCTTTGTCCCTGAAGGATGCTGTCCTGGACCAGTCGGGTGGAAATAGGTTTAATTGAAAAAGTATTTGTTGCAGACGTGTACTATGACACATTAGTGAGTCAGAGGGAAATGCCACATGGCTCCACAGGCAGCTCTGGCAGTGGCAGGGAATTTCAGAGGTAGATAGGAGGGGGGGAGGGTATGCCAGGGATGGGGGAAACAGGGTTTGCTGAAGAAACTAAGAACCAAATACATGCCAGTAATGTGACCCGCAAACCTGGGAGCACAGTGTTCTCAAATCTGCCCTTGCAATTACCAAGGCGTGCTTTAATAAATTCTTGGTGTCAGATTCTGGAAAAATTGATGATGCTTTTCCAAGAAGCAAAAGTTTCCACTTGAGTAGCTGTGGATAGTTCACCCTGGTGTGTACAGTGTGTGCGCGCGTGGTTCCCAGACAAAACAAGTCAAGAACTGCATCTTGAAATGGCTCTGGAGATAATACATGCCCAGGCACCACTATGGAGCCTTCTCCAGCTCTAATCACAGGGGGGAAAACCAACACTCTGAAATTCTCAAGACTTAAACCCAAATTTAGTCCTTCAAACTTGTCTTGAGGCAAACTAAGTCATTAGTTTAAGGTCTTCTTAGCTATCTTACAGACAGAGAAAACAAAGATTAGGTAGAATATTTTAAGTATTCAAGGAAAATACTGGAGCTCACAGCACTTCCTAAAAAAAGAGAAATCAAATTTCATTGTGTCGAAGTTGTGTTTTAGTGCAGGCTTGCTACAAATCCAGTTTATCAGGTGTCTGGCATGTCTCTCACTCCTGAAATGGCTTTCTGTATGTGGGGATTTTCTTGAGAAAGCTTTGGATTATTCTTCAGTCTTCCCCAGTTTAGATTAAATTTCAGTTTGGCTACTTGGCAGTGGAGGCAAAATGTTGGGAGCTCTTAGTGGAAGCAGCTGGGTCTGGCTCCTGCAGTTGGAAGGCTGCTGGACAGAAGGCTCCCTCTTTGGGCTGCCCTGTGGAGGGAGGGCATTGTGCTCTCCCAAGACTTCTGCAGAGCTTTGCACTTCAGGCAAGACGGAGGCTTTGTGAACAAGAGCCGCTGTGTTCCTGCAGTGCCTGCTGACAAGGCAGTGAGTGCAGTGCCTGCCTCAGGTGCCTGCAGCAGGCTGTCTCAGAGTCCAGTGGGGACACTGCCATGAGAGCCACGGGATAATGTTTGAGGGGCTCAGCCCCCAGGGCGTGCTGTGTCTGCAGCAGTTGCATGGAGGTGCTGGGAGACAGCTCAGTTTTGCCGATTCCTTCAGAGAAACTCACTCTGTCCCTTCTTTCCTGAATGCCTCCCTGAATGTGCTGTCCTGGCATTTTCCCGTCTGGGAATTAGGTGGTTTGTCTGCTTGGTGCTGCCTTGTCGCTTTTAAGGGTCTGTCTCCTACAGTGAAATGTCACCAGCTGGCTGATGGTCATGTATCCCACAAGTGCCTGCAGTATGTGCTGCTCACTGAACCAGCCCCCATGTGCCAGTCCAGAGCTGGATGACTGCTTCCATCCTGGAAAAGGAACAGGCTGGCTGCTGGAGCTCTACAGCGTTCAAGCCACAATGCACAAAATAATAACCAATGTGCTGTATTGAATCATCTGAGCAGAGCCATATCTGCCCAAAGAGGGAAAATCCAGGCTAACAAATGTTTACTCTGTCATTACTGAAAGGGTGGAGGCTTCTCACCAGCTTTTCTTCTGGACAAGACAGCAGAGATGGAGTTAAAATGTCGCTTGAGGATGTGTATTTAGAGTCTGGCATTTCTCATTGTCCCAGTGCTCTTAGCAGTCATCCTGTTGCCGTTCTACACAAAGTGGTTGCAACTACCTTACATCAAAAGCTGCCTGGGTTTTGAGTTTTTTCCTTTTTAAGTATGTTTGTGAAGCCATTTGTGGCTGGTACAGGCCCAGGGTTGAAGAGGGAGCCCCACAGTTACGGCAGTAGATCCTCTTTTCGGAGGGAGTTGGTTTGTTGCACTGGCTCGTTTCAACCCATACTGTAACACAGCTATAGGGTGTTCTCAGATGGAACAAATCTGCATTGTCCCTGGCAACACAATGGCTGCTAATGTCAGCCTCTGTGATGAATCCAGGGGTTGTACAGCAGCTGTGAAAAGGAGTAGCACCAGCTACTGACAGCCTTTTCCTTTGGAAAGCTAAAAAATCCTCTTCTCACTGTTGTCCCTTCAGCTTCTGGTCAGTCCCAGTTATCAGCTGCAGTTTAACAGTGAATTTTGAGTTTCCAGACTAAATACTTTCAACATTTTTGGAATCTGAACTGACTTGCCAGCAGTGCTCAGTTTCTTTTTAAAGAAACAACTTGTCTCCTGACTTGGAGACATGTTTCTGACTGTGTAGTAGCACAAGTAAATGCACTTGACTGCACAATTTGCATCAACCTGCAGCTCTATTGCTACTGCTTCTGGCTCTTAAACTGAGCATTAACCTCTGCTTTCAAAGTTAACATGACTTGGTGCGGGGGAATTACTTGTTGTAGTGTTGGAGCAAAGCTCAAGTATTGACAAAGGCAGAGGTAGGGGACATGAGCTGCTTTTCCATGATTAATAGGCTCACTTCCATGCCAGTTCAGGCTTTCTGTGCATTTTTTAAGAATCTTGAGGGGATTTGTGACTAAAACCTGCGTCTTACCACCCGTTGTCAGCTACTGAGGTACCATTAGCTAGAAAATAAACCTCAGGGAGGAAAAGGGTTCTCTTGAATTCACTGTGGGTTTGTCCTAAGTGAATGATAAAATAGCTGTAGTTGCTGCACTGTTTGCTTTATTAGGTTAATTTTGTATTATTTAGACTCTTCCCGAAGAGGCTCTTGCCCATACCACACCCAAAGGGCAGGAGGAGAAAGACCTTTAGTCCTCATTATTTCTCAGTCACACTCAGCAAAGTTCAGTGTCTCTGCATGGAGGAGGTGGCACAGGAATGAGTCACTCTGAGTCTTTGTTTGCACTGTTGCTCAAATTTATCCTGAAATAGGCTTTCTCCATGTACTTTCCTCACCTTATTGGTGATATGCAAAAGGATGGCTGCCTGCCACACAGCTGAGGCACAGTGACTGAATTGCTGTTCTCCTGTCCCAAAGTAAGTGCAAGCAATTCTGCATAGATGACCCCTTGTAGACAGGCCGTGCATTGTAAATCTTGAGGGAGGTCCCCTTGTATTTAGGTAAACCCCAAAAGAGCACTGTTCTCCACCCTAAAGAAAAGCTGTCTCAGATTGCTGATGTATGAGATTGCCCTGGTTTTCCATGAGCAGCACTTGGGAGCTCTAGATAACAAACTCCGCGGTAATAGACTCTGCCAGCTGTGCCACCTCTCCTCACTGGGTTAGCAGTGCTATGCCAGCCACTCAGAGTTACAGGAGGAGGGATGTTGGTAGAAAAAGGAGAATCTGGGCTCATCTGAGGTCCTCCATGGTAGGCACTCGTCAAGGCTTTTAAAAAACCCCACACATTAAGTAGGTGTGCAGTCCATAACCATTTCTCAAGGACAGCCTGAGCACCAAGCAGTTCCCCTGCACCTCTGTCCCCCTGGTTTTGCAGGTTCTGCTGTTTCTTTAAGATGTAAAATGAATCCCTTGAGCTCCCATTTTGAGGCTGAAGATAAGTTTTAAAAAATGAAGAACAACCTTTAGCCCTTTTCAGTTGTGTGTCTCACCTGGCTGTTGGTACTGCTGACTGTGCTCATAGCAGTGACGTGTGGTGGTTTACACAGAGGGAGGAAGGCAGTTTTCCTTCTGGTAGATGGATATGAGTAATGAATGTCACCTGAATTTGGAAGACAAACAGTGAGGGAGGAAGCAGGATTTTAAAGGAATCTCACTGTTTATACTGTGTGTAGCATTTTGAACAGATAGAATTGAGTACTGGACAGGCTTCAGTTTGGTCTTTACAGTTCTGGCCATGATGTCCTTCCAGCAGTGCCTGCTGGCTTCCCACATTTGCAGTATTCACTCTTGCACAGCTGCTTTTAAGCTCTCCAACTTGGTGCACTCTGAGAACAAAACTCAGATGTAAATGCTTCTACTTGCCACTTTTTTTTTTTCCTGTCTCATTCCCAGAAAAGCAGCAGACTGAAAACTCATTTCAGCCTTTTGTCATTCTTGCTAGGTCTTGTCCTCTTTATTCTGTGCAGCTGCCTTTAACATCAGATTGATAATGCTGCATGTGCACCTCTTGTTCCAGCTTACACAGAGGAATACGATACCACTCACTACAGTTTCCCAGCTGTCTCCAAGGTGGGGGGGGAAATGTTGAGAAGGCTTGAGCTTGCTTTAAAAACTGCTGGAGTAGGTGCTGAGAAGTAGAGATTTTAACTGTTTAGGACTTGCAAGTTCTCTGTTTGAAATACTGAATTCAGAGCAACTTCCTGAAGTTGGTTTTTTCAGCTAAAAACTACCACTGCAATCACAGTACCCCACTACATCTCCCTTGATCTCTAAACTAAGTCCATGTGACAAGTATGGAATTTGGCCAGTTTTACCTCTGTTCCTAAAGCTGCTAGCAAGCATGCTGGAAATGGCTGGGAAACTTTGAACAGAAGATCCTTGTGGGCTTGTCCAGCCAGCCTGAAACGGGGAAGAAAATTAAGCTGCTGTAATGCCAAAGGGTCTGCCACAACTGAATCTCAGAGAACAAGGGGTTGGTGTGCCTGTAAAACTCCCCCAAAACAATGTTCTGGTGTAAGTAGGATTGTGCCGCCTTTGGAATAGTTTCTGGTTTGGCAGCCGGCTGTGGGCAGCAGCAAGACTCCAGATTCTTTACTTGGCTTTGGAAAAGAGGGTCTGCAGCCTTTTCTGACAAGACTCTCATGCCACGAGTGACTATTGCAAGAATCTGTTGTCTCCTAGCCTTGGATTTAAGGCAGTGCCATAATGTAGCTGAGAAAATTAGGGGTGGAAGGCCTGAAGGTGTTTGCTGTGGTCTTTGCAGGCCTCCGGAGTACAAGTGGCCGATGAGGTGTGCCGTATCTTCTACGACATGAAAGTGCGGAAGTGCTCCACGCCAGAGGAAGTCAAGAAGAGGAAGAAGGCTGTCATCTTCTGCCTCAGTCCCGACAAAAAGTGCATTATTGTGGAGGAAGGCAAAGAGATTCTGGTGGGAGATGTCGGAGTGACAGTCACCGACCCTTTCAAGCACTTTGTGCAGATGCTTCCCGAGAAGGATTGCCGCTATGCCTTGTATGATGCAAGCTTCGAGACCAAGGAATCCAAAAAAGAAGAGCTGATGTTTTTCTTGTGGTAAGCCACCTTCCCAACTCTCTCATTCCTAACATGCAATCCAGGCACTGTGGGTGAGTTCTCTGGGCGTTTGTATTGCCCAGGCTGGGAAAATGGCAGGCTTAAAGTGAGCTGGGCAGCCTGATGCCTGTATTGTGAGCCATGAGATGTTCCACTTGTCCATGGTGGGTAGGATGCTGCTTCTGTCTGGGCTGGATAATCAGTGTCACTAATTTCACTCTCTGTGCTGTCTCCCACTAGGGCACCAGAACAAGCACCTCTCAAAAGTAAGATGATCTACGCAAGCTCCAAGGATGCAATCAAAAAGAAGTTTCAAGGTACCTAATACAACTAATGCTCCTAACTCTGCTCTGCCCCTGGAGTACACAGCAAGGCTTAATTAGTTTAGGTTTGGGGTGTTGTGGTGGTGTTGGTTTTTTGAGATACTAGTGAGAAGTGAAGTGTCATGTGACAGAGCTAAAAGGAGCTCTGGCTGAAATTTACATTATCTGACGAAATTTCAGAGGCACTAGAACAGTGCTCAGGACAAGAGCAGGTTTTGCAATGTCTGATGTACCATATGGAGCAGCACCTCTGCACCATACAGGCTAGAAATCATTAGATTCATAACACAAAGCTGGATTTTGTGCAGAGCTGCTTCAGTGGCAGAGCACTTTCATCCCTCTGTCTGTTAAAATGCACAGTCTCATAAACTTACTGTGCTGTAGTAAGTCAGTCTGGCTTACAGCCAGGTAGCACTCTTCAGCTCCTCAGGCTGCACTGGGCCAAAATCTTGCACTGTGCAAGACTGACATGATCATTGTGCAGCAGTGCCAGCCTTCACAGCATGGCTTGCCCAGGGATTGGAACTGCCCTGGGAGACTGTTGTGTGCTGCACATGTGGAAGTTGAGAAAAAGAAATCCCGAGGTAATTCTGCTTTTCACCATATAAGGCAGGCATGGGTTGGGCTCTCCATCCTTAAAAAGGAAAAGACAGCACTGTTGGTTGCTTAGCCCAGCGCTCAGTCTGTGCCTCTCAGGTTCTCAGTGTGATGCTTTCAGCCACCTCTGCAGAGCCAGCGGGAGCTGAGCGAGTCCTCTGCGTGTGCTTGCCTGGAGCTCCCTCCCCTACTGTATCCAGGGCAGCACAGGAAATGAGGGATTCACTCTGAGATCCTGCCATGAAAGGCCAACAGTCTGAGCACTGAGCTAGTGACAGATTTCTCCCTACATGTCCCTAGAGTGACATTTGGTGTGCAGCCAGATGTCTCCTGGGACATGTCAGGGAAAAACTGTCAAATTCCCTAAGCTAAGGCAGGACTTGTCTGCTTGAGTGACTGGATTGCTTCTTCTAATATTACTACCAGGTATGTTTCTTTGATTGCTTACCAGCACGTTGAAATACTGCATTGTTGAGTGTTTTGCCTCTTTTTTTAGGCATAAAGCATGAATGCCAAGCAAATGGGCCAGAGGACCTGAACCGAGCTTGCATTGCTGAGAAGCTAGGAGGCTCCCTAGTCGTAGCTTTTGAAGGAAGTCCCGTGTAGATGTCATACAGTGCCACAACTCTACAAGCATTCCATGTTTTAATAGATCAGTTATATAAAGCAAACATTCTAGGCAAGGGTTTCACTAACAGTAGGGAAGCTGTCTTGTAGAATAAAGTAGATCTTGGAGATGTAGCTCGTATGTACAAATGACCCTAAATAAATAAAATTAAGGATTTATCTTGGTGTATTAATATTTGCATTGGTTGTCCAGCCCAGTTCGGTCCCCAATGGATTAACACTAAAGGTCTCCAAAAATTTGAGCAGTATATCATGAAAGGTGGAGAGGTGAGAACGATCTGGTTCCTGTTCTTGCTTTTCTAAATAGTAAGAAGCGAAATTCAAAAACTTTTCCCCTATAACCATTTAAGATAAAACCTGTAGTTAAACTTCAACTAAAGCAGCCTGTTAGCACCAAAACTGGGTTAAATTCTTAGTGCTTGCAGTTGCAGAGCTGTACTAAAAAAGCCTAATTGTGAAGCTAGACATAAAACAGACACTTTTTCTGGAGAAGTAGTCCTAATCCACTCTCTTGTAAACTCACGGTGCAGTAATAATATTTAAAGGTTCACTTGTTCTGTAGGTTCAATTTTCTTGTTATGAAGTGTCTTGAGGTCTCTTTCCTCCTGAGTGATTCTATAGAAATTGCTTTTTCTGTTGACATAGTTTAATTTAGAACTACCTTTCTCTAATATACACTTACCTAGTGGATCAGATGCTTCTGAGGCTTTTATAAATGCAGGTTCTTGTATCAGAGCTCTCCGGTTATGGGTAGTAACGGGAAAAGGAACCACGACTTAAAAAACGGTATTTTCAGCCCCAGTCTTTGGTCACTTGGTCCATTTGTCCATAATTACTATTGATTTAACTTAGTAGAACCAATCAGCCTGACTAATATGGCTTGATCTGGGCTTTTTGTCTGTTAGCTTCTTTAATTCTGTAGAAATGCATGGAAATATCACCTACTAGAAAGTTTGACCTGAAATGCCTTTTGTATGGGGGGTAGAGAACATTCCTGTGCCAGCTACAGAGATCTTAAAAGCTTCCATGTTTCATCAGTGGTTGATTAAAGCTGTTTCCTTTGTGTAATGTGTACATGGGAGTTGCATAGAGTTTTCTTGTATGTCTGTAGAGAAAAAGAAAAAAAAAACCAAAACCCTTAGCCTCCAGTGCATTACTGTGATATGTTCTGTGCGTGCCAAATTTGAACAGCCTAAATAAATGGGCTTTCCCTCCCCTGGGTCAGTGACTGATTCCTCTCCAGCCTCCGGATCAGCCCTCCCGCAGCGGGGCTGGCACTGCTGGATCTGGGTAAGCACTTAGGGAGCTGCTGTGCCTTCTGCAGCTTCTGCCCTGCCCTGCTCTCGGGAGCAGGAACCGGGGGAAGCAGGCTGGAAGGAAGAGCTGGTGGAGCTGGAGGGATCTGGGGGGAAAGCAGGTTTGTCTCTGTGGTGTGCTTCCCTCTTTGGCCCTGCATGCCCCTGCCTGCTGCAGGCTCCAGCTCCCAAACAGCATCTGCTCTCCACCTTTACACTTTGGGCCCAAATTCCCATTGGTTGGGGTCCTTCCTGGGAGCCATCTCCCTCTTTGCAGTCTGAGCAGCAGGAGCCCAGCCCTGTGTTGGTTGGTGTGCACTGCCTTCCCTGTGAGGACTAAGGGAGCTTTCTCTGGCCAGCCTCACAGAGCTGGGGCAGTCACAGGATGGCCCTTCCTGCCCGAGCTGTTGCCAGCTGTGCAGGGACAGAAAGCTGCAGTGTCCCCTGAGCTCCTGGCATGGCAGTGCTGGCGCTGAGCTGCTGTGTCTGGGGGCCAGGGCAGTAATGGGCTGTTACCTAACTCAGCATGTGCCCTCTCTGGCCACGCTGCATGGTTAAAACCCTTTGTTAAAGACGGGCATTGACTGACTGCTCTGGCTTGGCACCCACGTGGGTCACAGGGCTGGGAGCACAAGGTTTTCTGATGCAAAGGGATCCATTGGAGTGCAGCTTCCTGATTCTGAGTGAAGCAGACTGGCCTGGTTTCTGCTGGGGCTATTAGCCTGTCTTTCACTCTACTAGGGGCTTGCCCAAGTGGGTAAAGATCCTTGAAACAGCTCCTCATTGCCCAGGTGTCTGCACTACTAACTCTGTCCAAAGTCCAGGTGGAGATAAGGAAACTAGTGACACACTGGGAGTGGTGCTGCCTGACAAACAAGCAACTCCTAGCCAAGATCCAGCTGATAGCTGGTGCCTCCAGGCTGCAGGCATCTTTATCTAGCCTAGGTGATGCTGTGGTCACCTCTGCCTGGGATTTCCTTCCTTGGTCAGAAAATGGAGCAGGAGACACTGCAGAAGAGGAAGGATGTCAGACCTGTAAGGTAGGAGAGTACTTCCCACAGTGTGAAAGCCCTTGAATCGGGGACTTGGTTTCAGAGTGCCTTAGTCCCAGAACTGAGAGATAAGAGGGGGCACTTTGGGCATTGGCAGGGTGTGGTGCCGCAGCTTCAGCTGACTGGAGAGTCTGGCTGCTTTTAGGACCCTCACCAGAAGTCCCAAAGTGTATTGATCTTTGTGCTCCAGAGCTAACAGTCTTAGTACTCAGAGCTACAGTGCTGTGGGTTTGTCCACATCGTGGGGTTTGCTGCCCAAACTTCCCCTCTCAGGGTTGTTTGTCGTCCTGCTTTTTGCGGAGATGAAACTCTTGTGACTGTTCTTAAGTTTTCTTCCAAATCACCGAGACCTTCTGAAAAGGCAAGACAAGCAGGGAGAGACAACATGATGAACGTTTCCTATAACTTGGCTGGTTGCTGGTGGGAGAAATCACTTCCTAACAGGAGTACATGAAGAACAAGGTGAAGAGATTCAGGTGAGGGAGGCAGCTCAGTCACAAGCTCAGCAGGACTTGCCCAGGTAATGCAGCTTGGCTGCAGCAAGAGCAGAGCAGCTACAAACATTTTGAAGCCCACATGCAGGCACTGGTTACCCAAAAGCCATTTTTGTCCACTGGGCCTGGGAGAAGACGAGAACAGGAATAATTGAGGCCTCAGTGTAAACAGCAGGCAGTGTAAATGTAATTTACAACTAAGGTTAAATTGAGTGTTTTAAACTGTGCCTTGATAAGCCCAGGCACCCAGGCTGTAAAGTAACTCCAGGCATGGCTGAATCAGCAGAAGGACCCAGTGCTCTTATTCCAAGTCACGAGCTGAGCAACTTCTTGATCTCTATCAATAAAGGTACCTGCCTGCCGTGCAGAGGCTGCTATGAGTCATGGGCTGACAAGCAGCAAGCCTGGCTGCCTCTCCTGGAGGAAAGGAGGTGACTCTGGCTGGGCACATGGCAAAATCCCAACAGCTGTGGGGAAAGCAGGGGCTGGCCAGGCCTCAGTTCCACATACTCTTGGGCAAGGCTTGGCTTTCTCCTGGCCCCTCGGGATGTCCTTCCCCTTCCATCAAGGTGCCAAGGGAATTAAAAAATGGCAACAGTACCACTCCAGGTGTAAAAAAATCAGCTAAATGTCTTTCTCCAAAGAGCATTGGGTTTTTTTCAGCTTTGCTTCACAAGAATAGTCCTTCTCTTTCTTCTTAAAACAGCCAGCTCAGCATTGTGTGCCAGAAGGGCATTGTGTGCCCCGGGGCTGGGGACACTGCACCTGCTCTGGGGCAGCCTTTGGAGCCCTGCCGGATCTAAACTGCTCCATGGTGCCCTTGGAACACCACCTGCCCTCCCGCCACTGGCTGTTTGGGGTGTGTTGCTGCTTCTGTGGGCAGGCCTGGGTGTCTGCTCTCTGTGCACAGGAGCGCACAATAAAGGAAAGAGTTGTTGCAAAAGCAAAACACTGCAAAACCAAAGGAACTGCGTCACTTCCTGGCACCTGTTGCTGCTTCCTCCCCATGGCTCCTGGGGGGTGAGAGCCACCCTGACATGCTTGACAGCTCCCTCCAGCCTGTGGGTTGGGTGGGGGTTTTGTGCAATCCTGCACAAAATGTGGGCATTCCCTTACTTTTGGGGAGCTTCAATCCAACAGGTCAGGTGTGCTGGGCTGGCACAAGTGACGGTGCTGACAGGCTGAGGTCACCAGCGGCCCTTGATCCATGCATTCCTGTACATGTGTCACATAGTCCAGGAAGATAAACCCCAGGCTTATCCTGGCTGTGGGGCAAAGGGCTGCTTCCCAAGTTTGTCCCTCTAGGAGGGGGAGACCAGCCCCATCTGCCACCTGTGCTGCGAGGGGGAGTGGGGGGACACACACAAGGGTGCCTCTCAGCTCCCCATTTCCTTGGCACGTTTTCCTACCTGGTCCCAGCTGAGTCACAGTCCTCCCCCACCCCATCACGGCCCCAAAAGCCACAGTGCTGAGGCAAGGACAGGATGTCCCAATCCTGTGGGGTCTCTGGTGTGCACTACAGGGGTTGGTCACACACTGGCCTTCCCCAGGAACAAAATGGAAGCAGGTCTGCCCCTCATCCTCCTTCCTGGCCTTGGCTCTTCGCACGCACTGGAGGGACCCCAGGGCCTTTTCCTCCCCTCTCGAATCCTGCTGATGTCAGCACTGGGCTCAGCAGCTTTATTGTGGGGAGACAGCCACCAAGCCATCACGTGGCCTCTGCCATTTCCTAAGAAACCAGCTCAAAGATAAAAAAGAAAGGAAAAAAAAGGAAAGAACAATAAAAGAACAATTAAAAAAAAATAAAAAGGAAAGGCACAAGAAGGGGAGATCAGAGGGCTGGGGAGCCTTACAGCAACGGAGGGCTACCACCACCACACAGCACCTACAGGGACGGATCACAGGGTTGCACTAAGGTTTAAAGCAAGCAGGAGGAATGGTCCCTGTCCCCACCATGCCCCTACTGCCATGGCAAAAGTGTCAATCCCTCTGCCAACCCCCACACAGGCAGCCCAGCCCTGGACCATCAGCGGGAAGGAATTGTTTCTCTCCTTTGCTTGTAGTGGATGGCTAGGGATGGCTAAAAAAAAACCAGGGGATGGCTTCTGTGACACAGCAAGCAAGGGGAGAATAATGAAGATGCTCCTGGCCAAAGCAGAGTCCTTCTTCAATGACCCCAAAGCTCCACCTGGCTTGAAAACATAAAAAACACAACACAAACAAAAAGCCAAGAAAAATAAAGCAAGCTCTTTTCACTACGTCATTTTAATTGCATCGACACCCAGAAATACACATGCCAAGAGCCACCCATTCAAGAGGGCGTCCTTCCATGGTGGGTCTTACTTTCACACTCCTTTCACTCAA
>VZTE01003453.1:15539-38628 GCA_013397775.1 Eulacestoma nigropectus
AAAAAAAAAAAAGGAAAAAATATATAATTATAATTGCACTGGTTGATGTACAAACAGTCTTCCCTTTTCACACATTGGTGGGTTCTGCTGGAACAGGAGGGTGAAGCCCCAGCGCGTGCCCGGCGTGGCCACAGCAGCTCCCCAGGAAACGAAGAGTTGTACAAAAAAGTATGAAGATTTTCTTACAAACTGCAGTGTTTACTGCTTGGTTTTTGGGGTTGTTTTTTTTTTTTTTGTATGTTTTCTTGTAAGTTTCAAAACTAGGTTTTGGGTCACTCATGGCTTGGTATCTTTTATCTACAGTAAATTTAGCATAAATTTTTATTTTTAGGAATGTGTAAGGCATTTTGGTAAGATAACTGTAAGGTCCACGGTGAAGACTCGTCAAACTGAAGTCCCTTCCTTTGAACTGTCCTCTTTCCCCTGGAGAAGGAAAAAAGAAGTGGGTTACTCAACTGGCTCAACCTTTTTCTCATGGCAGCTCAAGCCCCAAAGTATTTCACAGATGGGCCAGGTCCTGCCTGTGGGGCAGGGAGAACCTTGACCACCCATCTCATGCTGTCCCAGGGTTTCCCAAAACCACCCAAATGGTTTTTGGCAGCAAGGGCCCCCTTGCCTCCAGTTTTAAACTCCTGCCTGCTGCACACTGCCCCAGGGCCTCCACCAACATCAAGGGGAGGGCCATGGCCACCACCAGTACCGTTTCCTGAAGCTGTTCTTTCAACTTCTTCACCATTTCTCTCTCTTTGGCCAGTTGGTCCTGGGTAACCTTCAGTAGCTCCTGTAGTTTGGTTGCTGCCTGGCCCAGGTCCTTTGTTAATTTTTTTTCTTTTTCAAGTCTTTCCTACATGGCAGTCAAAAGAAGGCATCTGCCCTGAGCCTCCCTTTCCTGCCTGGTGACCTTCCCCCCTTCAAAACACCTCAGGCCACCTCAGGTCTGCACCAAGCTGTCTCAGTGACCACACGCCAGGGGAACAGCCAGTTCCCTCCTCGACAGGGAGAACAGGCATCCTCCCAAAGCTACAGCTCTCTCTGGCCCCCTGGAGATGCCGTGGGCTGAGACTGGATGGTTTCTCAGTGTGTGAAAAGCCCAGGCTGTGAGTGTTTGCTCAGGGCATCACACATCTTGGCCTGCAGGGGTGCAGTGGCTGTGACCCTGCTGTCCTTCAGCCACGGTGGAGGCACAGCCCTCTCCTGCAGAGTAACCATGGGCCTCACTCCCCCATCCTCAGAAATGATAAATCATGCCCTTAGTCCTGCTCGGACGCGACTTCTGCTGTCGTGGCACAGCCAAATCACCTTGAGATGCTGGGCCTCCTCCTTGTCTGAAGCTGCTGCATGTTCAGCCAGTCTCAGCTTTTCCAGCTCTGCTTGCAAGCTGCGTGCTAAGCTCTGGGCCTGCAAAGGGACACACTCAGTAAGCACAGAAGCAAAGGGTGCCAGCATCTCCCAGACATCCTGCTCCAGCCATCCCTGAGTGCCCGCTGGGTGTGTCCTGCTGAAGAGCTGGGTGGTACAGACACATAAGGCATTGCTTGTGCTGATCCAGCTTTCACCAGGGAGGTGGCATTTCTCCCCAGGAGCAGCAGGAAACCCAGCTACAGCCCCTAACCCTCCAAGGAAAAAGCTGGCACAAGACATGGGGGGCTGGAAGAGCTGGATTTGAGGGGCCAGTGATGCCACATGGCTTTAGCACAGCTGCTGTAAGAAGTCCTTCCCAAGTGGGAGGGAATGTCTCACAGCCATGGCTGAGGTGTAGAGAGCGATGGGGAAAAAGCCTTCAGATTAATTCTCCACATTAATTCTTGGGCTTCATTAGCAGTCAAGAACCCAGGAAGGCTTTGCAAACCCTGGTATCCTCCTCGCCCACACCCACCTCCTCCAGCTCCCGTGCCAGCTTTTGCCGCAGCATTTGCTCCTTTTCCGCCAGCATTTCGTTCTGCTCCAGCTGGGTTTTCAGCTGTGTTGAGAAAAGGGGAAAACACCCAGAAATGAAATTTTTTAAAGACTCAAGAAATGAGCTAGCAGGGATATCACCAAGAGAGCTGGGCTGGACAGAAGAAATAGAAACGGAAGCGTTCACCATGGCACCAAAGGGCAATAGGTGCCAGCATCCCCCCTCTGCTGGGAGGTTGCTGATGGCGAGCCTGGGGCTTGCTAAATCTTGCTTGCTCCTCAGGCAGCACCAGCTGGGATGTGGGATGAGAGGCACCCCATAGAGAAAGATGTGCCTGGCAGGCTCCCATGGCTGGGAGAAGGCTCCACAGTTAACAGGATTAAAAGAGAAAGACAGAGCACTGCCACTGGCGAGAGGTGTCAGCCTGGAAGGGAAGAGCTGCTGCTAATGCCCTCAGCCCAGCTCCAGCAAGATCTATGGAGCCTTATAATCCTAATCCCCACTGTCTGGGAAGGGATCCCAGCACAGCTGTCGGGGTGCTGTCCCCTTCCTCTGAGGAGACCCAAGCTCTGAGCCCCACGGGGCACTGTCACATGGCAGTGCTGGCCCAAGGGCTCGCAGCGTGTCCTGCCTGCATCCCCCAAACCTTGCCAGCCTGGTGCCAGGACAGAGGGCTCCCAAGGGGAACGGCCTGGTGAAAGCTGACTGCTATGTTCCCTAAGGGAACAGGATACATGGTTGATGGGAGGGGCTGGGCTGGCTGCCCCCCAGCACAGGATGGGACACAACACAGCTGTGACAGCCCTGAGCAGAGTCGTGTGCAGTTCTCCATGCGGTGAGAGATGGTGACACAGGACAGGGACATGCTTAAGGGTCAGAGCCTCCACAGGAGTGGTCTCACCACCCCAGCCTCGAGGGGTGCAGGCTCGCTTGGCTCAGCCTGTAACCCCACTATTCTCCCTCCTGTGCGTGGCTCTTCACCTCGCTCAAAGGCTGCCTGACCTGAGGGAGGAGCAGCAAGCCTGGCTCGGTGACACATCCCTGTGCCACAGCCTTCACACAACCCACAGGGGCCTACAGGTAAAGCCTGCCAGTTTTTTGGCTTGCACACGAGCTGGAATGCTTGGAAAACCACCTCAGTTTCTGCCAGAGCAGGACAGTGGTACCTAACGTGGGCAACTGGAGGCACAACAGCTCCCAGGGGTGCAGAGCACATGCTTCCACCTCATCTGCTCAGAGATGGATGGATGGATGGATGGATGGATGGATGGATGGACAGACACCCAAACCCCTGCCCCAGAGTGCTGTTGTGGTGACAAGTGTCCAGTGGTGGGGCAGCTGGGTTTTTCTGCTACACACCAGCTTGAGCAAGCCTTGCTACTCTCCCTTCCTTCCCACCCCCATCACAGGAGGAAAGACAGGCAAATAAAAATCTCCTCCTGGGTCTCAAGCACTGCCTCTGAATGTGTGGTCCCCACCAGGTTTCCTCATGCAATGGCTGTGCCTTCCTGCCCTCCCTCAGCCCACAGGAAGGGTGCTGGCCCCACAGCTGGTTTGCAAACCAGCCCCAAGGACCCAGCAGGGCATCTCCCAGGGTCCCTCCTTACCAGGGCCAGCTCCTTGCTCTGCTTCTGCGTTTCAGTCTTTGCTGCCTCCAGCTGCTCCTGGGACTCTGACAAGAGCTGCCTCAACTGCCAAGGAGGAACAGAAAGGAAACAATAAAAAAGTCCTTTTATGCACTTGGTTTTGGAAATCTTTGGCCCAAAGAAGCTTTTTTATGATGCAACATCTTCCCAAAGAGGTCATGGTGTCATCACATGCTGACCTGCCTGCTGATGCCTGCTCAGAGAGACAGCCATGGGACAGGTTTGTCTCACCTGAGCCACAGAGACCACACAGGCCACCCAGGAGCAGCACGCAGCACCTCCATACAGATCTCCCTGACCCATCACCTTGCCCATGGCTCTCCTGGCTTTAGCAGCCTGCAACCCAGACTGGAGCAACCATCTCCATCTGTTTTCTCCTTCTTTGCAAAGCTGCAGATCCCTGGGGCACTTCCCAGATGCCCAGGGCACTCCTCAAATCCTCAAAACATGCATGGGTGCTGAGTCAGAGTTAGAAGAAGGTGAAGAAGGCAGCAGCCACCACACTTACGGCTCCAACTTCTTTTGTGTAGTTCTGGCGCTCGGAGCTGGCTGTCTCCAAGTGATTTTCCAGTTGTGTTTCCAGAAGAGAGGTGTATTCCTTTAACTGAGAGAGCAAAGCAGGAGGGGGTTGATTGTTTGAGGTCCAACACATCCCAAACATCCTACGGTTAAAGCCTGCCCTCCCCAAGGCAAGTCAGGAGATGGGGCCTGACTCAACGCAAGCACGGCGTGCACCTCTCTGGCACCCGTGCAGAGACCTCCCCTCCCCAAAAAGCCTCACCTGATCTGTGCTCTGCAGATCTGCTTTCAACTTCTCCACCACGCCTTCCAGGGATTTCAGCTGCAGGTGTGACTGAAGCAGAAAGGATCAGAGGACACTGAGCACCTCTGGCTCAACCAAAAATTGGCTGCTGCTTCACTCCCACCTCTCCCACCTCACCCTGCACCCATCAGATGGAGGTCTGACACCCAAGGGGAGCTCCACAGAGGAGCTCTCCTTCCCTAACACACACAGGCCATAAATCACGGAGCAAGGCAACAGCTCCTGGCTGCAGTGCTTCAGGTGGCTGCAGTCAGGCTTCAACACCCGACAAACTGGCACCAGACTCAGCACAAGCTTCCTGCTGAAAGCACTTTTTGGTTTGGAAGCAGCAACTTTCCGATGAGGTGGCGTGGACTTCATTATTAAGAGAGTCCAAGCTGCCAGAAAAAGCACTTAAACCCGGGCTGGTTTTTGAAGAGGACTCCACAGATGCTGAAGTTTTTTGAAAGGAGGAGTTCACCTCCTCTCCACCAAGAGGCAGGATTGCTCTGGGAGCTGCCCTAGGCACCAGACGTTCTTCCCATCACGCACACCAGCAGCAGCCACGTCACCCTGTGCAATCCTACACCAGCCCTCAGCAGTGCTGGCGCTGCAGGAGCCAGCAGTGCGATGAGAAATCAAACATCTCTTGTACAACAGCTTCCCCCACCTCCCTGCAGCCCCAGTTAACTCCAAAACCCCATGTGATGGATGGGGAGCAGCCAGACCATGGAAAATAGCCTAATCTCAGTTCTGCATTCAAGAGGGAACATTCTACATGACGTGGGTTTTTTGTCAGCAGGTCTGGTGACAGGAGGGGTAGGTTTGGGGAGAAAAATAAGTCCCTGTGTCTCGGTGTTCACAGCTGGCAGGAACACTTAGGATCACCAACCAATTTATAGCCAACAGATCCCCTTCTCCTGGAAGTCCAGCTCCAGGAACACCAAGCCCAGGTGTGTCACCAACACGCACCTTTTGGAGCTCCTCTTCAGAGGCTGTGAGCTTTGCCTTCCACACCTGCTCCTCCTCCTCCACGCTCTTCTGCAGGTTTCGCAGCATCCCCTCCTGCGGGCAAAGCCTCAGCTGAGCCCAAGCCTCCTCCAGCCCCCACCAGGCTGAGCAGTGCAAGGGCTGGAAGCCTTGGCATACCCAAAGCCTCTCCAAGGATTTGGGCCAAACAACAGGTGACAGAATGAGATGCCTCAGGTGGGGCTGGGGGTTCCTAATCCCTATTCTGGCTCAACAACCCCTTGCTGTGTCTCATCCCATCACCACCAGGAAGGTTTCCAACACAATTCGGCTGAAGAAGAACTCTAGAAACTCACGTTTATCCTGTTCCTCTGTCTGAGAAATACTCTGCCACAGGGCAGCCCCCCCAGCACACCAAGGGATGCCCAACCCTGAGCTCAGAGGCAGCATGGCCTGCCAGGAGACCTCTCCAGAGGGATTTCCAGTGGGAAGCCAACACAGTGCAAAGGGCAGGAACTTACTGTCTCTGCGAGGATCGTTCTGTACTGCTCACATTCTGCTTGTAAAGTGCTTTGCGCTTCCTCTGCCTCTTTTAATTTAAGAGCTGAATCCTAAAACGAGAGGGAAGGGAAGGAGAGAGAGATGAGGAGAAGAAACGTGACCCTCCAGCACTCCCTCGCCCCTCCACTTTCCAGCCTTCACTTACTGATGGCTCTGTTGTGATCATCTGCTGCTTTAGCACACCCACGGTCTTCTCCTTAAACTCCTGTAGCCACGTGTCGTAATCCTGAGTTTGGGAAAAAGAGAACAAGGAAGAAGGAGGATGCTTAGACATCTCTCCTTCCCATGTGGAGGAGTCTCTGGGGGGTCTGAGGAAGCCTATCCCACCTGCTGTGAGGACATGGTGACTCCGGGGAGGGCAGAGAGCAGCGTCTGCTTGGTTCGCGTCTGGAGCGCGTCCACCTGTTGGGCCAGCTCTTCCTGAAAGAGGGACAAACTGCAATGGATGGAGGTCTCAGGCACCTGCTGGCCAGCCTGACAGCACTGGGCCTGCTTTTCTGTGCCTACAGGGCTGGGGAAACCAGCCAACACAGAAAACTGCTGATGCTGGGAACCACGAAAACATCACTTCCAGTTCAACCACCTTCCAGGTTCCCCAACCATGACCAGTACCAGGGATGCACTGCCCTGAAGACAAATTCTAAAGAAGCCTGCAGCAGGGCAAGCCTCCCTGGTGGCTTGGGGAAGCTGAATGTTTCCCTTCCAACACCAGGGAAACGGCAGGCTCACCTTTGCTTTTGTAGCAGCGAGCAGTTTTTCCTCGCACGCCTTCTCCACTGTGGTCAGTGCTTCCATTGCCTTCCAGTTCTTTTCCCGAAGGTCCTGTGGAGACCACACACAGAGGGCAATAAGCCACGTGCTGAGCCAAGGGCCACAAAGCTGCTTGCTGGCACTGCAGGGGATTTCAAAGCCTCTGCCTAGGGAATTGGGTTTGGTCAGGAGTCATCCATCCCATGCCCACATGCATTCCTTTCTCCCCGGTGTTTCCAGTGGCTCCACACGCCCCGTTGCTCTGGCAGTGCCCTGGAGGGAGCAAGGCACAGCTGGATGGGGCAGGAGCTCCAGGAACACGCTCAGGATGCCTGCAGGGGACACAGGCCAAGTGCAGGGATGCAAGGTGGCCTCCACACAACTGACACCACCTTGCAGCAGAGGGATAAGGAGCAGAGGAGCAGGAAGGTGTGAAGGAGCCTTCTCAGGGATTGCCTTGGCCCTACCAGGGTAGGATCCCTCTGGCTTACCGGGTCCTAAACCTCCCAAGCGAACAGGGGACAGACATGTCACCTCAGGCAGCCCACCAGCTCCAGCTGCACAGCCTGCCAGGGGTATTCCTGCTCTCTGGCAGATGAGGCAATGCCTCCAGGGCTCTGTGGGGCTGGAGAGCCCCTGGCCACCCCCTGGAGCCATCAGTAGGTGATCACGATGGGTTGTCTGTCACTCACGTACATTGTTTTTCACCTTCTGTTGCTCCACTGCCTCCCGCAGCTGTGTGGCTTCCCTTTCCAAGGCTGAGAGCTGGTTTGTCTTCTCCTGGAGTCTGGAAGGGCAGGATGCAGGAGTGAGCCTGAGCAGTCACCTCCCTCACGGGCAGCAAGCTCCCGAAATGGAGATCACAGCCCTTCCTATCCTGGTCTGCTCTGGGATCTACACACAGCAGGAGGAAGAGGGAGCAGGACTAAAAACCACAGCCATGGCAATACTGGAGTGGGATCTGGTTTTCTACCCCATTACCAGCAATAACAAGCAATCAAGCAACTGGCTGGCTGCACACATACAAAAAGAGGAAGCAGCAACCTGATGCAAAGGCCAGGAATTCCGGCTTGCGTAACTGGGACCGCTCCTGTCCATGGCTCATCAGGCTGAGAGAGCCCACAGCTCTGCGTTTTGAAAGTATCATCCCACTGTCTTGAGCAACCCTAAATCAGGGCTGCCAACTTGACACCAGAGAGCTGCAGCTTCCCTCCACACCCTCAGATCCCCCACCTGCCCTGAAGGGACCCTCAGTTTGAGCAAACCAAGGTTCAGGGCCTTGAGAAGAAGTCTCTCGGGGTCCCAGGACAACTCAACAGCTGCCTTCCTTTAGAGGGATGCTGGATTCTTGCTGGCAATGGGGGCATCTGAGAAATCTTCCCCCCATGCAGCTCCTGGGCCTTCTTCAAGGTGCCCAGCATATGGACAAGGAGCAACAGGCAGGACTCAAGACATGGGAAACGCCAGTTAAATGCCAGGAAACCTTCCTGTGCTGGGGCGTGGGGGAAGAGGTTATCACACACTGGAATAGAGACCCAGAGTGCTGGTCAGTCTCCATCCTTGGAGACACCTGGAAACATTTTAAAAAAAAACTTCCTCTTGCTGGCCCAGCCTTGAGCAGGGACTTGGACCAGACACATCCCACACCCAGCACCACCACCAGCAGAACCTCCTGTTCTGTAGGACTGGTCAGACTCCGCGTGCCTGCCAGCAATTCAGTCCTACTTCAGAACAGACTGGCTGTTACATGGGGCCAGCACCAGAGCAAAACAACATTTTAAACAGCACTGCTGGCCAGGATTAACCTTGACTTCCCAGCTGGGCAGCCCCAAGCCTGCCTGGAAAGCAGGAAGCCCTCAGCCACAGGCTCAGAGCTCGAGAAAGCCTGGGACACATGGACAGCAAGCTGGAGGTGCCACAGCAGGATGTGCACCTGGACCCACCTTGACTGCAGCTGCTTCATTTCTGCTTCATTGGCTGCCTGGAAGAGAGAAAGCACTTTGATTACCTGCCCCAGGCATGTGATGCATGTCAGCCCTTTCTGTGGCATCCCAGAGCAAAGACAGCACAGGGACTGTGTAAGCAGTGTCACCCACTCCCCTCCTCCCACCCCAATTAAACGAGCACACAACCTGCAGGTCTCTGTCTTTTTCTGCCTCCCGCATCTGGCCTGCTTCCAGCAGAGCTTCGATGGACTTGATCCTCTCCAGGAGCTTTGTATTCTCCGAGCTGGCATCCTGCAGTTTCCCTTTCACACTGTCCAACTCCAGCAGCTTACTTTTAACCTCTGCCTCGGAGCTCAGCAGCTTGGCCTGCAGCTCTGTTGGAGGGAAGGGTGACAAACACCGTAGGGCAGGTGCAAACACACCTGGAGACTCCCCACCCTGCTCTGTCCAAGCAGGATCGTAGCCAAAGAAGCCTTGGCCATGGGTGCTTTGAGGAGGCACAGAAAGGGCAGGCAGGGATGCAGGACAGCACAGGAGAGAGGCGTTGGAGTAACATCCTGGGATAGAACCACGGACCAGCCCATGTCTTGCTCACACCAACACCAGGCAGCCTCACTCATCCCTGGATCTACTTGTCCTGCCCCAACTGGCTCCTCCAAGCTCTCAAAGTCTCCAGTCTGCCTCACAGCCCCCCCTATGCTGATCCCAGCTCCTCACCAGCAATGCTCTGCTGCTGCCCTTTTGTCTTTTCTGCGTCTGCCAACAGGCTCTTGTAGCTGCTCTGGGTTTTGCGGAGCTCGTCGCTGACCTCGTCCAGCCTCTTCTGCAGCATCACCTCTGCCTCCCGTTGGTAAGCCTGCACAGCAGGAAGAGAAGGTTTCCTGGAGCGTGACAGACACCCCAGCCAATTTGAAGCAAAGCTTCATGTGTCACATAATCCTATTTTTAAGCTGTGTTTTGGGGGATTAAAGTCACCCTCCCCCCAAGCTCCCCCTGCACACGAAGCACCCTGCGTTGTGCTCACAGTTTATCCCGTGCCAGCCCTCACGTTGGGAAGCAGACAATACTCAAATGTCTCGGTTCTGGGCCAACTCCATGGCCAACCTCCCCTCTGGAGAGCTCTGAAAAACCTCTCAGAGCCCTGGCTCAAATCGCCCCAGCCCAGCAGGGAGAGGTGCTGGCACAGGGCATTGCAGAACAGAGACATCCGACCACGTTTCCACACGTGGAGGAATTTTCTGTGCAATTTGGGCCAGGGAATACTTCTTTTTTTTTCCATCATAGAAAGCAGCAAGGAAGAGGCCTGGCCAGGGCAGGCGTTTTGAGGGGGAAGGCAAAGGAGGAGGAGGAGCTTTACAGGTACAAGTGGCACCCTTGCAGAGGGAGAAAAATTGCTTTGCATGGTGGGGACAGGAAGAGGTAAGCCAGCAGGCCTGGCTCTGTCCAAGGGATGCTTCCAGCACCACCAGGAAAGCAGAGCTGCTGTTTTTTGAGGATTTGACTCAGTATCCTCAGCTCAGAGCTCCAGATGTTACTGTGGAACACATTCTCCCTAGCACCTTAAGCACATGACTTTAGAGTCTTCCAGCTAGTGTGATCTATTTAATTAGCATTAAGGTGTGCAGCAAGCTGACAGCCCTGGAGATCTCCCAAAAACATGTCTAGGAGCTCCTGCTTTGAGCCAGGAAGGCAGCTCCTGCCTTCACACCAGCTGTGTGCTCCCATCACCCTCCTTGCTCCTCACCTGCAAAAGCAGCAGGAGCCAAATGCAGCCCACCCAAAGGAGATCCACATCCTCGGGCACACAAAAGATTAAGGGCAAGGATATGGAAGGCCCCTTTGCTCTAGGAACTCCTCTACAAAACCATTTTGGCATGTGCAGATAAAAGTCTCCTCCACCACAGCCCCTTCTCGAAGAGGCCAGAGCAATTCAGAGACCACAGCACGTTCCTGAGGACATCCCTCACTCTGTCTGCTACACTGGGATTAATGCTCCCAGCACACATCTTAGCAACATCCCAGCGGGATCCCAGCAGGAGCACTGTCAACATCCCAAGAAGATGCTCTTCCCTGTGTGAATCCAGCCTGCCTGCCAGAAACACACCTCTGTGTGCTCAGAGGTCCTGCTTGGGAGGTGTCCTCTCAACACCCCTAAAAACCCCAAACCCAGCCACACCCTGGAAACAACCAAAAAAGCCACAAGCTCCATCTCCTGCACCAGGGAGAGAGAGCAACAGGCTAAAAACCATCTGAGTTTGAGAGAGAGAGCACCTGCAGAATAATGGCTTCAACCAGGGCATCCTGCTCCCCAGGCTCTGCTGGTGATACTGCACAAGGGGCACACCGAATGTTGCAAGCTAATGGGGGGAGAGCAATTAGGAAGCCTGCCAGGCAGCTTTCTTCCCACCCATGGACATTCATCTCCCTCCTAGCCCTTGGCACGGCCAAGTGCATGGATCCCCTGCCATTCAGCCACCCATCCCTGAGAGGGGAGCGGGTTTGCCGGCGCCTGCCTGACCTGCAGCTGCTCGATTCGCTTCTCCGAGGCCGCCGCTTTGATCTCCCAGCTCTTCCTTTGCTGCTCCTCTTGCTGCAGCACCTCCGACTTCTCAGACAGCTCTTTCATCAGCTTGCTGCACTCCTGCCTCAACTTGGCCAGCTCAGCATTTTGCCTGCAGCAACAGAAGCAGGGTTACTTTTGCCCACAGACCAGCAAAGCCTCTCTGGTGTTGCCATGAAGGAAACACATCCTCCTGTGGGCCTGATACAGGACTTGGAATGGTGAACTTTGTTTGCCTGTTTCTAGGACATTCCTGGTCCTTCAGGGAGGGGGTGTAAAGAGGCAACAAATCACTTTAGAAAAGTCCTGTTTCAGTCACAGGAGACATTCCTTTCTTATGAAGTAGAGGACACATGGATCTGTGTTCCCAGACACAAGAGGAAGCACTACAGCTGGACTCCACTCTGTAATTATTTGCCTGCTGTTAACCACCAGTCATTTCAGACCGTCCATAAAAAGGAGTGTGAAATTCTTCTACCTAGCTCCTATTTGTTCTGCACACACTGGGCTGGGCTCTGTTCTGTGCAGCATCACTCCCATCAAAGAGCCAGCTGCATTTCTTCTCAAGTTTGAGAGTAGGAGCTCCCCTATGGGGGAAAACAGCACAGTGCCTTCTGATCCACTCTCCCCACTCCACTGCCTGTTGGTTCTGGCATCAGCACAGGTGACCCCAAAGGAGAGAGGGATTCCCTGCCCTTTCACTTGGGAAGAACATCCTTGTTTCTCCTGGTGCCCCCCCAAAAGCTATTTGGTAAGCTCTTCCTTCCTCATTCCCTCCTCTACCTCCAGCTACTTGGGGTGTCTGTAGAAGTACCTTTGAGAAAGGGGGTGGCCAAGCCAGGGTTGGCCAGAGGGCAGCCCCAGGCTCTGCCCCTCCCCCCAGCCTTACTTGCTTTCCATCTGGCTGGTAGCCTGGTTGAGGGCATCCCTCAGGATGGAGTTCTCCTGCTGCAGGCGAGCCAGCTGCGTGTTGGGGCCGTTCTCCAGCTGTTCCTGCAGGGCCCGGATCTAGAGGAGCCCAACAGGGGTTAAGGCCACCACCAGCCCTTTTGCTCCCCCTGTCGAAGCCCAGGAGATGAGCAGGAGGGACTGGCAATGCAGGGGAGCGTCTGCTGATGCTGACAGCCCCCGGGGGTGTGACATCCCATGAGGATGCTCCCACGTTCCTCTTCTCCCTCGAGCACCACTCCCAGGAGCACCGCAGGGTCTCGCCCCTCCCTGAGGCTCTCGCCCCCTCCCACAGCTCAGCCTTCTCCAGAAGGTCTCGCATCTGCCACCAGCAGCCACCTGGCAGCAGCAGAGGGCAGGTGAAGAGCACAGCCTGGGGCTCACCTTGCCCTGGAGCTGCTGGGTCTCGCTGACGTGGTCCTGGTAGCTGGCCTGCATCCGCGCCTGCACCGCCACGATCTCCCGCTCGCGGGCCAGCAGCTGCTCCTTCAGCTTGCCCTCCATGGCCACCGCCTTGGCCCGCTCGGCCGCCAGCTCCTTCCAGGAAAGGAGGCCCCCAGTTAGTCCTCAGAGCACAGGCTTCCCCATATTAAGAGGATGTGGCCTCCTAGCTCGGCAGACTACAAAGTTTAGCCCTTTCATTGCTGCCCCCCCCGCCCAGGTACATTTAGCACTTACATTTCCTCCTGCATTTTGTTTTGGGCTCTGTGGCCACTGGATGCCACTGTTGTTCCATGTTGGGCCAGCTAAGAGAAAGGAGTAAGACAGCCTGGAATTTTATTTTCCTCCCCCAGGATAAATAACATCACACAATGTCTGGGGCAAAGCAGAAAAATTAAGCAGATGGACTCGACGGCCCCAAGTTCAGCGTGGCAGGGATCTGTTCTGTTCTGCCTTCAACACCCAGAAAGAGGTGGAGGCAGGGGGCTGAGCCAGGGAAGGGCACTGTAAATAGGATCAGGCTCCTTACAAAGGCACCTTCTCAGCTCAGGGGATCTGAAACGAGGAAGGATTTGCCTTCCTCCCTGAGGGAGAAGAAAGCTGCAGTCTCTTACAGAAAGGGTTTTCCCCTGCTTTTCCCACGGCTGCCAGCGGGCACTGCCCTGCGGTTCTTAGGGCTGGCACCTCCCCAGACTGGAGCAGGCCCAAGAGAGGGGGGCAGGTGGGGATCTCCTCTCCTTTTTGGGAAGAAAACAGCCAACAGGTGAAGGGCCCAAAGAACCCCTGGGCTTCACCTGCAAGGGGGCTGAGATGTGGGGAGCAAGAGGCGCACGGAGAGCCACCATGAGCAGAGCCCACACCGGGGATGCCAGGAGGGCCATGTAGGGCTTACCTTGCTCAGCTCCCGCAGTTTGTTCTTGGCAGCAGCTGCATCCTCCTGCTCAGCAGAGAGCTGCTTCTCCTTCTCCTCCAGCTGGCGTTTCAGAACAGCAACGGGGTCACCCTTCTGCGTGGCCTGCCAGCATGGGGTGGCACATCAGTGGGGACCACCACCTTCAGACCCATCCCCTCCACCCCACACACACTACATCCTGCCCTCTGCTCCAGGGGAAAATTCAGCTCCGCTCTTCAAGACACTCTCAGGGCCAGCCTGCCTGAAAATGGGGTGCCTTCCCTCCCCTTGCACCTCCTGAGGCTCAGCAGAGCCCTGGCAGAGCCCTACCGTGTGCCAGGTGTCCTGGATGATTCCTGCTTTCTCCGTCAGGATCTCAATGAGCTGCTGGGCCTCCCCCTCACTGAACACCATGCTGCTGACTGTGGACACAAGCGTCTTGTAGGGCAGGTACAGGGCCCCATCCGAATCCGTGGGTGCTAGGGAGGAGAGAGGAGGGGTTGGGACTTTGGGGACAACAGCAGAAATATGGTATCATCTCAGCTGGCTTCAACCCCTCAACTGCCATCTCAAACCTTCATCCACCCAGATTTCCAGAGTCACATCTGGGTACCTCTCTGAGTGAAAGCAGTAGGAAAAGTGCTGGAGATGACACCACACACGTGCTCCTTGAGTCAGTGGTCACCTCTGCCTGGCTCTACAACTGGTCCCAGCACCTGCCATAAGCCTCTTCCAAACAGAGATTCTCAACAGGAACTGGGAGTGCTTTGCCAATGCCAGAGGGCTCAGACACGCTGGGCTTCAGAAGCTGGACTGCACCAAAACACAACCTTGCTGAAGGATGTCACTCCACACAGTGGTGCCAGTGACAGCGAGGTCATCTCCCACCTTTCACCTGCCAAGTTTCTTCCAGCCCTTTACTAAGGGAGCAACATGACTCCAACCCTTTCCCTGCTAACCTGGGAAAGCCAGGGAGCACCAGGGACCACGATGCTGTTGTAGGACCTCAGTGCACAAGGTCAAGATACACAGAGGGTGGCGGGCAGTGGTTTAGGGGTTCTTGGCTCATTTTCTTAGAAAATCACAGAAGGAAAAGCAGTTTGGAGGCCAGCAGCTCCAGAGCCCCCGAAGTCATTAACACCAGGGTCTCTTGAATACAAAGCTTTGGATGCCCCAAGCAGCAAGGTTCAAAGAAGGAGAAGGAGGTGCTGCAGGTGTTGGAGCAGAGATTCTCCTCTAGAGAAGGGAGCCCATGCTGGAACAGGTTCCTCCTGAAGGACTGCAGCCCATGGAAGGCCCCACACTGGAGCAGGGGAAAGGTGTGAGGAGGAAAGAGCTGCAGAGAGTGGCTGTTATAAACTGACCACAGTCCCTATCCTCCTGCACCACTCAGGAAGGGGAGGTAGAGGAGTCTGGAGGGAAGGAGTGAAGCTGAGCCCGGGAACAAGGGCTGAGGGGGGGAAGGTGTTGTTTTAATTTTGTCTCTGTTTCTCATCTACTTTAATTGGGAATAAATTAGTTTTCCCCAAGTCGAGTCTGTTTGGCCAGTGACAGTAATTGCTGAGCGATCTCTGGTAGATCCATTTGGGATGGCAGCGCCGAGCCCTGGCAGCAGCCGAGTCTGCGTCCCAGCCACAGCCACTGCCCAGCAGCGCAGCCGGGGCAGCCGGGCCCGAGGCTTGGCTCACACTTTCCTCATGCTGGCAACTGCAGGGCTGCAGGACAGCACAAGGCATCCCCCGCCTCAGTCCTGCTGCGCACAGGGACGCACCAAGCGGAATTCCGCCGCTCTCCAGGTGGAGTCGCGGGAGGGAGCTTTGGAAAAGGCTGGCACCGTGCGAACCCCACCCTGCAGCTGGCACACGGAGCCAGGGCAGCCTGCCAGGCTGTGGCACAAGCACACCAGGGCTGACACCGGGCCCAGGCTGTGGCACAAGCACACCGGCGCTGACACCGGCCCCCGTGCAGAGTCGGGAACCTCTCACCTCGCTGAGGGAGCAGCGGAACAAGGAGCAGCCACGTGGCAAAGCTGCCATGGGAAAGCACGGCTGGATGAGCGGTCTGAAGAGCCACTTCGTACACCCAAGGGGACTTGGGAGAGAGACATGGATGAAACAGATCACACAAGAGGAAAATACCCCAAGCTGCTCTCATCAGTTTTGCCATCTGTTTCAGTGCTGAGGACGTGTCCTCGGACACTTCGAACACCCATTTTTATCTGCCACAGGATAATCTGTTCCTTTGCATTTGAGGAGGAGAGACCACAGCTGCCCGCAACACGTTGGTCAAACTGCAGTCATCTTCATGGCACAAATCCTGCCGAGAGCTTTCCTTTGCCAAATCCCACAGGAGCAGCTAAGACACCACTCTTTGCTTTCAGGACATGCAGGATTGGCACTTCATACCCAAGGGGAATCTCAGTTTGGAGCAGCCAAAACCCTCTCAACTTAAATGCTAAAAGTTCATCTCCCAGCCACATTCCCTCAGCTGTTACAGCTTGGATTTAGGGCTGTGTTTTTCACATGGGTACACACAACAGACCAGTCACCTCCAGTTTCCCCAACACCACCCCCGCAATACCCTCCAGGAGCAGCTTCTCCAATCGCTTCAAACCCCATCACATGTGGAGATGGCCCTTAGTAAAATCCTTTCCTCAGAACAGCAGATTCAAGGGGTTTAACCCATCTTTGACACCCAGCAGCTGCAAATGTCCTGCTGAGTAGCAGGCCCTCTTCCAAAATGTGGGTGTGGGAACTGCCAGGCTGCACAGCAGGTTTGGATGTGCTGCAGAGGGGCAGCAAGAAGGGATGCCTTTTAGTTTGGTGGGTTGGGGTTTTTTTGGTGAAGAAAGAAAGAAATGGAACCTGTGCACATCACATGACATCTTTGAGAACACCTGAGAGATTACTCCCATGTGTCCACATGGGAACCCTTCCACAGGTCTGAAAGCACTCACATTTTTAGTGCCTGTAATTATCACTTAACCAAAAATGAATACCAGACTGTTCCCACTGGTACAATGGGATGATGTACAATGGGAGAGGCATTAGGTGATGGACAGAGCTGATTTTCACCTCCCTACACCTTTTTATATTCTGCAGAGTTCAGGACCACCTGATCTCTTCCATCTCTGAGTCAATCAAGTGAGGCAAGACTGATGATGGGCAAGTTTCCCCTTCCCTGTGACAGATCCAAAGTCACTTCTCTCTAATTACTGTACCATCAATCCCCTGCAGTATAAAACTCCATCAATCCTTTCTCCTTGAAGAATCCTTCTTCACCTCCACTAAAGGATGAGGAAATGCTAGCAGTGACCCAGCTACATGTAAAAGTGTGGGAGAGCTCCTCTGTATTTTTAGAAGTCAGGGCTCCATGAGGAAAACACCTCATCCTGGCTTTCCACCCAGATGTGCAGTTGTCCCTCTCCCAGGACGGGGACACGCACCTCTCGTTCATTCCCATGTGCAGTTCCCACAGCACAAATCTGGAACCTGGAACTCTCAAACACTCGCGTGCTGGACCAAGGGGATATAGGCACAGGAATTCGGCCTTACCTGGCTCGCTCTTCTTCTTGGATGCAGCCCTTTTCTTGGCAGGTGCATCATGCTTCTGATCCTCCTGGGCTGGAAGAGCCTCGGTTTTCTTGACGGTGACAGAGCTGATGACCGGGGCACTCTGCTGAGTGCCAACTGGGGGCACTGCCACAACAGGCACCTCCTTAGGAGCCGCCTCCCGGACCGGAGAACTTTTGGGGACGCTGACAGGGGGTGCAGCCAACGCCGGGCTAGGAGCAGGCTCTACCTTTGCCACCTTCTTCTCCTTCTTCCTCTTCTCCTTAGGTGATGGAACAGGTTTCTCCTTTTCCTGGGGGACAACTGCCACCGCTGCAATTGGAGTCTCAACTGGGACAGGCTCAGGAACCACAGCAGGCTCAGGAACCGCCTCCTTGTGAGGGTCCGTCACTTCCTGAGTAAGCTGCTGCTCTGGGATCTTTCCATTCGGTTTCTCTTCCTTCTTCTTTGCTTTTCCTTTTCTCTCAACTGGTTTCTCTTTCTTCTTTTTCTCTAATTTCTGCTGCTGGGTCTTCTCAAGCTCCTTGCGTTGCTTGGCCAAGGCCTCCTCGTAAGACGTCTCCTTCATGGAGAAGGTGGACACCAGGAAGATCCCGATGGCCGAGATCACCATGAAGCCTCCAAAGACCATGACACCCAGCGTCTGAGGGTCGTACACATCCATCCTGCCTTACTCTTCTGTGCCTGCAAGACACCAGGACAACAGTTAGGGGCAGGAGGGGAGGAAAGAAATGCAATGGCCTCTCTGAGCAGGAGTTTCACATGGACATCTGTGCTTTCCAATGGCTCCATGCACTGGCAAGAGGAACGCTCCAGATTCACACGATTCAGGTTGACCTGCCTGCACATCCCCAAGTTTGTGCTCCTCTGCTACACTGCCCATGCACAGGGGTCCAGTTGTACCCCAGGGACTAAATTTCATCTCCAGAACAACTGCAGAGAGGGAATTAACAAACAGAAATGCAATCAGAGACAGCCACAAGCCTCATTCTTATGTCCAGTGGGGTGGTTTTGCATGACCCTAAGCCATACCCGCAGCAGTAAGAGAGCCCATTTTCAGATTGCTGGGTGCAAGGTAGCCAAAATCTGGGCTTTCCCTAGAGCACCTGGCTTTTTCATTGCACCCAGATGCATACCTAGGTGTCAGCTCTGGAGTAAAATATCCTCCTGGAAGGAGAAAGCTTTGCAGCAGCCCTTCCCTCCTCCCTTTCCTACCTGCACACTGTGGCACTGCTGCTGAGCAGCAGCAGAGACCACACTGCCAGTCTGAGGTCTGGCAAGCAGGGTTCAGCCACACCTGGGGAAAGATGCTGCCACCCCCACTCCTCTTAATGGCTACTTGAATGCTGTCCTGCTTTTAAAGCCAACTTCTGTCCCATTCACGTATTTCATCCACCAGGGCATCGCTTCCATGTGGCTCTGAGGTGGCTCATGGCCTCAGATGCTGGTGTCAAGCAGCTAATCTGGGAAGGGACACTCTCCAGGAGCTGCCACGGCTGTGGTTCTCATCACTGTGAATCAAAACACGAAGAGCAAAGTGCAGAAAGTCCTCAGCTACCAGGAGTTCTCATCCCCACGCTTAACTGTTGACATTATCGAATTTCCTCTTTAAGGGGTTGTGGGTTGAGGAGGGAGGGAGGGGCTGGAAGGAGAGGAGGCAAAAATAAGAATAAACCTAAGGAGATCAGCATCTTTTCAAACCTCAGTGCTTGCAGGGAGACACCTCAGAGGCCCTTCCCTTCTAAGAGCTGGAGCAGCAAACTTGAATCTGCAGCTCAAAGCTGCTGGAGGTGGGGACAGTGCAGTGAAAACTCACCTCCAGCACCCAAACAGGGGGAACAGAGCTGGGAGGAGCTGCAAATCTCCCACTGGAAATACCGACCTGCCTGGGGAAGGATGTTCTAACCAGCAGCCCAGCTCTCCCTGCCACCTCTCCAAGCATCCCAGGTAAAGCAGCAGAGAGAGAAGCTGGCTGGCAGAAGGGCTGTCCATGCCAGCTGGAACCAGCCTCCCCTGTCAGGGCCAATTTTCTACCCCAGGGCACCGCTGGAGATCCCAGCTGATACCACAGGCATCACTATTACATCCACCCTGGCCATTCTGCATTTAAATGGCCTCAGCCCACTCTATCCCAGCACATCTGGTGCCAAGTCATTGCCTCCCAACTAGGGAGCAGCGCTTTGGGATGGCCCCAACCAGGACAGACAGATAATTCCTAACCCACAGGGTGAAAGGGACTGGAATTCCTCTCCCTGGCAGTAAATAATAAGTAGGGCTGGAGAACACATACCCACGATCTTGTGCCAGGTTTAGGGCTACACCAAAGCACCCAGGAGCTGTTTTAGGGGCAGAACAAGGTGACCTACATTTCTCACCCAGCAACCCCAACATATTTGTAAAAATAAACCCTTCGTGACCTCAGAGCACCATAGTTTCGTATCTAGATAAAAATCTGCTGCTCCAGCTTGGGGCAAGGGCATCCCCAAGTGCTGACAAATGCAGTCCAACCCACCAGCTGGTATTGCCACCCTCAAAAGCAGCTTGATGGAGCCCACAGGGGATGGGAGTGGGGGAAGAAATCCCAGCCTCCACTACAGAGGACGGATGAGAGGACAGAGGCAGGGGTGGGGAGGTGGGTGAGATGGCAGTGCTGGATGTGGCATCATGGCACCTGAGCCCTGTGCCTGCCCCATACCTCACCCCACAGCACTGTCCCCCAGAAGCCCTTACAGAGCCCCATACCCTCTCTCCCTCGCAGAGAGCCTCACCCAGCCCCACGGGCTGCAGTAAAAGCTGCCTGTACCTTGCCTCCTACCCAGCTTTACAGCCAGGGTGAGATAAGGATGTAAATGAGCACTAAAGTCCTTCCTAGCGAAACAAAAGCACCCCAACAACCCCCTCCAGACCAAAAGCAATACAGGAACAAAGCAGCCAGACCACTGAGGAGCTGTGGACCTGCAAAAGAGCCTTGGCAGCAGCCAGAGCTCCTGAAAGCAGCTGAGATGCTCAGAGAGGCCATCCAAGCTCCCACTGCTCGACCAGGGGAACCCCATGTTGTTCCCAAGGACAGACGTGCCGGGAGAAAATCTACAGGAAGGAGTGAGAGGTGCCAGCCAGGATGCAATCCCTCCCAGCAGCACTCTCATGGCAAGCCTTGATCCTGCCTCAATGCTCGCTCGTGCCCCGCAGCCCCGGTGCTGACTCCGAGGAGCGAGTTCTACCTGTAGGGTTCCTCCTGCGGTCGGGGCTTGGCACGACCAGCCCAACAACTTGCTCAGGGAAGAGCCCATCTCTCCAACGGTGCACAGACAGCCACACACGCTTAAATCAAGCCAGGCTGCCCTTGGCATTTGGGGGATAAGGAAAAGTCTTCCTACAGGAACTTCCCGGTGCAGAGGTGCCAGAAGCACTTATGCCACGGTGTTAGCACCCAGGAGAGAAGCTCTGCTTTGACATTTCCTGACCTTGCCACCTTTGCCCTTGCAAAGGCTGGAAGTTTGCTCCTGGATTTGCACAGAAGGACACAGTCCTCCTCAAAAGTACGGCAAGAGGAGCACGTGTGCCTTGCCTTTCAGCAGGAAAGCCTTCCATGCTTCCCACCCGCACAAAGCCTCAGCCAGGTCATGGCAAAACAGGGCACCAGGAGTAGTCTCACATGTTCAGCCCGACAGCCACGCTTTGAAGAGGCTCAAAGACTTCAGGATCCTCCCTTCTGTAGCTTCTGGTCCTCCATGGGACTTCGCCCCTACGATGGCATTTTTCCATCTGCTTGGGAGAGGGCTGTGTGCCCAAGAGGTGGGTGGACACCAGCAGGTATCAGAGTCCATGCTCAAAAAATCAAGTTCACATCCAACACTAAGCACATTTACTTCCATGAAGTTTCTGGAGCATCCTCCACTCCTCTCCCAGCCGAAATCATCAAATATCTCCATACACAAACTCCTTCCCCAAAACAGCTTGTCCAGGTAAAGCTTTTCCCCACCATCAGAACAGGAATAAGAGGGACAACTGGTATTTCACCTGGCCTTCTCACGTAAAGGAGCTAGCTGAAATGCTGTGCTCTGACTCTTCCCCTCCTGTGGCTTTTCCTCATTATCCATCACGCTTCCCAAAATCCCAGATAACAGCCCAAGAGACCTGACCTCCCTCACCTCCCTTGCACATGCAGCCACTTGTGTTTGACCTGAGCAAAAGTCCAACTCGCCCTAAGGAAGCAGAACCAGAAAAGCACTCAGCCTTGCTGGTTTTTCAGCACTAAACAATTTCCAGGATGAACCAACCCCAGACACGTGACATGACAGCACCGGGGCTATGCTCAGTGTCTTGTGGTCACATTTGTCACTGACAGCTGTGTCAAAAACCAGGCTGGAACTGTGCCACCTGTTCAGCCTGTCCTCCCCTCTGTGACCATACATGACGAATTCAGCATCTCTAAGACCCAGCCCTCCACTAACCCTGGTTTGAATCACCCAGGCCACGCAACAGGTGGGCAGGAGCAAAGGAAGAGACCGATTGTGCAGTAACTACAGAAATCTTGTTTCTCGTCACAGCCAAAGGAAAACACATGTTATCTCCTCCTGGTGTTGATAGGTGCTGCAGATAGGAAAAGATGCTCTTTGCAAGCAGGACGCTGTCCCCCCTCCAATCCAAGGCTTCCACTTTGCCATGGTGTCAAGGTGGCATCTCAGGTTAGAGCAATGCAGGAGAGGTGACGGGGGAAGCAGAGAACGAGAGAAATGGGCTCTGCACAACCCACAGCAACGCCTGCCTGTGAAGCACCTGCAGCATCCTTTCCTCTACATATCCCAGCAGTTTAAAAAAAAGGAGGGAAAGGGCAAGGACGAGGGAACTGGGAGGCCTGATCCTGTGAACAGCAGGGCAGACCAGCAGCAGGAGAAGGCAACAGCACTGCCAGCAGATAAAAAAAACAATCACCAGATACTTCTCCTAGAGTTTTTTTCTCTGCCCTGTTGCAATAGAGACAAAAATTAAAAACAAACGAGAAAAGCCTGCATGCCGCAAGCAGATCCTGCCCACGTCGCCAGCAGCCTCTGTTTAAATACATTTTCTGTGTAAGTGACTGTGCACTTCCAGCCTCCCGGCAGCATGTGCTACTCCACGCAGCAACTCCAGATCAGCCCATCATCAACAGTTATAGCTCGACTTAATTGAACGTGTCTTAGTGCTCCATTAGCTCTGGCAGCAGCAGCCAGCTGGCTTGTGCTTGCCAGCAGCGCTGCCAGCCTCTTTCCCGAGCCCAGGAGCGAGAAAACAGGCAGAAAATACACGTATATATAGGAGAAGAGTGTAACAGCACCACAACACAGCTGCTGCTTCACTAAACTCTGCGGCGGCTATTACAAATTTTCCCTCCCCTCCCTGGCCCGAAGAGGCATTTCACTGCCGGTCCTCATCAGCTCCTCCCTGGGGCTCACATCCCAGGTAGCCCCGACTCCCCCCAGCCATTTCCCGCTGCTGCGGGGCTTCGACGGAGGTGAGAGCTGGCATTCCAGGCGCGGACACTTCTCCATCCCGCTCAGCCACGTGTGCAGCACACGCTCTTCCGCTGGACCGCTTCCCCGGCAGGGCGAGGAGCGGGGCAGACCCGCGGGAAGGCTGCTCCTGTCCAAGCTGGGAAGACCCCACGGTGGGCGAGGGGTCTCCGCTCATGGTCGGTGCCTCTGTCTAAAAGCTCGGGGACCCCGCGCTGCCGGGGGTCTCCGGGTGCCAGCAGAGTTTTGTCGGGGGGCTTAGTTTAGGGAAAAAAAAAAAAAACGGGCAAGGGACAGCGGCCCGAGCGCCGGGACCTTCTGTAAGCGCGGTTAATCAGATTAATAATTGTCATCCGGCCGGCGCTGGGCAGGACGGCGGCGCTCGGGCCGGGGGCAGCGCGGGGCCCGGACCTCGCCCTGCCCGCACACGCCGCCATTCCGCGCTCAGGGCCATTCATCCGCCCGGCCCCCGGCGCACGGACCGGACCCCGGGCCGGGATCCCCCCCGCTGGCCGGGCCGCTCCCCGCGGGACAGCGCTCCGCGCCGGGGCCAAGGCTCGAGGGTCCCACCCCGCTCCGAGTGCGCCGAGTGCGGGGCCGGGGGCAGCGCCGG
>VZTE01003453.1:38911-109324 GCA_013397775.1 Eulacestoma nigropectus
CGGGGCCCTCCCCGCGGGGGAACGGGGCTGCTCCGCCGTCCCTGCGCCGTCCCTCCGGACCGCCCGCGGCTGCAGCGGCGCCCGGGGCCGGGGGAGCCCCGCGGACCTTTGCCCCGGGCTGAGGTGCCGGCCGTGGCTGCCCGCCGGCCTGGCCCGGGCTGTCAGCGTCGTCCCTGGGGCGCAGCGGGGACAGGGTGCGTGGGGAATCCGGGCAGCTCCCAGCCAGCCGTGGGGGTGCTGCTCCACGCTGGGGACCCTCCTCAGGGGCTGGCTGTGGGCACCATGGAGCAGAGTGGACCCGAAAGATGCCTGGCCCCAGCGGGAGCCTTTTTTTCAGGGTTTGCAAACGCTGTGTGGTCAAACAACGCTGGGACCGGTCCATCACCCACCAGCTTGCGGGTCCCAGGACAGGGAGCAGGCTGTGACTACAATGGCCAGTGCCACCCAGGATGGTGGCTGTCCTCTTGGCACATTCCTTCCGTGTGTCTCCTGGCCTGGTTGTGACTCCCGTGGCAAGATTTATCACTCAAGTGCCTGTTCGCACCAGAGCGAGTTTGCTATCTGGAGGTGATTTGGATGCCACAGTACCTTGGAAATTAAAAATTAAGGGTCGGAAGGGACTCTGTTCATGTCAGAACCAACCGCTAGGCTGAACCATTGGAGAAGAGCCAGAGCATCCTCAGGAGATGCTGCACCCTGCCAGCCTGCAATAAAAACATGAGAACCATCTCAGGCCCATCTCCCTAGGAATGTGCGTCCAAAACCAACCAACCCCCCGACACCCAACCAAGCAGGAGTGTGCGGGTTGGCAAAGAGGGTTGGTCTGACAGAGCAGAGGTTTGCTGCCTACTCTGTAACACACAGGTGGCCTTGGCTACAAAAGGTCTGGTCTTGTGTGGAAATACGTCTCCCATGCCTCCACATCCTCAGCCAAGCTTGGAGTCGTCTCTTTCCCTACCCTGCATTCTCCTTGGCCACATTCTGGTGCACAACCAAGCTTCTGCACTGGCTGTGGAGTAAGAAAGGAATCTATTTAAAAAGTGTCTGTGAGGGAGTGATAATTCACCATCACAGCACAGGCTGTTGGGACCTTCCACCCTCCTGGCTTGGCACATCAACATTATTGTATTTCAGTGGCCAGATCTTCTCAGAGGGTGGCCGCTGGGGCTGCTCTGAGTGGTGTTCCTGGGATTTACATCAGCTGCCACTGGATCGTCACCCCTGCACGGAGAACAAGCCGTGCTATTGAGGCTGGGCTGGGGAGGGCAGCAGGTCCTGCCCGCAGCCTGGTACATCTCGACACAATGGCAGGGGGAGAATAAGTGGCTGTTTCATGAGGGCTGATGTGGTGGGAGAAGAGGAGAAATATGCTAATGGAGAAACATTTCAGCTAATTATGATAACACAGCTTCTGCAGGGAGACCTGAAGTAGGAACAAACACTTCTCGGCACTAATGAGAACTTGAAGGCTCTTTTGGGTTTTCTTTTGGGGCAGGGCAGGGCTCCCCACTTTGAGCAGGACCTGAGCTGGGAAAGATCCATGATGGCCATGACGCCTCCAGGCAGAGGCATAAAGGTTTGGGACCCATCTCTGCCTCAGTCCACCTGGGATCATCGGCTCATTAAACTCCCCAAGGACCTTCTCCAAACCAAAGCACTTGGGTGCAGGAATGCAGGGGCTGAACAGCACCAGTGTCCCAAGCCCTGTGAGTCCCCATTTCCCTGGCTACATCCGTGGTGGAGCATGCAGCCAGGCACCCCTTCCAGCCCCCTGCCTTGCCATAGGCATCCTGGAGCACCAGGGCTGTTCTCTCACGCCTGCTGGCTGTGAGAGACCCGAGGCTGGGCTCTCTCGAGCTCTCTTAGCAAGGCACTGAGTACTTCAGTGTTCGCTGGGGCAGGGACTGGCGTGCACAGCCCCAGCCAAACACCCCAGGGAGCTGGGCTCACTCTCACCATCTCCAGCCAGATGAACAATTGAGTGTCTACTTCAGCATGGAACAGTAATGAGGGCAGAGCAGCAGGGAAATGCACAGCGTGGGGTGAAACCCCAGGCAGAAAGAGCTGAGATGTGAGCCTGGGTGTCCTCTGCCACCATGGCACAGATGTGTTCAGGGGACTGCTCCCTCCGCTCCTTCCCCAGCTGTGTTTGGGGTCTGTAGACAGATGTCTGAAACCCTTGCTTGCCCTCTGTTCCCCAACCGCTGTGTGGCTGGAAGCTGACTCATTCCACAGCGTTCTTCCCAGCACCCACAGTCACCGTTGGTCTGTTCTTGGGTGTTTCCCCCCACTTTTTAGGAGATCGAGTGTATACCTCCCATCATGGTGTTTCCCTCTGATTCTTGCACGTATGCTGTTGGTCCAGGCCACTGGGATAACATATTATCAGTGTAATTTGATTTGACCTTCATAATGAAGGCATTCTCCTTAAATACTAGTTCTCCCAACTCCTGCCCAGAGGCAGTATCCAGCCTAAATCCAGAGGTCTGTGTACCCTGTTGTTAAAACAACCAAAGTGCTGACAATTTTCCACGGTTGTCTTCAGTACTAGAAAGTTTTTTTTGGGTTCAGTTTGAAAATCGCTTGCTCCAGCTCAAGTTTTTCAGTTTCTAGTTATTTTTGCATCCACAAGTCTTTGGCTGTTGGTGAAGAAGCTGTTGTTTAGCCCTGGAACAGCTCCAAATCTTTCCACTGGGTGTATTAGTTATACTGAACTCCTAACCATAGCTGGGGTATTTTTAGCTCTGCACAGCAGTCATCAAACAAACGCTGCCACAAGGTCTGCAGGACTCCCTGAGGTCCCCCGCAGCCCAGCTCCTTCTGAAGCTCCAGGCTCAGTTGTGCACAGAAGACTTTGAAATCCCACCTGGGGAGCCAACCAGGGCTGTGACCAAGTGCTTTGTGCCATCCCCATGTGATCCACATCCAGGCTGTGGCCGAGCACACGGACAGGCACAGCTCGTCCTTTCTTACAGCAGGGCAGGGAGCTCTGCCTGGCCTTGGTGGTGCCCTTGTGGAGGCGTAGAGGTGCTTGCCCGCCCCTCACTCCCACCATGGGATACTTCCTGCTGCAGAAATACACCAAAAAGCTGGTAGGAACAACAGCAGAGTAGCCCCTTGCTCCAGACTTGGCTGCTGCCTGCTCTGGAGACATGATGCTGCGTTGTCCCCTGGCCAGGCTGATCCTTTAAGCAGCACCATATCCACATTCGATCCCTTTGTAGACTCTGGAAGCAGCCTCCCCTTTTTCATAAAAGAAGGAATCAGTCTGTCTGGCCGCCCCTTGGCTCCCTGGTGGTTCTTCCCAGCCTGTGTGCCTTGCCAAGCCCTTGCTGCTCTGGGTTTAATAAGCAGCAGCTCTGCTCCAGGGATAGAAATTAGAGGTGGATGCTGCAGCAGAGCGAAGTGCAGGGACACAGTGGCAAGAGCTTCTGGATCCCTCCTCGCCCGTGTTTCTGCAATGGCACAGCCAAGGCCTGGCTTAGGAAATGCACTGTGCCATGGCTGGATTTGCTTCTGGAGCAGGGTGTGGCTCCTGCCCAGCCTCCTTGTTTTTCCACCTAATTCCACATGGGATCGGAAAATACCACTGGAATATGAAATATGAACCAGGACCTGCAGCATGACCCCACGTCGGTGGGCTAGCAGCCAGAGCCCAGTGGGACAGCCCAGTTCCCAGCAGACACTAAATCCCTGTGTCTCAGCAGCTGGGCTTTGCCCTGGGCGTTTGTAAAATAACACTTTTCCAGGAGCACTCCTGGTGTTCATGCCTTAGATCTCTATTCTGCTATTCCCCTGTCCTGACAGCTCTGCTCTGTGAGGTGCCCCAAATGCTGGCAGGAGGAGTGCAACTCAGGCAGTCACCAGAAGCCAAAAGTTCAATGAGTTCATCTTTGGGTCCACTGACGGGCGAACTATTGTTAGAGAAGTAGACTGGTAAGGAGCTTGGAGCTAAATCAGCTGATGAAGGGTTTGAGAAGGGAACCTCTTTCTTTCCTTCCCGGCTACTTCCCATGTTGCCCACTGGCCGCATTGTAGCATCCTTCCTGCTGCCCTCGTGGCCATAACTGAGCTCCCATTCAGATGGACGCCCATCTGAAGTTGGTGGAATATTGCTCTGGGCCATCTCAAGGCATGATGACAAATGTGCTTTGTAATGGGGCAAGGTCAAATATCCATGTGCTTCATCCATGCCTCCACCCCTCACTGGAGATGTTTTAAGCAGAATTTAAATCTGTTCTGTGAGAGAATTTACTTTAACAGCTTCATCTCTGCAGAGGGAGGGTTGAGAAGCTACACCACCCCCTGCGGCTCAGCCAGCAGTGAAGGAGTGTTAAAACCATCTGATTTCAGACCCCCAGATGTATCTTCTGTGGATAAGGCTTCACACCAAAGAGATCTGCCAACCAGTAACTCCATGCAAGCAGCTCCTGCTCTCTATGGCACTCAAGAGCCGTGAAATCAGTGGCCCCTGATTATTTGCTCTGTGTGTGTCTGTCTTGTTGGCACTTGGAATATATTTCACATTCTCCTGTTAATTCTTTCCCAGAACTTTGCATTGTGTCAGCTGAGAACAATTCCTGGCAGGAGGAAAGCAGGAGCAGGTGAGTGACTGGCAGAGGATGTGCTGGAGAGGCTCAGACCCATTTAGGATGGCTTGAGGTGCCAGGGATGTGCACCTCAGCCCGTGCCAGAAGTTAACATTCCCGATGACACGGAGCGGGATGCACCCATGCCCTGGCTGTTGCTGGTCTCCATCCAGCACATACCATGGTCCCCCCAAGCCTCACGACAAAATTTGGGTTGTTCGGGGGTTTCCATGCACTGGTGACCTGCAGGGCTGTAGGACCAGCTCCCTGTAGCCTCAGCATCAGAAAAAGATTACTCAGAAAGGGCAGCTGGTGGACTGAGTGTGGCTGGATCTGCCCAGATGTGAGCTGTGATGCTGCAGTGGAAAACGGTATCCCTGTGCCAGAGCAGGCATGTAACAGGAAAAGCCAGCCTGAGGGCAAAGCGGGAACACAAGCTAATTTGGGAACACAATGGTTATGCTAATCATAACACCTTCCAGAGGAGAAGGGAAGGAAATTACCTAATCCTTCACTATGCAGCATGGTGTCTCTGTGCCCAGGCTGAAGGACCAGGGCTACGTGCAGCTTGGAAGAAAGGGCATTTCCATCCAGGCAAGGAAAAAATCCCTGGGACCTCTTTCCTCCAGACCCTCTCTATCCACATTGGATGGAGGAGAGTCCTCCTCTTCCCATCCCCAAACTGGCTTTAGGTCCAGAAAAATTCATGCTTCTCTTGAAAGTTTGGCTGCACACAAACTTACGTGACTCAGGAGCTTAGCAAGAAACTTCATCAGAATTTGGAAAATCAGCTGAGAAGGGTTGAAGCAGTTCAGGGACATGCAGCCTGTCTTGCTCCACTGCCAACAGACTGGGATGGGGCAATCGCTGGCTCTGTCAAGGGAACTCTTCCCACTTCCCATGGATGATCTTAGCAGGGTTCATGCTCATTGCCTGACTCAACATCTGGAAACTGTAATCCAACTGAAAACAGCCCAGGAAGGCTCTCCTAACAAGCCAGGAACAAGCACAGCTCCCAGCTTTGAGAAATCCCAGGGCATGGCCCCGGGTGGAGAATGTAAGGTATTTTGGGGATGCTGATGCTACAGAGCATGAGTAGAGGACAACAGTGCACTTTCAGCATTAAATAAAAACCCACGAAGTGCTTCTGGCTTAGAAGAAACACACCTCAGCTGAGGACAGGCTTCCCTGATTGAGGGTCTCCTGTGTTCCCAAGGCTCCTTTGCCTGTTGCCCCCACACCTCCAACGTGAAACCCATGTGATGCCTTTCATCCCCTGGCTGAAGCCAGGAGCCAACAGGGAGAATGTGTGAGCCATATCCAGGGTGAGAGGTTTGGATGCACCGGAGGGACTGCAAAATACTGGCACAAGAGCCATGAAGGGAAAGCCAAGAGCTGAAGGGGTTTTTGTTCTGTTCCATGAAAAAATACACTCTATAAGTGGCATGGTTTTTTGGAGGAGAACTCTTCCTTCATAGAATATGGAATTTTCTTCTCCCTTCATCACTCCAAATTTTATGTGGCTTTCTATGGGGAAAAAAGAATTGACTTGCAGTCCTTTTCCCTTTGTTTTTGTCCTGTTTGAATGTTTCTCCAGCCCACAAAGGGACACCTATGGAGGGTGGCACTGATCTGCGAGACAGCGGTGGAGGGGAGATGGGAGGTCATCCCTCTGGTCTGATGGAGGGGGACAGAAACCTTCACTCTCTGAGCTCAACACCACCTGGGCTAACATAACTCCCACCCCACTGCTCATTCCTCTGCTCCTGTGCAGCAGCAAAAAGCAGCCAAGCCCTCCACTTGCATTTTGTTAAACCTCTTTATAACCTCCTCCCCTCCACATGAATCTTAGAGGGAATTTCTCTTGCTGGGTACAGGCATCCAACACACACCCACTGTTGCAATGAGGACTTTGCAAAGGGCCAACAGCCCCTCTCTGCCTCTGCAGAAAAAAAACTTACTTTAAATGTCCTGGGATCTGCCTCATCAGCATTGAAATGTATCAGAAGGTCTCTAAAACAAACACACCTAGGGGTGGTTATTTACCCAGAAAAGCAGGAGAAAAAGTAGAAAAAAGAAGAAAAGAAACAAAAGGAGAAAATTTTTTAAAATTGTGATTTTTTTTAAGCAGTTTCTCTTCCAAAAAATGTAGCTGGAAACCTCAGGCTTGGGGTTAAATGTGCATGTGAGGTGGCACTGAATAATGCCAAGGTAAATCCTAGCTCTGAATTAGTCTCCTTAGAGCAGAGCTGTGTACCTGCACATTGCTGTCCAAGAACATGCTGTGCTCTCTGGCTGCACACAACACTTTGTACTCAGAATCCTGTCTCTGAGCAGAAAAGGGGTTTTTATATTAGCAATTTAAAAAAAAACAAAAAAAAAACAACCAACCAACCAACCAACAAAGCAAAACAAAACAAAACAAAAAAAAACAACAAAAAAAAAAAAACACAACAAAACCTCTCCAAGTACATATACAATTACACCCAGGTGCCAGGCTGACATTTTGGCCAGGTGAGGGGCTTGAACCTGTTGCTGAACATGGGTCAAAGCAAGCCCCAAAACTTGCTGCAGCAGCACAATGTGAAGGCTCGTGTTGGCGTGTCAAAGCATCGTGTTTGGGACTTGGGGAAGGTCTCTGGGTGTGCAGGAGGAAGCTGGAAGTTGTGGGAGGAATTCAAAGTCCAGTTTCAGGTTTGCCAGGGGTGTCTCTGTTGTCCCCCCACCATGGCAGGACAGTCGAACTGACACTTCAGGGTGGTTGCTTGTGCCATCCCTGCGCTTGGCTCATTTGCTCCTCACGTTTTAAGTTCCCTGGATACTCCTGCACCACCTCACACACCAGTGACTCCAGCCTGGCCTGACACCTCGCTGCTATCGCCTTGTTTTCCAGGTGTGCTGAAACAAAACCTGCCCTGGAGAGGAAGGCACATCCCCAGCCACTCACACTTGGGCTCTGCTCTCCCAGCATGGCCCTGGGCACTGGAAAACCTTCAGCTCACACTGAAAGAGGACTTTTGGCCAGCAGTCGCCTTGGCAAGGGGCAGTGTTATTCGGTATTTGACAAGGGCCTTAAAAGTAAAACTGGAGCAAAGGAGGTTGAATGGGAAAGCTGGGAATCAGGTCACCATGACTCTGGTCAGTTTGAAGTGCTCTGACACAGCAGAGCCGTCCCGTGGACAATGGCCTTTGGCGTGCTCATTCCTCCTGGGAGCTGAGCGTGGATCCCTCCCAGCCAGCAGAAGTGCTTCCCATTTCCACTGCCAGGGGCAGTGACTCTTGTAAATCTCTTCATATGGTGTAATTAACCTCTGGGAATGGCTCATAAAGAACAAAGTGTTCTAAAATCCAAACATTTAGGTGTGCCATAAGTGCCAAGATTATCTTTAAAAGCCCCCGGAGTGAATCCTTTCAAATAACACGATTTGGGGTCTCTCTGACATAGCAGCACATGCTTAAAATTTAACAGAGGGCAGGGAGTTACATTTCTCAGACTTTTTCTTAGCTGTCCTGGTTAGACATACATGTATGTATTTATACTGCAAGCTGTACTTTGACTCTGTGTACTTGAGAGAAATACAATGTAAAGCTTGTCTGCACTGCTGCCTCCACTCCTATTTGTATTTTAAGGACCTATCTTAACTCGTGGATGAGATGCATTCTCCTAAAAGTGTCACATTTCCATCAATACCTAAAAAAGCAAGAACAGGCACTTGTCAACCTGCCCTAGTTCGAGTGGAAAAGCCAGACACAGACTTGTTTGCAAGTCTGTAGGTATTACTGATCTTGTGATCATCAAAGCCTTGCTCAACCATCAGCACCTGTGCTCCTGGGTGGAAGGTTGGTGTTTCCAGTCATGGCTCTCCATCGTCTGATGGGGATCCAAGGAGGAGGATTCACAGGCTCCACAGTGGCTCAGACCTGTTCCTCCACCAGCCTCTGCTCTCCAAACTACCCCCTCACTTTGAGTTCTTCTATTTTTAAATGTCAGGCCACGTTGTTCTGTTCTTCAGAAGGTGTTAAACGCCTACAGCCAGGGCTTCCGCTAGAAAATTTTCCTAATTTAATAATAGCCAACCAGAACATTTGATTTACCCATGCTTATTTATTCATTGAGTGTATTGATGAGGCTATACTTATTAATTCAGCCAGTTGAATGTTCTGCCCTCCTCATGCGACCAAATAAACAGGGAATAATCTCAAACATCTCTTCCAGGGAGCCCATGTCTTTGTGAAACGCTGTCTGAGGCTCAAAAAGAAAGGAAAAATATTAACAATGCTGCCTGATGCTCCTGAACCTTCTTTTAACTGCACCAAGTAATTTGCAAGGGGCAAGTTCATAGTGAATCTTGTGAAGTTTTAAGTTTTATGTGGGGCCAGCTGGAGAAGGGGACACCCAGGGACGTGCACAGCTGATTTTGAGAGAGCAACGCCGCTCCTGTACCAGCAGCTGCCGGGAACAAAAAGTTTTTGCAATCAGCCAGCGGGAGTTAAAGAAGAAAGCAGCCTGGCAGTAAATATACTTAGCAAATTCAAACAGTGAAAGAGTTCCAGGAAACTGAGATAACCCTGCAGGCACAAAGATCCTGATCCAAAGCCCACGGAAGTTGGTGGAAAAGAAAATCCTGTTAGCTTTTAGTTGAAGCCCAAGGAAAGTCAAATAAGAGGTCTGGTCCCAATGAGTCTGTAATTCTTCCCAATCTCACACACCTTCCCTGGCAGCTCCTCCCTTGCAGCTTGGCCCCCACAATGGGAATTGCTACTCATGTATGTACCTACACGTACATTTTTTACTCACAAACTGCTCCCCTGGCAGCTCTCTGCTGTGACTTTGTCAGAAGACTGAGCATTTGGTGTTTCTCCTTGAGCTTCCTGTAGTTACAAGGGTATTTAAAGATATCCAAAGGCAGGAAAAAAGCCCTGAGCAACCCCAAAAGCAGCACATTTCCATGTAACCTCACAGTGCTCAAAACCAGGGTGTGGGATCCATGGGTCAGGCAGTGGGGAGCAGCATCCCACAGCAAGGAGACGACACACGACAGGAGCAGCCAGACAGTTGCCAGGTTGAAGAAGGCACACTTTGCACCAGGGTGCAAAACCCTGGCTTAAGTAGGATCCTTGTTTTGGCTGCTCAGCAGCCAGTGGACCTGGCTGAGCACTTTACTTTTAAAATAAAATGTGGGGGGTTTTACTTCACTCCTTTTAACTGCAATTGCCTGGAAAAAAATTAGCAGTTACACAGTGCCTGTTCCAGAGACCACTGACATCAACAGCAAATTGTTCCTGCCTTCAGTGGGCTTTGAATCAGATCCTAAAAATGCAGCCCAGCCCATCCACATCTGCAATACCAGAGTCAGAAATGAGTTCAAGCATCCTAGTAATCCAGGGAGGCGGGGGAAAAAAATCCCAAGGTGACATCTAGGAAAAGAAATGTGCCACAAGCCAGCAGCTGCCTTGGAGCTCTGAAGGGGGATCAGGAGCATGGGAGGGGATTGCTTGGCACTGCCGAGTTAGAAGGACTATTGCCCTCTTAATACCAACGTTATCCAGCCCCAGCCTGGCCACTCAGTTTCTCCATGCTGACAAGTTTTACTGTCCCTGGGCTGTCCGGGCAAAGCTAAGTTAAGGTTTTCCAACAGAAAGACGCTTGTCAAAGAAAAAGTGTCTTCCTGAGAACGGTATGTTTGTATGAGAAAATACAGACATTTGCTTTTTAAGCGTCCCCTTACTCTGGATTTATAGCATTAAAATGGATTGGAGAAAAGATAAGACTGCTGGGTTTTTTAATTACAATCTTTATCAGAGAGCAGCTTTCATGACACTAGAAAGGAAATCAAGTTGAGACTTTGGAAAACTTCTCTGGAAACAACTCCTTTTTTTTAGTATGGTTTCTTAAGGTCACTAAAACTAAAGCAAGAGCTGCATCTGCTCAGCATTCTCCCTTTTAACATTTTAACCCACTGAGCCCTTTGAAACAAATTGTATAAAGAGTGATAGAGTTTTCTGGGGAAAGGACTCTGAAGAAGAGCTCCTACAAAGCCTTCCCTTCCAACCAGAGAGGCAGCTGGCTTGGCACAGGGCATCCAGCATGGCACAGCTTGGCTACCACAAGACCCACGGCCGGTGTGTGATCAAGGGAAAAAACTAATCCTTCTTCAAGGTAGAAGTTCCTCAGGTTTTCCGTGACCACAACTGTCTCCCTGGAGATCAGGTCCCCAGTGAATGAGGCAGGCAGTGGTTTGCAACCCACGTGCTTCCCGCCCGTCACACTTTCATCTCGTAGCAGAGCCAGTCTCGCCCTGCTTGCTCATATTTGCCCATCATGGAAAGAAAGCATCCCTTGGCTGGCAGCAGGGAAAGCCCCAGCAGACGCTCTGCCCTGGCTGGGGGTAGCCACTGCTGGCTGCTGACGTAAAGAGGATGTGAGTTACAGCTCTTCCGAGGGGACAAGCCCTGCTGCAAACTCATCTGCCTCCTTCCCACTGTTTTTGCTCCACCTCACCAAATCAGAGGCAGCAGGTCAGATCTTACTGCTCTGGCCAGGTCTGCCTTGTTTCAATACTCCCTGATCAAAGACAGCTCTCCAACAGCACACATGGGTATCAGTAAGGCTGCTGTTTGTCTTCCACCTCAGCAGTGGCTCAGACCATGTGCCTGCCAGAACTTCTCTGAAGGCCAAGACCAAAGGGCCCTACCCCTGAAGGAGATTACTATAATTCCTTGCCAGAAGAGTTGAGCATGGCGTCTCCTCCAGCTTTCCGGGTTCATAATTTCTATTGTAACCACCCCCAGAGGCAGCTCACATTTACAGGTGTTCAGCATTGATGCTGCCTTGGTGGAGCCCTGGGCTCACTCTTGCTTTTTGAGCACATTCCTGCCTGAACACAAAGGTTTCCAGCTCCTTGCAGCATCTCAGGGAGCCACACCAGTAGGTGCTAAAAATCCTTGGGCCAGACCACCTGCAGCTACATCTCTGCCTCTCTGTAAGCTGATGTGCTTCCGCTCATCCACCAGATCACTGAGGAAGGCCTGGTCTGCTCTGTTTTCTTGCAGTTATTTCCTCTTTCCCATAGGATTCTGAAGTGTCGGGAGGTTTTTTCTCTACACAAAATAATGCTTTTCCCCCATCCTTGGACAGCTCAACACCTAAGAGTTACCCCTTTTCAGAAGCCTTGTGGATTAAATGGTGTGGTGTCTGTTCTGATTGTCATTAACAATATTGGATTATTATTGTCCTTAATATGTCCCTCTGGAGATTCCCGTTCCCTGAGGCTCTGCTGAACTCATGTGCTCACAGTTTCCCACTGGAAAAATCAAGACAGAGATGTAAAAAAGGTCTGAGGGAAACACCCTTTCCTCCTCACCAACTAGCCAAGAGGAGTTGGCAATAAAAGACCAGGTATGGCTGCTTCCTGGTGCTCCATTTTATTTGTGTTTGCAGCGCGTGGAAAGAGACTTTTGGTGGGTACAGAAGTATTTTGGAAGGCTAAGCTTGCAGTCCATCAAGCAGGTACTGTTGAGGGTTTAAAAAAAAATATCAGTGGCCACCCAGAGTACACAAAAGGGAGGGACTGACTGAGGTCGAGCTGCAGCACAGAGCTTAAGAAGGGGAGTAGGAGAAGAAGAAGAAGCTGGATTTTCAAATACTGAGAATTAGTTGTCTGTGGACTTCCCATTGCTGTGTTAAATTACATTATTTAAGCTGTTGTCTGAAACCAATCACATCCAAAGATCCTATTGCAGGTTCTCCTCGTTCATGTCCAGCCTGAACCCAGCTGTTCATGCAGATACACCAGAAAACACTGCAGAGCACTGCTGCCCCTTTCTCCGACAAGTTCCTATATCAAAAATAAATCCTGGGGAAAAGATGCACCCTCTGGGGTTGGGAAGGGTCTTTGCATGAAAGCAGCACCTCAGCAGCAGAGCATAAAACCAGCTGAATTCTTGTCAGCACTGCCAAAAGCCTTGACCATCACGGTAATTCCCAACTGGCACATAAAGCAAAAGCCTTCATATAATCACAAAGCCAGCCCAAATCCTGGCCTCTGTCCATATCACTGACAGCTCAGGGATAGCAATTTGCCTTTCTGGAAAGAGGAAACAGGAGCTGACACAAGAACCGCATCGCTGCTGGTAGCTGCAGCCATCAGCAGCTGCCAAGCTCATTCCCTTTCTCTGCCTCAAAGGAACATGCACACCCACAGTGGCCAAGGAAGACAGGACCAAGCTCAGACAAGCCTGTGAGCAAGCAGGTTACCAAATCAGCGAGGCCAGCCTGCAGAAGAGCTGTGGCACCCTGCCCAGGGGCAAGAGCACGTCAGGCTGGGGAAGGGAGTCCTGAGCTAGGAAGAAGAGAGGTCTAGGATAAGGGGAAGCTTCCTCAGAAACAAAGAAAAAATATTATCAGGAAATAGTCTAGTCAGCAATGCAGCATTTAGCCAGTGAAAAGCACAGAAATGGTGCTGCCCAAATAGCCATGAGCAGCTGGGATCGTTGCCATAATTAATAAGAATTGCAGGTTACACTTGATAAACTTGAAAAGAAACAGACGCACTCCCACTGAGAATCAGCCCCCAAGAGAAGCCACTGCCGAGAAAAGCCTGTCCTGTACCTCAACACAACCTGTGCGGAGTGGGGCCACATCCCTGAGGTGTGAAAGCCTCAAACTCCCCTTCTAAAAGCACAGAAATCTGTCTGAAGGGCAGCCACCTTTCAGGAAAAGGGACCTTTACTGTCATAGCTCCACTGCACTCACCCCAAATTCTCCCTCAGGGGCAAACAAGATGTCACATAAAGCACCGAGACATTTGTGCTTTTCTTGCACTGGAATGGAAAAGATGACTTTGGCCACCACAATGCTTCGCTAAGGAGAGTCCAGTCTCTGCTTGCTTGGAGAAAGAGGGTGTCCCCAGCAGGGATAAACCACTGCTCCCCACTGGTGTTCAGAGTGACAGTCATTTCTGCCAGCTGGCAACAGGGATGGCCAAGCCTGGATCACACAGAGGTTTCCCTGGCACTGCCTTTCCTCAAAAAAAATCCTGAAAGGAAAGAGCGCTGGTAAAAGCCTTGCCCCCAGGAGAGGAGTGAGCAAGGAGCTCTTCCATCCTGCCCTGCTCTTGGCCCATACTGGAAGCCCAAGTGGCTGCCAGCAAACCTGCAGCCAAAATCGTGCCCGTGATGGGAAATTCCTGAAGGTCACAGATGCAAACAAATATTTGATGAAATGATACAACGCAGCCTTGACCAGTGCACGTCCAGCATCAGGGAGGACCCCCCTGTGCCATGGCTGAGTGTGAATGCCCTCCAGCAAACCACCCACACTGTGTTTGAGCTGCCCTGCTGTGTGCACACCGCTTGCTTTGTTAATGTTTAGACTTCCCCCCAGAAGGCCTGTCTGGGCTCACTGAGCAGGAATCAGCAACAGGAATTAGCAGGACATAAAGTGTCCACAAATACTGCTGTTATCTCTCTTCTCTGTAGGTGGAGGAGCCACGTTCCTCCTGGGCTTCTCTAGGTGACCTTTCCCTTCTCAGCTCACCTTCTCCTGGGATCATCTGACCCGTGTTTCACCCACTCTGGCCACCAGAAACCCACCTGGCCACCTTCTTTCCAACCCTCCTTCCAAGCCTGACCAGCCACAACCCAGCTCCTTAAAGTATCTGAAGGGCATTGAGGGGAAAAATGCATCGGCCCTGCTTTGATGAATCTGCAATGCTGGTGCACCTGTGACTTTGCGCTCAGGATGCATGAGACTGCTCACAGATGCATGAGGGTCCAGAGCAGTCTCGGGTTGTACTTGAACCACGGCTGCTGAAAAACATGGATTTTGTCCCTGTAAAGTCGTGGAGGTTTGTACAAGATGCCAGGAAACATGATTTTGACATGCTCAGTAACCTGTAACCTCAGTCTCTCCTTGTACCAGCTCTCTGTCTCTCTCCGTGTTTGCTTTGCCTCTTCCCTCCCTTGTCTCCTTCCAATCCCTGTGGGATTTCTTTCAGCCTGACTCCAAGGACAACCAGCAGCCTTGGATCCTGATGCAGGAGTATCATCACTTTGGGTGCAGGCTTTTTGTTCCCTCAGGACCTGCAAAATGGGGAATATTTTCCTCCCCTCAAAATTTTGTTGTGAGAGGCCTAGAAATTGCATGTCACAGTGTTCTCACGTGAGGGGAACCCCCTTCATGACGTGAAGAAGAAGGAGAAAGCATTTTCCTGAAAGAAGAGACTTGGTGGGATGGCGTTTGTATCTTGTTTCCTGACTCTGAAAACTTGAGTGCACCCAAGTGTGGACGTGCCTCAAGTGACTGCTTGCCCTGCTGGGAGTTTTGTGGAAAGCTGGGAGAGGGAAGTTTTAGGGTTGCTTTACCCCCTGTTCCTTTTAAATGTTCATATAGAAAAATAAGCCTGGCTATCCCACAGGCCCTCCAGCCAAATCTACTGCCCTGTCATGGTGTGGAGAGAATGAGACCCACCAGCTTCTTCCAACTCCCCACCCAGCAGCTCAGCACAGCTCATCCAACCGCAGCACAAACTCAGGGTTCTGCTGCAGCTCTCCTGAGGAAAGTCCAGTTTAAAAGGAATTAAGAGGATGTTACAGCATTTTTAGAGGATTAATTTAACTGATATCTGTACCTCAGACAGCAACAAGCCCCAGTGCCCTGGTGAGCTGTAATACCATTTGCTGCAGGAGCTGGCCATTTATTCTCCCTCAATCCCCCCAAACCCTCCTCAGCACGAAGGTGCAAGAGCAACAAAATGCCCCTTGGACCATTTTTTCCCCTGGCCCTGCCTCATCTTCCCAGCAAACCAGGTTTGCAACAGCTTGTGTTTGAATTCTCCAACTACGTGGCTTTTTCTTTTTTAATGCCTGGCTGCCCAAGCACAGCCGTGGGGCTCAGTAAAGCAGGCTTGACTTTCAGCCTTTGAGGTGGTTTCAGACCTAAACCACCTAAAATTCTGGTGCTAAAAATACACCTTGCCACTTTCAAGAAATAAAAAAAGTGGCTAGTAGTTGTGTTGATTCACCTGTTGCCTGGCTTTAGCGTCTCCATATGTCTGCAAGGAGCTATTTCCCACTCTGAAGAGGCGTGTTCTCTTGTATCTTTTTTCACTTTCGGTATTAGCTTGTAATCTGTGATGACTTTCGGTATTAGTTTGTAATCTGTGATGGAGGGGCCATTTAAAAAAGCATTCTGCTCTTCTGCAGCAGTTTCAGGTGGTCCAGTTTCTCCAAGCCAAACAGCTGCATGGGTTTCTGGGCAGAAGCCCGTGTGTAATAACGTTTTGTTGAAAGCTTCTCAGAAATGCCAATGGCCAGCCCAGCACTGGGTTTTCCAGGCTGACAAATAGGCATGATCCCAACTTGCCAGCCTTTAGTGCTGTGGGGCTGAAGCCTCCCTCTGGGTTTGGGGCAAACCTTTCACTTATGGACCCTGTCCAGTCCAAAAACATCAGGACTAAGTAACCTTAGGCAGAAGGAATTCCTGGGTTTCTCCCTATGTAACAGCCTGCCTGCGCTGCAGGGTCCAACCAAAGCTTGGTTGCACCCAGCTGCAGGGCACAAGGAGGACGTGAAACCTGGCTCAAGGGCTGGATTTGTGAGCAGGAGTATCCCAGCCTGCAGATCACCAGCACTTCCCACGCCCACCTGGGCACCAGCTCAGCAGCAGCAGACCTCAGCACGGCTGCTGTAAGCATTGCTGTTGTCACACAAGCATTGTCATATCACTTGGCAGCCCCATCTGCAGCATCACAGACATATCTAGAAGACAAATTATTCAGTCTCAGCTGTTTCGATACATTTAGGCCAAGTTAATCTTGTATCACTCCAGGATCTGTGCCGTGGGAATGCCCTGCAGTTACTGAGGTGACACCACAGAAATGATGGAGCACTAAAATTGGAGTCGTGCATCAAGGACAGTGGCCCGGCTGCAAACTGTGTTTTAACATTCTTGCACTTTAGCTCCTTGCCTGAGAGTTCTTCTGTAGCTTAGTGGAATTTGGGCAAAATTGGACAACAGCTGCAGAAGGGACATTTCCCAGCCCTACTCTGCAATAAACCCCACCAACAGGTGGGAATCACCCTGACATGGTGCAGCATAACCCTTAGGGAAGGAGTCCACCAGCAGAAATGTGGAGTAACTCCCCTCCTGGAGACCCTCTGGCACTGTGCAAGGTGGGTCTCAGCTTTTGCCTCTGTAGCCCCACTCTGATGGTGGGCTTAGGTCTTAGGTGGTCTTAAGAGGCAGCTTAGCTGTAGGAGCTGTCCCCGTGTTTTATCACCCCAGCACAGCACCGTCTGGAAAAACAGCAGCAGATGTCTGTCTGCTGAGGCTGAGGCAGAGATTAACGTGCTCAGGGCCAGGGGAAGGCAGCAAGGGGGACTCTGGCCCTGGGTTTCCCAGCAACACGCCTTTCATGAACATGTGCACCCTGTCACCGGGGCAGAGGCAGCAGCAGAATGCCGAGAACATCCCCTGTTCTCGTTACCCACTGATGTAAACGTGTGAGAAGAGGGTGAGAAACCATTTAGCTCAAGCAAAATGAAAATTGATATTTCGAGAGACAAACTGTGAAAGCAATTGCTCATACAGTTGTCCCTGCAACTGAGAGAGGAGGCAGCTGCAGAGGGTTTGGTGGGTTTTTTTAACGTGAAGCCAAGCGGAGGAAGTGTGAATCAAAACCTCACAGAGTCAAGATTTTGCGTGTTTACACGGAATTGCAGTACACAAGGTGTGCCTCCCTAGGCATTCCTCCATCTTTCCCGGGACCTCTGACACCAGCCTGCAAGATTTGCTGTCTTCAGCAGCCAGCTATGCTTTTGGTGACTCTTAAGTGACATCCAGCGACCACCATCAACTCAGGGCTGAGTCAGATCCCTGGCACACCCTTAGGGCACCTACCTCCCTCTGGAGCTATCAGAATTAAGCATCATTGCTTCCCTGTCCTGGCTCTAACCCCGTCCCAGTCCCAGTCCTTTTGAGGGACCCCTCCAGCAGAGCTGCTCCCCACCTCCTGCTTGGCTTCGCCTCCATGCCGGGACCACGTCACCACCCACAAAGAAGGGCCTGTGCAGGAGCTGGGGCTCGTGCTGTGCCGAGAGGAGTCATAAAGCTCCTTTAAGATGTCCAGCACAAAGCTGAGCCTGTTCAGCCGCAGGTTGGGGGCTGCTGCCTCCCCTCCCTGCCTCTGCCAGGCACTGAGTCATCGCCCTGCCATGGTGCTGCCAGCCCAGCACTGCAGAGATGGCCAGGGCTCGTGGCCGAGAGCAGCAAACCTGCCCCGCTCACTGCTGCAACAGCCAAAACCCGTGCCTCAAAATACTGCTTCTTTCCAGAGATGCAAATAGGAAATATTATGGAAAAGACCCAGGGAAAGGGGCGGCCACGTGGAAGGGGGGTCATCCATGGGGAAGAGGTCATGTGAAATCTTCCTTGGGTTTGTGTTTTCCACCACAAATCACTCTCAATGCTCTTTTTGACACAAGGAAAGAAGCAAAGGTTTCTACCTGTGTCCTTTTACAAGGGAGGGAAAGTTGGAGATATTTTCCAGCTTGCAAGACCCACGGTTCTTGTGGTGTGGGCTTCTTCCTCAAAGAGCAGAGCCAAGACTGCAAAATATCTCTGCTGTTGTCTAAAGCAGCTCAAGTACAAGAGACACACAATTTTGTGCTTGCAGAGAAAAAAAAAAAAAATCATTTAAAAGTGGATCTCAGAACTCCATCAAGTTTTTAAAGCACTTTCATGACTCTTTAAGACCCTCTGAGCTGGCAGGAAAGCTCACAGGTCAGGGATTTCACTGGTACCCAAGGAATCGAGGTGCTGGTTCTTTAGCTCACTCAGAAAGTAAAGTCTGGTTCCTAAGTGTGGATGGAGACCTCTGTAGAGATGTGATGCCTATCATGAGCAGACAGGAAGCAGAGCCAGGGATACACACTGTGATTTCAGTCTGCTGTCTGTTAAGTCATAGAGATGTAAAAAATAAATAAAAGGCAGGATAAAGCTGGGGAAAGGGTCCTGCTCAGGGCTAGGAATAAATATGAGGTGGGTTGGAGAAATGCACTCCTGACTCCTTTACCCTCCCATGCCTGCAATCCAGGTACACACTCCCTTAAACACCAGTTAGAAACAACAGGAAACAGCAGCAGCCAATTTAAATTGAGGGAAATAAGAGACTCTGAGAGAAAAAAAATAAACTCCTTGAGCACCTCACCTGTGCCCAGCTGTGCAAGTTCAGCAGCTGGGAGCCTTGGGCACTCGCTGCTGCAAAGCCTGAGTCACACTCCCAAGAAAGTCCCAACTGCCTGGTTTCACTGAGTAATTGCCTTTTCAGATCAACAAATTGAAAGCAGAAGGTGAGGGGGGAGACAAGCCAAGCAGCTTAGAAGTCTGCAAGTTGAGAGAAAGTAACTTCAGCAGAGCAAAAAGAGAGACTCAATGCCAAGCAGGAGATTCATCCTCTCCATTTATGTTTTGTCTGCCTGATTCTGCTTTTCCTCTCTCTTTAAAAGTTATTTAAGACAGGAGAGCTTCTGCCAGCATCACCCCGATGTCCTTCTGAAAATCTAAAGGCAAGGCAAGCACCAAGGACTAATTTATAAATTGGCATCAGTGCTGCATGAGCTGACGAAGGCTTCCCACACTCTGCCCTGCGCTGCACCCAAATCCACACCACTTCTGAACCCATAGATACCATGTGGGGGTTTGTCTGATGCCGTGATCCTGCCTGGACTCAAGCACACGTCCTGTTCTTCTTACAGGGATCACAGATTTTAGTGTTGGCCTCCCTGGTCACAGGAGGTGGATCAGCCTTCACACACACACACATGCACACCCCTTCTTGTATTCCTAACCGATTTTTAACTGATTTTGCAGGGACAAGGGCTGGAATAGGACTCACCAACAAAGCTATTTTAAATCAGGCTTCCCTTCGCTTCCCAATGGTCAGCACTTCCCTCCTCCCAGGAGGACGCTCTGCCCACGCAGCCCACAGTGCACTGGAGCACTGAGGCACAGTGGGGAGGGAAGGCTGTGGAGCCACTGGACCATCCAGGACTCCCAGCAGCTCTTGGCTCAGCCACCCCTTCCCAGCCCCCAGCTCCACTCTCTGCTCAGAGCCCTGGGGATGCTGACCCTGGCTGGGAATCTCAGGCTGCAGCCATGCCAGCAAGTCTTCCTGAAGATCCCTTAGCTCCTCCATCGCAGCCAGGCAGGAATGGTCTCCCCTGAAACACATCTGCCGAATCCAAGCTGGATCGTTTCAGGTGGACCAAAGCAGGATTTGCCATTCAATGAGCTCCTTCAACAGCACTGCAAAGTGTTGCAGACAGTCAAGAGCAGAACAACCAGATGAGTCACTCCTTGCCACCCTCAGTTTGCCAGAGGTCCAAATTAACCTCACTGCAGTCCTTCCCCTGCTGCAGCTTCTGGAAGTCACTGCATGCTGCTCTCTGAGCCCTGGCATCCACCTCTCCCAGGCCTCCTCTCAAAGGGCATTTCCTTTCAAGGAAAAGCCCAGGCAAACCGTATCCTCTCCCTCCCTTTAAACACACTCCTGTTTAACTTCATAACCTTGTTGGGGCTGGCTGTGCTCCACAGAAAATCCATGTGGGTATTCCCACCTCTGGGCAATGCTTCACCCAACAGGAGATGTGTGAGATATTGTGGGGTGGTCTGTGCTACTTAGAGCCAGATACTTGGTAGGGAAGAGAGAGAGAGGGACAGAGGGTGGTTTCTCAGTTGGTTCCAGCTTCCTGCAGGTGAGCACTTGGCCATCAAGTTTACATTAAAAGCTACTTGATTTTGGTGGCAATTCTTTCATTTCCCCAGTCATAAAAAGTGAAGCCAACCCCGCTGCTCATGGCAGTAACTTTTAACACCTTTCTTTAGAAAAGAACTTGAATATGTATTCCATTCCAGGCACACAATAAACACAGAAATCAGATGGGAGCCTGCTCAGGGAACCTCCAGGCACTGACGTGCAGAAAGTCCTTGCCTGGCTGAGCCCCTTGCGAGGTCCTGACCCGCAGCCTTGATCCAGGACCTGCATGGAAGTACTGCCAAGCACCAGTAACTGCTCCTGGCAGCCCTGCACAAAGTCCTCCTCAGGATGTCAGGAGCGATTAGTGAGCGTGCAGCAGCCAGGACAGACAGCACTCCCCATGTGGGTGGGTGCAGTCTGCTCCCAAGGCACCTGCAAAGGGAGCGAGGGACTGTGACCCTTGGGAGGTGCTCCAGTAGGACCCTTCAGCAAGAAGACCCTGCCTTGTCACACCCCCCTGAAAGCTGTGCTTTGCCAGCAGGCAGTGGGGAAGGACCTGCAGCTTGGCTTCCCACAAGTGGCTGAGTTTTGCAGGATAAGAGCCACCAAGAGGCACAGGTTTGATTTGGAGAAACAGCAAAATTTCTGTCCAGGCACTGCAAGAGATGGAGCTGCCCAGGCTTGGCATTTGCAGAAGGCACTGAGGTGAAGAGCTTAATCCTTACCCTATAAAGGCAGCTGTCAGCTCAGGAGTGACACTGCTCCACCCCCCTGCCTCCCCAGTCTCTCTTCAGGATACTTTCCAGAAGCCCTTCCCCAGATATAAAGGTCGAAGCAAAGGCAGCCCTGACTCCAGGGATGAAGAAACCTGGTCTTCTGCATCCCACTCACCTAGAAAGTGGCAGAAAGTCCCAGAAATTCTGCCCAAGGGAGATAAGAAACTGCCACTCAAAGTGACTGAAACATTCTTCCAGATCCCCTCCTCCACCCCCCATATCAATTGTTTTCCTTCTTTATCCCCCAGCCTTCACTTTTCACATAGTCTCAACCGTGCTCACTAGGGATGCTCTGGCTAACCACTCTCATGGGAGTGGGAAACTCCACCTCAAACAGGACTGAGATCTGAAAAGAAGCCACAAGCCCCCCACAGGGGTGTGGAGCCTGATGGGGCAGGTGTTGTGTCTTTTCAGTAGCAAAGCCTGATGTGTGGTAGACTTCACTCTACTCCTTTCCAGCTGGTATGTGCTGCCTGACAAGGTTCCTTGGCCTACACAGACCTTCCTGCTCATCCCCTAGGACAAGGAAATCCTCCCTGAAATCCTGCTTTTGGGCAATGAGAAGAGTGGGGTGGACCTCTATCAGCTCTGGTCCAGTTGGGAGGCAGTGATCCACCCACCAGGAAAATATGTCCCATGCTGCTCTTGTCTCTTGCTGGCTGGAGATGGGAAGGAAGGACCACAGTGTCTGTGTGCCAGGGATCCTTCCCTTCCCCATCGTGCTGGCATTGGCAATCATCTTCAGCCTCCCTTCCTCCTGCTTACCTTACTTTTCCTTTCACTTTTAAAGATTTTTCTCACCCCCCTGCCCCTTCTTCAGGCCCCAGATTGCCTCTGTGCCTCAATGCTGGGTGCCAGAGGTGGCTTCTCTCTGCATGGAGGTGATTTTGCAAACCAGCCCTCACGCGTGTTTCGCAGGTGGCCAACAGCCACCAGCAAAGAGTGCAGTAAGTGCCTGCAATCCTGGCCCAGAGAGGACAGCACAGTCTGTTTGGCTGCAGAAGGATGACAGAATATGTTAAAAGAGCTCATTAAACTACTTTGGTCGTGCTCCAAAGCACGTTGACAGTCAAGAGAGAGTCCCCCATTGACATGAACAGGATCAGGGTTAATTCCATTAACTTGGGTACTTGGTAGCTGCTGAGCCCAGCTGAGTCCTGGGGTTATTACTGTGCATGTAAGCTGTCCCTAATAAAATAAAGAAGACAAACTGGCCACCTGTGTGTAATAACCTGTGGTGACTCATGAATCATCTGTGTTTGTTAAGATCCATCTCGTACACGGGCTCGTCTTTCTCCCACTAGCACCCAGCTCATCCTTCCCTGTGGAAACCATGGCCAGCTTTCCTGCAGAAGGTGAATTCCTTTCAGAGTTGCATTTAATCTGCTGCAAGCTGCCCCTTTAAAGCCAGGCTTTTACATCCAGTTGCTCCAGAGAATATGAGGAATGCCTCTGCTGGTTTTTCACTGAGCCTATTTAGCCTTTTTTGGACAGAAGGAAGCCTCTGAGAGGGAGGGTGCATTTTTCCCTCTTTAAATCACAGAAGGAACACCACAGCTCATTCCTCATATCCAGACTGCTTAACTCTTCCCATATCCTAGCAGTCCTCAGCCACTGCTCTGATGGCACCGGAGCCCCTGGCTATCACTTTGTCTCCTGCTCTGAAAGCCTGGCACACATCTGAGGGACCCTGGGACACAAAGGTGTGGGGTTTTCCATCCTTTCAGGTCTGTAGCCAAGACAGTTGTCCCCATCCTGATCCTGCCATGCAAACCACAGCCTGACATGCAGCCCTGCAGCTCCTTGCGCAGCAGGGCCCCAGGCAAGAGAGATTCTTCTCCCTCTGAAACAAGGAAAGAGTGTTTTTCCCTTCCCACTCGTTTATCCGCAGCCACAACAGCTGCTCTCCACGGGCTTACTCCAGAGCCCTCAGGCTTAGCTCGGTTTTCAAGAGCACTAAATTTGCATCCATGCCACATGACCCAGGCTTTAAGCCTGCCCACATGGCTGGCAACGAGCTCCTGAGTGTAAGTTTGGCTGCAGGGACCGACTTTCTGATGACCATAGCATTACTAAGAGATTCCCTCACCCTCTTCTCCTCCTCACGCTCCCAGTGGGATGGTGTGCCATGCCAAATTTCTGGGCTGGAGAGCACAAGGAAGGGCAGAGCACCAGCTGTGGGAGTCCAATTTTATGTGTACACGGAAGATGTCCTATATAATTTTTTTCCTAGTGTTTGAGTAGATGTTAAATTATCCATACAAGCGAAGTTAAGGATGAAAACGAAGCAGATCACATCTCTCTGCCAGGGCCTGAAGAGTGACAAAAGCTGGCCACATTCTATAATCATAGATTCTGGGGGGGTTTGTACGCCATCCTTAAGTTAAAGCATTCCCCAAGATGACTTCAGGTAAGCTGACCCTGAGATGTACTTTTTTAACCAAGATGGTGCTTGTTTGGTAAAAGCCCTGCTCTTAATAAATAGAAAATCCCACATGACAAAGCACTGACAACATGAAAATCTGACAGATGTGCCTGTTTGAAAGGCTGCAAAGCAAAATCATGTAGCAACAATTTTACAGTGAAAGAAACAATTGGTTTCAGATGCTGCAGGCTGTAGGGACTTAAAGAATTCTCACATCTCAGCTGTGCCACATCAGCAGCTGCACCTGCGCTCCCAGCAGTGGGGAAGACCCAGGGATGGAGCAGCACTGCCTGCTGTGAGACACGATCACAACCAGCCTCCCATCCCACGAGGCTGTGCCAAGGCACAGGGAGAGCATCCAGGGCTGAATGTCCACCATCAGGAACACAGCATCTGTGCACCAGAGCACTCAACAGCATACATTTCATCTCAGTTTTGCATGAGCAGAACATCTAATTTCTACCCAGTTAGACATGGCTGATGGAGTTTATGTTGTCTCTGTGCAGGAAAACAGGCAGTTCATGGTCCAGCATGCAGTCAGTGGGACATGGAGACAGGCAGCTCCTGATATGGCACAGGGCCTTCCAGTCAGACAAAAATATTCAACGAATCTGAACCAGAAAAGTGAGTTTGCATCGGTCGTTAGTGCCTTGCGTCACTGGGCTGGGATATTTTCTGATGTGGTTCCCAGAAGCCTTGAAACCACAGCCTGCAGCCCAGGGAAGGAGCATGGCAAAGGACAGGAGGTGGCACAGGATTCACCACGTGACAAAACAGCACTGCTGCCCTCCCTTCATTCTGGAGGGCAGAGCCTTGGAATACGGTTATGGGAGGACCACACAGATGAACAAACAAATTTCAGCTCCTCCAAGATGCTTCTAGAGGAGCTTAAGACACTTAAAACAGTAAAAAAAACCAGCAGGAAAAAATACCTACAAGGTTAGAGATACCCAAGATGGCAGGACAGCAGCTGTGCAAAACATTTCTAAGCTGACCAGACTTCTGCAGTTGGCCAAAAGGACAAGAATAGTCTGTTTCCCTTAACAGCTTCATCAGCCCAAGGCCAGGACCCCTCCTCTGAAGGGACACTGAAGTGTGGCATGCCGAGGGAAGCGGCTTTCCCAGCACTTTCCCTTTCAGGAGTAAAACAGGTGCCCCATAAACCAGTGATGCAAGTACCCAACAGATTTGTATCTCCCCAATCGCCACCATTTTTCAAGGACGGGCACCGAGCAACCAAGGAGAGCAAGAGGAGCAAAAGTTATCTCCAGCATACTCTGGGATCTCCTCTGGAAGAGGAAAACCTGCTAGAGAACGGCAACAGCACTTCCAGCTCTTCCCAGGGGTTTCCACACTTCCTTAGGTTCTAAATAAAGAGAGGCTGGCGACCAACCTCTGGCAGAGGCAGAGATGTGGCTTAGCTGCGCCATGTTCCAGCAGGCAGGAATTGCCCTGAGCCCCCCACTGTGCTGCTGTGGCCCTAATTACGCACTCCTTAAATCACCTGAAGGCTGCAGCCCTCCTTGCAAGCAGCTTTGATTGCCCTGGTGTGGGGTGGTTGTGACCCTGTGGCTGTCAGAGCTGTGCCGCTCCCCTGAGCAGCCTGCTGCGTGCCACCACCTCCAGCCGCACCCCAGCTGTGACTGGGAGAGCACTGCTGGGCTTCGCTGGGCTACAAACCAAGCCACACGGGCAACCAGGCTGGAGATGGGCTGGCCTTGCCTCGTTTAGCAGGACATGCAGACCTGACCTCTCTCCCACAGGCCAGTCTGTCGCTGCTCACACTCAGGCAAACAAGAAGAGCCAGTTCCTCACCCGGGTCATCCCAAGGTGAACCCACAAGGAAGGTGACAAATGGGGAGAATGAAAGGAAAAAAAAAAAAAACTAAAAAGTCTTCCTCCTAGTGCCCTGAGACAGGCAAAATATATGGGTAGAGCATGGCTGGACTTGCCAAGACGGGGTCATCAGCTGTTCTGCACCAAGCAAAAAAAAAGGTGACGAGCCATTTCTGAAAGAGAAATATCTCTCCGTTCAACCCAGAAAAGCCATGAATAAAACTGCTACTGCACTCAAAAAAATGAGCACTTCCTAGGGAAGTGGGAATACACTGTGTGAGAACATGCAAGGGGAGGAGGCAGAGGCTTACCAGTAAAAACACCCAACTGCCTCCTTGCCTCTTTGTAGGCCACCCTCTTCTGCTGCTGCCTTCCCCTTCACTAGGTCAAAATAGAGAGTTTCTGGTTCTATGACAGTGCTACACCCCTCTAACCAGGGCAAACATCTCCCCAACAAGACAATCAGAAAATGGAACAATGTCAGACTCCATCTGGTGCATCATTCACACTCATTTTGGCCAATTCTGGGTGTAATTAAGGGTTTGGGGCTTCCTTGCCCTGAGATACGCTGTCATTACCTTCAAAAGCTGACATGCAAATAGAGACAGCTGCATATTTCTCAAAACCCTTCTCTGATACCAGGTTTGTAGATTTTCAGGCAAAATATGCCTGTAACCAAAAGCCTACAGCAGATCTTAGGAAGTCTACCTGATGTCTCTGACCATGGTCACAATCTCTCAAGTGGTCTGACACCTAAGCCATCAGTTTCACCACGTTATTTTTAGCCTGGATTGCTTCCCTGTTCTGTCTTGCTCCTGGCCTCACAAACTGGAGTTCTGGATAAGAAGTGAGGCGAGAAGATGGAGTTAAGGTTGTGTTGCTACAAAGAGAAACATTTGGGAAATGTTTCCCAAAAAAGCTTCTTTTGTTTGAGCAGGGAGAGGGTGGGTATTCCCGAACAGCACCAGGAAAAAGGCTGGAAAGGAAATCTTGCCAAGCAGACCCCAGCAGAGGTGAGCAGTGCATTAACACCCAGGGATGCTTCCCTTTGCTTCACCGTGGGAGGAGCCATCCTGCTTGGGACGCCTGACATGCTCCAGGCTGCTGCAAGGGTGGCATGAGCAGTCCCCACACCAACCCACAAACCAAAGGCTGCAATGGAGATGTGCCCTAAAGGTGCGTGTTACACCTGCTACAGTGATTGCAGCAGTCTAGAGATGAAGAAATTAGGATAATGATTTTCATTGTGCCTGGCTTGTCTCCTCATCCCTCTCCCTTTATCACTTCTGAGAGTGGGATCAAGACACCATGACAGTTTTGAAAACTAACACACCTTTTTGGTATGATGGAACAAGGTACGTCTGGGTTTTGTGAGGATGATGAAGGATCCATCAGGAGTGAAGAGGGTTTTAAGCTGGAGCAGATCCCAGATCTAATTCACCCCATAGTCACTGATGGGGCAAGGCTGGGCAGGAAATCACATGGGTGACAACCCTCACACTGTGGATCCAAAGTAATTCTGATGAATCCATGCACACGGAAGGGAGGGTGGTATTTAGGCAGGAAGTGCCAAGCAAGGCCCCCAAGAAGTTAAGGTTACTGAGCCTCAAATCAGAGCCCCACCATCTTCCTTTGCTCCACGTGGCAGCAGAAACCTGCCTGTAGCACTGGGAATGTTGCTGATCCCAGAGGGGCCGTGGCTCTGCAGGAGTGCTGGCAGGGGCTGCCTGCCCACCTTATCCTGCCCCTGGGCAGCTGGGCTACCACAGACCCATGGTGAGGCTTAGAAAAATAAACTGTAAATCTGTAACCACTGGGACTGGCTGACTCAGGAAAGCACCAGGAGATGAGAGATTAGACACGTCATTAGCAAGAGCCCTGTTCTCTGCAGCTGCCTGCAAACCTCAGTACTTCAAGCCTAGAGCACCTCCTGTTTTGCAGGCAGGTGATAAGCTCAGTGCTCCATAAATCCCCGAAGGAACATTGCTGAGACCGTGCCCCTTGGCATCATTACACAGCAGAAGGAATCATTGCTGCTCCCTCTGCTTTGTTATCCCACAGTCCCACCAAGAATCCTTCCTACACAGCTCCTGTGAACGGGCTGCACAGAAAATTAATTCTTCAAATATCTGTTGCCTTCTCCCTGTGCAAACACCGGGTTGTTGATTGACCAGGGAAGGATACAAGTATTTACAGACAAGGTGAGGGTGGGAGCTCTGCCACACACTGTGCTTGTGGGTGCAGCTGCCAGGGTACCTGTGGCCTGTGCCTGCAGCACAGACAGACCTGGCAAACCCCAGATTCAGCAACGAATATTCTTTCCTTAGACTGATTTCAGAGCATTTGGTTTAAAGCTGGGATGCTGATCTCATACAGTTGAAGTGGGAAAACAATCCCATTAACATGCCAAACAACAACAGGCCCTAGTGATACACGAGGTTTTCCAGTGCCGGAACTTCACCTCAACACCCCACATCAGGCATTGGGGCCACAAGGAGCCTGCTGCCCAGCAGGAAAGGCTGGCACCATTGCAAGAAAGATGAGCAGCCACAGGAACCCCACCACCTTCCAGACACCACCAAATGTCCAAAAAACCCTCCTTTAGTTCAGTCTTTTCCTTGTGCAGGTAGTCCTGGAGCTTGAATACTCCTGTGTCCTCACAGAGATCAGCTGGGACAAACCAGCCTCCCACTGGATAAAAATTAAGGAGGAGGCAGCTTCTGGGTTGGCTGGGAGTCGGAACCATGACTGCTAGGATGGTCCCTGGTGTGGCTTCAGCCCATGCCAAGGAGCTTCATTCTGCAGGTATCCAAGACTTGGGAGACAGCATGGGTCAGCCAGCACTTCCAGCAGCAGCAGGGACACGGCTACCCTGTTCTGGAGGTAATTTAATAACACACAGACTTGGCCAGACCTGACCACAAAACACCCTTACCTACCTTTAACTTCCTTCTAGCAGTGTAGCCCCTTGCATGCTCATTTCCCCATTTAGAGACCTAAGTACAAGCACCCTAGGGTGGGTGGACTCTCTCTCATTCCAGCTTTTGCAGGTACATTTATGGATTCCTCTTTGATCTGACCTTTGCAGCCATCCAAAGCATGAGGCCATTTTCCCGGGGTTTCTCCTTTTCCTGAGGCTGGAAAGCAAGTTGCACTTGCCAGGGAAGCACAGCCTGCCTTTGATGCTTAACAGGGAGAGTTTCACTCAGCCTTGCCTCAGTGAAAGAGCATATTCCTCCCAAATTTACAGCAGGACCTTGTAGAATGGAAACACACCCTTTAAAAAACCCCTCTCCTACCTGCTGCAGTGTCCTTGCCACAGCTCATCACCCTCCACTTTCTGCTGTTCGTTCCCCAGCCGGGTGCTGCGCTACAAGAAGCACCTCACTGAAACATGCCAAGCTCTTTTTCCAATCCCTGTCCTTACTGGCCCCAGGAAATCAGCCCTGATATCTCTGTCACGTATCAGATTTCTGGGCTTGATCATTCACGGCAAAAACACCCATATGGAAGGAACACACCCTGCCCAGCACAGCCAGGAGGCACAGGAGGCCTAATGGAGTGGCCAGGCAGGGATACAAGGAATGGTGGAGCCCACAGGGAGGTTCAGGGCAGAGCAAAAGTCTTCTTTACCCTCTCCTTCCAGCAGGCAAACACCTTGTCCTCCATCTGGGAACCAAGTGGCTGGCACATGGACACTCCTCATCAGCAAACACAACAGTCACAGATGTGGAGGGATACACCTCTCTGTGCTTGGATGAGAACACTGAAGACACATTATTCCTGCAGCCAGGGATTCCTTGATTTATTCCAGCGTTGTAGGTGATGCTGTCTCTCCCCTCCATTTTCCCCCCTTCAGTCTGTACTTGTTCACTGCAGCATTACAACTCATTCCTTTAAGCATTCCTACAATTCCAGGCCAAGGGGATGGACCCATTTTCTCTGGTCCAGCTCTGCAGAGCAAAGAGCCCCAAAGGTTCATAGGCCTCAGGAAGCACCTGCTCCTGGGATGACCACTTAGAGCTGGGATTGGGACTCCTGTACATGAGGTGTTACACAAACACTACCAAAGGTCCTGCCTTGAGCAGCTTTGCAGCTGAGAATGCTGAGAAACAGCTTTCTGTAAAGCCAGTGGAGCCATGACGTACCCATGCTCTGCAGTGCATCCAGGCTGACAATACAGGGACAGAAAATGCCTCTTCCATAGGGCTCAGCAGGGTTCAACCTGCTACCAAATCCACTGTGCAGCCCAGGGCATTGATTGACTCACTGACCAACTCCCCATGGCATGCCCTGGGCAAAGCAGCTCGAACATGTGTCCCTCCAACACAGCATCCTCTCCACCTGCTTGGGACAGCAAGGGAAACCATCTCTGAGCACTGAGAAGTCACAGGACTCTGCTGCTGGAGAGTGCTGGAGCTGGGGGTACTGCCACACCTCTGGCCAAATTAGTGAGGAATCAGTACCCCATCACGTGGCTCTCCATTTGCAACCCCCTGGGGGACAGACACCTCCCCACCTCTCCCCTGCCTGCTTTGTCCCATCTTTGCAGAGCTGGAGGGCAGCCACTTAAACAATGATGGTGTCATTTCAGCCCAGAGCTCATCCAGAAAACAAGTCTCCTTCCAGAGCTGCCTTATCTTGTGGCTTTGGTAGGCACAGGATGTGCACCCACTGGCATAGAGGGGCAGGAAGAGGACAGGAGGTGCACTCAGAGCTCCCATTTCCTTCTCTCTGTTGTGCTTTTAAAAGAAATGGTCCCTTTTTATACCTCCAGCAGTGTCCCCAGAAGTGCTCTACCTGTCCAGCCCACAGGGGAGCTGCCAGAAGACTCCAGATCCATTGCTCCAGGAGCAAGGAATGGATCTGGGGCTATCTGCTGAGCCTGCTCCCCAAGCCACACTTGCAGGGCCCTTCTTATCTGCACCACCCACTCTGGAGCGGGTAACTGAACAACAAGCAGGAATATTCAACAGCACAATGCCAACATGCGATAACGAGATTCCTACATCCTTCCTGCCGTGGCTGAAGTCGGGGGAGGAAAGAGGGGAGGAAGCTGTCACCACCTCCATCTTTCCCCAAAGCAATCCATCTCACCAGCCATCAGTCAGCAGTGTCCTCCCGGTGTCCTTGCTCCTTTTTTAGCTGCTCAGTAACCAAACAGAGCCAGGTGGTTTATTTGCAAAAATTTCTCCACCGAGACACAGGGATGCCTGTCTCCCACAGAGCACTCCCTGTTTGCTCTGCACCTCTCCCTGCTTGTTGTGTGCACCAAGGAAGCTTTGGCAGTTTAAGCCTTGTGTCCTCACACACCACGTGGCTTTTATGATTAGCCAGCTTCTGCAGACCAAATTATCCTGCCTGAGGAAAGCTTTTCAGCCGAGCATCGTGTTTCTCCCTCCAGAGCACATCCTCCAGCCTGCCATTTCACTCAAGCACACAAAAATTGTGCGCACAGTCCCAAGGAGTGCAAATAAATCTTTCATTTTCCCCTCTTCTACTCGAGTGGAGGCTGAGCCACGCACAGCACCCAGGTGCCACATTACATTTGGCTCTTGTTTTTTTGCAGCCCAAAGAATTTTCTAAGTCATCCTCTCCAGAGCCCCTCAAAGTGTCTGACATGAAGAGTGGTGTGTGTATCCAAAACACACAAGATGGACAGACACACAATCATCCAGCACTGGTTCTGTTAGCACTGCCTTTCTCCTGCAGAGCACCAAGTTCTTGACGTCCTTTTTGCCAATCCGTGCCACAAAGGAAGAAGACGCTGTCTCGAGGTCTAATGTGAGAGACTTGTTTACCCCCAAGCCAAGTTCTTTAGCCTCTTCTTTTAACAAAAGGATGGCCTGGTCCTCTAGAAAATTAAAAGAACAGGCTCCATGCAACACACAGTTTCCAGAATGGTTGTCATTGACAACCAAATTGAAGATGAGCAAGACCATCTCTCTTTTTGTTTATTGCCTTTGATTCCTCCTTTTGCACACACGTAAGGGCCAGGCAGGGGTTTTCTTTTTTCACGTTGCCTTGTTGACATCAGTGAGTGGTTTCCGTGTCAGCTTGCACATTTTACAGGCCAAAGGACTAGAAACGCTCTGAGAATCAGGTAGCCCTGAAGAAACCCAGCCAGGCCCTCCACCAATGGGCCAAACGGTGCCAGTCCGGCCCCAGAATGCTGTGCCCGGGTTAAGCAGGCTTTCTGCAACAGATGGATGTGAAGCTTAAAAAGCCCAGCCTCACATCAGGGAAGAGGAACCACATCCCAGCAAGGTGAAGACACCCAAAACACACAGGATTCCCAGCTACTGATGGGAAAATAAAGCAGCACGGAGGGTGGGACTTGTGCAAATATACCTAGGGAGGGCTGGTGGTGGAAAGGAGGAGGTGGCACTTTGTGGTCAGTCATAAAAGGAAGACATGGATCAGGTGGCCTCATGTTGACTCCAGACAGACGTCAGAACCTGCCGTATTCCAGGCTGGGCAAACACAGCCAGAGAGCCCTGCTGGTGTAAATCAGTCTTGCGTTGACGCGAGTCAACACAGCCATGCCAGGTGACATCAGAAGACTCTCTCCCAAGGCAAGAAGAAGCAGAGCAAGAGGGTCCTTTGAACGTTCTGTGCTGCATAAAAGCTGGGCTGTGGCAAGGCTGGGAACAGCTGCAAGGGAAATCCTGGAGCAGCTTCAGGAAGGATACAGGAGTTCTGGGATTTTGACACCATTCCCATCACACTGGGTGCCAAAGGTATCTTAAATTAACCCACAACATCCCTATGGGCAGTTCCAAGAGGGATCGCCAGAGACCTTGCGGCTGATTTAACACATCATGTTGAAAGCAGGGACTGGTGTACAATGAGAAGTTGATGAGCACAGCTCCTTTTCCTCTCCAGCCAGAACACCTCCCAGAACACCATGATCTACTTGCAGGAATATCCTCTGGAGCCTTGAAACAAGTCCAGCTTCATGAGCATCAGCTCAAAAATTTGGCCCAGAAAACATTGCCAAGCAAAGGCTAAAGCTCACCAAGTCAGACATGGCCTTCTCCTTCTGTGTTCAAAACACAACTTGGGACTGCGATGGTGTGGGCAGAGAGGACAGCAGTGGGACAGAACCAGACCTGAACTAAACACCTGACAAACCTGTCTCTGAAAGAAGGGAAATTCCTGATCCAGCGGTGATCAGTATCTACAGGTGATCAATAATCACTGGTGTACCATCAGCGGTAACCTGCTCGTCCGGCCTTGAAGCAGTCCATAGGGAAGAATGACAGCCCTGGTGATGGGTTAGGTATTCATGGGTCAGCAGCATCCAGGCAGCTCAGCCTTTATACAGCTTGATGATGTTAATTAACAGTGATGGCTTGACAAAGTTAGTTAACCCACCACAGACTTGTCTGGTCTCAGCTCCTGAGGGAACTGGATCCTCCTGCAGAGCCTGGAAAGACGGCACCAACATGTCCTGAAAGATCCGCCTCAAGACTCACCTCTTATGCATCTCGTAAGGACAGACTGACTCTAAACATCTGGGTATTTGCAGGAACAGATGGCCAGCTGCTCGATCTGCACACATGGCCCAAACTGGTGTTCCCACTGCCAGCAACAACAGCCAGGATATCTTAAAGATTCCAGGTAGAGAACAGAGCCAGCACAGCACAGAGGCCTGCTGCTCCAAGAGGTCGGAGGCAACAAAAGGCAGAGAGGGAAGGTAGAGGGAAACAGGAATAAGAGGAGCTGCCGAGCGAAATGGAGAAGCATACACTGAAAGTTTGCTAAGTATCCTACTTCCAAGTGAAAATCCTTCCTGCTTCTTACATTAATCAGGGCACTTAAAACTAGTCCTAACCAGCTGCTCCCACTTCCTTTGTCCAGCTCTTCTTAAATGCACAAGCAGCCCACTAAGAAACAGAGCAAATATGTGCAAAGATTCACAGACAAAAAACAGAGACCTCTGGAAAACACTCTGTAGAAGCAAGCACCCCTCTCCCAGCACCGAGGCAGCTGTGCTTTACAGTAGGACAGTTTCCAATGTTTTCTTTCTCTGTGCAGACGAGGGATTTCCTGTCCTCCATGGCAACCACTTTGCATTTACTGAAGGAGGCTGTGCCAATAATCTCCAGAGCAGAATGAAAAATTTTAAAGTGGCACTGCCTGTTAGCTCCTGGCTTTAACTCTCTGATGTTTTCCATACCCATGGTCCCAGTGCACTCTGCCACCCTCCTTAGAAGGTTTGCCAGTGGGGGTAAATCTCCAGTGCTGCACTGCCCATGCAGGGGGACTTTCTCAAGCACTGGGGGCTCAAGCCTTTCTGAAGAAGTCACCAACCACCAGCACCTCCCAGCAAGAGCTGTCTGTGCACCTTCCAAAGGACAAGGTTTTTGCTTTTTCCAACAAGGCACAGCTCCCAATTCAAAGACTCTCCCTGTCATGAAGACAGCCCTGGACTTTGATGACCCAGGTCTTCCTGTTACAGGTTGAGACGTAATCTTGCCACTCTTTCCCAGAAGGGAAGCACTCACTGGACCAGTGCTGGTCCAACAGTTCCAAAACACAGCTGAGCCAAACTAAGCCTCCCCAGCAACGTGTCCCCTCTCCATCCCCTCTGAGCTGCCTTTGCATAGGTCTGTGTGCTTCTCAGCTCCAGGGACCCAGATTCAGTGCACCGACTTGGCAAAAAGCCTTTGTTTTGTTTTGGCCCATCTCATGCCATTTTAGTGAGTTACATCAGCTTGGCCTGAGGCCTCACGAACATCAGGACCAGCCCAAGGGATGCAAGAAGAACAAAATAGGAGGGGAAGTGAGGCCATCCCCTTTCAGTGGCAGTGAGCTCATGATGAAACTACATCCATTGCTGTCTCAAATTTTACTGCACTAGAACATTTCTCATTAACCTCTTACTCTTAAAGAGGTTTTGTTTAGCAAGGCCTTCAAGGAGGAGCAGTTCAAGGAACAGCTGGAAGCTCCTGACTAAATTACACTAAACCTGAGGTATATTTTTGGGCTGAGCCACAGGTGCAATCTAAACCTGTGCTGTTTCAGAGTCAGGCTTTGTTCTTTCTACTTTTTTCTTTTAAAATCCCTTAGCAAGGGAGCAGAACGAACTTGATCCTAACTAAACCAGACTTAGTAAAGCAGGACATTGTTTTCAAAGCAGGCAATAGACTAGGATTAAACAGGAACCTTAAAGTTCTTTTTTACTCCTGTTTTATATCAGTGAGTCAGACTCTCAGGGGCATTGTCCCCACATGGAACAGGAAAGTTTTTGAGTAACGGCAAAGCAACATTAAACACAAGGAACAAAAAGGGAATGAGAATCCCTTAAGTGGGAGAGAAGACTTCTGCAGTCTTACCTAAAAGAGGTTAAGGTGCTGCAAGCAGTAAGTGCACACAATCCACTGCTCTCTAGCTTTGACTGCTGACAAGAAGCCAAAGTGCCAGCACAGGAGCTCTCACAATGCATTTCTACCTGCCCAGGACTCCAGCAGCCTCTCTTGCAGAAAGTGACCTTGCAATTCTACTGCCAAGGAAAACAGACCCACAGAAGAGAGCACTAAAAGTCACTTAAACTGACTGAAATGTTTCACTGCACTGGAGCGAAGGCAGAACAGTGACATTGGCAGTTGCCACATCTCCACAGAAGAGCAGCAAACCACAGCCAAGGGACAGCCAAATTCAAAACACCACCACTCATCTGACTGCTTCCAAGAGCAGCTGATCAAGACAGCAGGAGCCCTGGAGTGGAACTTCAGATTCAAGTTAAATTCCTGGCTCTGACAAAAACTCCCCATGGTACCACAGGCAAGACACCTTTTCTGCACACTACCTGAATTCCCGGTCCTGTAAAACAGGCACTGTTCCTGCTGCTCTGTTTAAGTTACAAAGCACTCCTAGCAGGGATTATTTTTAGCATGCAAGCATGAAAACCCAGCTGAGCTGGACTCTGATCTCAGCTGGGCCTCCTCATTGGTTTGGTAATATTAAAAGTAAACAAAAAGCAAGGCTGAGCCCACACCAGAGCTCAGGCACCGGGCAGCATTTTGATAGCAGATGAAACACAATTTTTGGTAAACAGTGAGCTGCAGGTCCAAAGCTGGAGCCAGGCAACAATCCGAGGGATTAAATGGATCACCAGTGCCTGCACTCATTCACTGCTGAGCAGTGATCTGTCAATGGACCTGCTTCAAATCCATTTCGGATATTCCACTGTCACCAAGCAATGATGCAGGTGTTTAGGAGGACAAACTGAAATCACTCTTAACTGTGCTCTCAACCATAGGAGCGAGTGCTGGGAGAGCAGGGAAGAACTGAAAACTCCATCCAAGAACAGGAACTCTGCAGAGCTCTCTGCTTCACAGCACAAACAAGCAGCTTCTCCCAATCTGTTGAAAGAGACGTCAAGTCAGAAACTTAATACCTGCTGAGAAAACCTTCCCAAGGCCATGTTTTGAGAAATTCACATTTGCTATCAGAAGTGTAGCACAAGGCAAGGCCTCAGATCAGAGCTCCCCTACAGAGTGTGCAATCCAGAAGAAACAGGATAGAATGGAAAAAAGCAGAATAAATTGGGAGCACATGAAAAGCGAAAACAAATAAAGAACACCCACCACCCCCAAACAACTAGTTATGTGAATCCCTAATTAAAACATCAGTTATCATCCCAAGATAATTTGGATGGCAGATGGATTTCTGCCCCCACTCAGGCCAGGGTGTTAGCAGAGTGTCTGGCTTGTAAAGCCACTCATAGGTGCAGAATCACTGTGGGAAGCACAGAGCCAGCAACAACCAGCATAAAGAGTCCATGCCCACAGCTCTTCCAGGCTTCATGTATCCCAAAGGCGCACAAGATGTTCTCTGTTTTGTTTGCCAGCCTCAGCATCAGTGATGTGTCTTCCTAGAATCATGACTACTTGCATACATCAGGGCAAACCAGTTCCTTCCTGAAGTACATTTGATCCTTAACCATTCCCTTTCTATGGCTACAAATCCATTTTACTGCACCACCTGGAATCACAGCCTTGTACAACAGGACACGTTTTTGAGCCTCTCTTATGGGACCAGGTTGGTTCCCATCTGCAGTTTTTCTACAGCTGGATGTTTAACAAACCATAATAAGCTTGACCAAACAGTAGATTTTCCTCTGCCCTCATTCAGATAGGGGAGAAGAACTGACAGCTGCAGTGTGTGGCTTTTCATAGCAGTCACCATCACAGTGATAAGCCAATTTTCAACTCATAAACTAGAGGAACAAGCTTGTAAAGTTAAAGTTAACCTGCTTTACAGATGGGATCGGTAAATGTACATTAGTCAATCCATGCTTGGGACATCTATGAAATTCTGCTCTCACCCACCCCAACCAGCCTTTTAAATTCAGTCTCAGCAATATTTCTAAAAAAACTTTTCATATTGATGATAACCTGCCTTATCACACTGATTTGCCCAAGATGATCTTCATTCTGCTAAGGCTTTAGTCAAGGCCCTGCTAAAAGAAAAGTCAGGTCCAGTGATATTACATGCGTTAAAGGAATATTTCTGTCCTCCCTTATGAGCAGGCTGCCTACATATACAGCTAATTTCTCTTATGTATCAACATCTCTGCAGATACCAGGTAAGAAACTGGGGGATGCAGCAGCGTTTCCAGGACTTCATTTTAACTCAGCCTGAGGGGAAACGTGGGAGCAGATAACCAGTGGCTGTTGCAGCCTGCCACCCACTGGCCTCCAGAGGCGTGAGCTGTGCTGTGGCTTATTTTCCAAGCCACCGCGTTGAAGCTGACTGCAATGCACTCTGCTGGCAGCAGCTGACACACAGCAGCTTCCTCCAGAGCAACAGAGGCATTGGCAGAGACTGCTTTACAGCTTTCTTGAAGCTATTGTAAATTAACTGTAACTACAATAACTGCAACATCAGTATAAAGCCATAATTACAGCCACTCGAAGTGTTTTACATACTTTTAATATGTTCACATTAGTACCTTGGATTAAGGTATGTCAAGAATTTAGAGTGCTAACCACACAAGAACAAGCATCTCATGGAAAGGCTCTGAAAGGATATTTGAAACAGAAAAGGGGTCTCTCAGCTTCAAACACACTGCTACTGGCAGTGCATGAAACCCACCATAGTCTGGGCCACTTCTGGAGTAGGGACATAAAGTTTTGCTTGCCATGGCAAAAACAACTGCACCCTTTCTCTGGAGAAAATAAGAAGAGCCTTTGAACCAGGTTGAACTCGTTTAGGATAAACAGTGTGCTTTTTTAGGAAAAGCCAAAGCTTTGCCAGTCCAGTTTGGGACCACTAATGGCCCCAGAACAGGTGCTAGGAGCTTATCTGACATCTGCCATAGGAAGCATCACTTGTCACCTATCAGCTACATAGAGGCCACAAATGCACAAACAACGTGCTGGTGGCAAACAACCACAAGGTGAAACTATTCCTGTCAAACAAAGGAAAAAAGCGTTCAGACATTTTTCAGCTGCTGCTTTTTCATTTTTTTCATTAAAAAATCAGATAGTTGGTGTGCTGGAAAAAGCTGCTCAGTTTTCATGGGGTACCAAGAAGAAAAAGCAGTAGGTCACAGGAAAGTAAACCCTTAGAAACTGCCACTGAGCTGCCCATTCTCAGAGCTTCTCTGGTTGAAGCTGCTTCAGGCAGTCTGCCCCAAGCACAGCCACAGAGCTACTTTGAGCATGATTAGAAGTTTAGTCACATGAAATGAAGCAAGGCTGAGACACTCATCTTACCCAAAAAGCTGCCTTTAGGAGGATCTGACTCACTGACCTGTATCCATAGGTGCCAACTGATAACAAACTGTCCAACGATGCCCTGGGGTTTATAGGCTGAGCCACCTCAGCTATGGCAGCGTGAGCCCAGCTGGTCATGCAAAGTTTCAGGAGGTTTGTATCTCACAGAAGACTGTCCAGGCCTATGCTTCCAGAAGCCCTGAAGATTTAAACAGCCTCTTGTTGCTAGTAGGAGGTGTAAAGATTACTTTACAATGCTGTATATGCAGCACATTAGAAGTAAAAGTTGCAGACAGCCACTCAAACAGCAATGTGACTTGAAGTCCACACATTTCATTTCAACACCCATTCCAAGAACAATCCTCGAGTCAAATATTTCTCTCCAGTGCTCTGAAGAGCTCCAGGTGATGAGTAATTCATGATAGTTCTGTGTCTGAAGCCTCTTTGTCACTTTACATCCCACACAAATTCTTGCCGTACAACAGCTCGTTGTGTCAGACATCTTTATTTGCTGTGTTGCCCAAGTGTACAAATAGTGAATGTAGTCCTAGAAATTCAAAATATATTGTAGTAGAAATCTGTCTGGGAAGTGGAATGCTGAGATATTCACTTTATAAAATTATTACCCTTGAGTCACTCTCACTTGCAAGTTTTAAATACATCAGGGCCATGAAGAGACAAATTATGATCCTGCAAAAAAGGAGTTCTCAGTAAACTTTTTCTGCTAGATGAAGTCAGTCAGCAGCAAATTAATTTCTTACATTTGACTCATTTTGAGTTATCGGCCAACAGGATGTTAGCTACATCCAGACAATTCATACACAATTCAGCTCCCATTTGTACCAATAAAGTCAATGTATCACTACCAACATATTTAATTATTAGTGAAACAATCTCAGTGACAATATTTATTTTAAGCTAATGAAGTCAAGCCAATAAGTTGCCCCTGGCCATTGAGTGCAATTGATGCTTTTGTCACATTTTCAGAGTAAGACTCCTCAGTTCTTGAACAAGTCAATACAGCTCTGCAGGAGAGAGACATTGTTCTGCAAAAGAAGAGAATTAGTTTCAGATGAGGATGACTGATAATTCAAATCCTGCCTTTCACAATGAAGTAGCTTCCCAAATAATGGGTCCATCACAGGATTTTGTAGCCTGTGCCAATGCTAAAGATCTCCTACTGTAAAGACAAGCATTCAAGCAGTACAGAACCAAAACCAGATCATACAGTCTGCAATCTGCCTCTTCCTGCAGGCCTGCAAGCACGACTCAGTTTGTGGTAAGGAGAGGGGCAAGAGACAACAGGAAGCTTTTAAAGAGGGCCAAACTGAGCAATGTTGTCAAGGCCTTTGAGTCACATTCCAGTTCAGCACTGAAGCAGCTGCCTGTGGTAAAGTCCAGTGCTCTCAGGGAGTGGGACATTAGACTTTCCTTCTTCAAAAGGAGCTGAGGATGCACAGTTACTGCTCTCTTCTCTACACTAAGTTAACAGACCCTTCAAGCCCACCTAGCAAAGCTTGGCAGAGGCTGCTACAAAGCCAGTGTCCCCTCCACTGACAAGCCAAGTGACAAGGACTGACAGCCTGATCACAAGCTGCAGGATGTGCTCTTGTCACAGCACTCAGGAGCACGGGAAGCAGCAGCTGCCTCTAGACACAGCAGGGGTCAAACCTCACAGATGAGGCTGCCTGATGGGAAGTCAGGTGACCCAGAAAATCCTCCCAGTTACACAATACTCACTTCTCTCAACCCATGCCTGTTAAATTCCAGAGAACACACCTTTGCATGTTTTATTTCCAGTTCTGCCATTTCAATTAAGTTTTTGCGGAATGCTGCTATTCTCTTCTGTTTGAAGCTCATCAGTTCTGTAGAGAAGGAAAAAAAAAAAAGGTAAGAGATATACAAAGTGTGACAGGTTTCAGTAATGCCCCTTATGTTTCAGGAGTTCTCTGGTGCAGTCCTAATTACAGTATTTGATCAAAAAAAGGTTCAAGAGTTAAGTCTCGCTGTTTCTAGATAGAGATGCAGTCATCACATGACACACAGCCTAAGATGGAAAAGTCTTGTAGGAAGACAGCTGGAACAAAACAGAAAAAAGCCACACAAACTCTGTGAGGACATACAACAGATACACTGAAGCCAGATACACTAAAGGAGCAGCATGTGCACCATGAAAGCAAATTTCCCGTTTTATATTTTCCAAATATATATAGATATATACTCTTCTACTAAGAACCAGTGTTTGGAACTCTGTGTAAGGCACTCAGCTGTACTGGGACAGAGCAAAAGCCTGTTTGCACAGTTCTGACTGAGGTAACTAGTTACCTTCTACTCCCTGAGTAGTTGCATTCACATGGAGGCTGAGTTCAGTCCAGAAAGCAAATAGTAGGGGCTTATAAATAAGGTTGGTGTAGTACTGACACTGCTCTGCTACAGAGAATTGTTTTTAAAATGTTTAGCTGCATTAGTTTTACAGGCATCGATACTGCCCTTGGGATGTCCAGACTATTTGTTCAGGAGCCTTCAGGAGCTGAAGGTCAGATGGAGACCTCGACTGCATTAAGCTCTCCTTTAAGCCTAAGTACAGCAAAGCCTGTGTTACCTTGTTTTGCAGATTCTGAAATCTTTTCAAACTTCTGACAGCAATCCTGTTGATGTGCCTCAGCCAGCCTGACGTCCTTGCTCTTTAGTCTGGCTTTGTCTAGAGCTTTGTTCGAGTTCTCATAGTCAACAAGAGCCCTGGTTCGTCTGTACAGAAGATCCTGAATAGACAGAAATAGCACACCAGAGCCTTAGTGGGACTACTTCCCAAATTGAGGTTACAACTACCTTAGCAGCAGGAGGTTTCACTTCTTTCAGCACCAGATTCTGCTTTTTTCAACAAGCTATTACAGCCTGCTCTTGGCAGCCTTTCACAGTGCAGCACTACGTTTTCAGGAGAGCCATTTATGCCTTAGTGAAGGAAGTCTAAGAGCTGCTATAGGCATCATTTCTTCCCTTAAAGTAGTTTATCCTGCTGTAAGGTGGATCTCTCCACTAAGAGGGAATAGCACTTTCTGAATTCTCTCAGTCTACTTCCAGCAGACATTTAATTCATTGGAGATCTGACAGTCTGACTGAAGCACTGCATTAACCTAGACAAGAGAAGTAATACAGGTCTCTGAGCCAATCCCTTTCTAATCTGGCAGCAGAATAGCTGTGATGTCTAAATAACAGTACACCCCACTGGGGGAGGCTGTAGTGGATGTTCTGGGGTACCTGACATTACAGGTGAGACTCCAGATGAAGAGGCCCAGTAGGTTATACCTAGATACCTTTTTTCAGAATAGTCATCCCCTAGAATGATTAGAAAAGAGCTGCCAGCAAGGCTTTTACAGTCACATCAATATAGCAAAGCCCTTTTGGAAGTCCAGACTCCAATAGCCCTCACGAGTTACCATGTATTTGTGCTAAGGCACTCTAAAAATCCTGAAGTCAATCCCAGCTACTAATTAGTCATCATTGATTTTATTGTCAAGTCCATGAGTACTCAGGCAGGGGACAGGAAAGAAACTGCTGCAGACTTAAATTCAGTTTGCTCTAACTTACAGAAATTTAAAGAGTGCTTCCACTTTACATGCCAAAGAAAAATTGGTCCAAGGTCTTCTGTAAGTGGCTGGGCTCCAGCTAGCTAATATATAGCTTCTATATTCTGCTGTGGTTTAAGAGTGTCAGGTTTCTTAGGCAAAACAAGGTCCACTTTCCTGTCTTCTTAAAGCACAAAGAATGCCATGAGTGAGTCATGCTGCCCATAGCAAAACTAAGCTTCAAAAAGAAAACTGTTCTCACCTTAGCAGCTTCTATATTGAGCATGTAGTATCTCAACAGCTCAGAGAGCTTTAAGTCTTCATCAGATGAAACTCGACTCTCTACCTTCTGCAAAAGGAAAAAAAAAAAAAAAATCAGATAGTTGGTGTGTAACAGAGAACAGCAACACCCAGAGTCAGAGATTCTTTTTCCCCTACTTGCCCCTGGCAAATTTTCTCTTACCCTGAGTTTCTCAAAGAGCTCTGCAACTTTCAACAAGTACCTAGTGAGAGAAAAAATTGCATAAGTAAGTTTTAGATACTTCTCAGTCTGATAAATGCCAGGATCAACTGGCAGGAGACCAGAAAGCTGAAGGCTGGAGTTTACTCCTGTATGCAGATCCAAACAAGGGCTCAAAAAACACTCATTTAGGCAAAGACCTGGACAAAAGGTTCAATGTGCTGGATTCCAGCCTACGAGAGAAGTAGAGCTGAGCAGCTCAACACCATTTAATGTAACAGTGCTGATCTTCAGAGCATAAAGGTCTTGTGGAGAATTTCCCTCCTGCTATCCAAGAGGGATGAGCTGACTTGTTTATTCAGCTATACACTCTGTTTTAACAAGGTCTTGGTAAATTCATAGCAAAGTCAAAAGGTGGAAGAAGTCACCTCAGAAAAGGTGACTGGGTTTCCCCAGCTTAAAAATCCCCTACTGTTCTGGAAGTGCAAAGGTCCAGAAGGTAGTACAGACCTAGTGTAAGCTGACCTAGTGCAGTTACATTTAACAGCACAGTAGACACACACACATAAATTCTTTCTTCAGGGGTCTCTACAGTTTGTGATCTGAAGAGAATCAAGGAGATTTCTGTTTAGGAGTTTTGATGACCAGCACAAGTAACTTCCAGGCCACAACTGGCAGGAGATCAAGTAGTTCAGAGTTATGTGCAATTGATAACATTAGGCCTGCCACAGCAGGAGTGCCAGAGGAAGGAACGCTTTAATGCCACTTGCTTGCAATTCAAGAAACTCAAACTACCTATGACTCAATCCTCTGGATTTTACAGAAGAAACTTGGTATTGTCAGACTCAGGATATTTTTATGAACAGTTAGAATTGCTTACTTTTTGATAACTGTAGGCTCTTCTAATGCCAGGCTGTTCAAACAAGCTGAAGTATAAATATAGTCATCTGCAACATCTGCAAGAACAAGACAAGGTTTTCAGGCTGAAATCAGCAAAACTGCATGATTTCGAAAGGGCTTTGAAAAGATTCACTTTTATGAGATCTTGTCATCTTATCTGCTTTTGCACATGCATCCTTGATTCTGTTGTAGTAGTTCACAAGAAAAGTCTTCTCTTGCTCAAAAAAATCTTCTACTTCCTGAAAAAGAGTATGACCTGTTAAGTCAATAACTGCAGAATACAAGCTCTTCCCTATTTTGGGAAGGGCCAAAGAAACAAGCATAGCCTGGGCCTGAGCATGAGGCCCATCAATCCCTATTGAAAAACCATTCAAGACAAGATGTGAGCCAAGGGTTTGACAAACCAAGCCACTTGGCAAGTTTCTTTCTCACTATGCAGTGAAGACGAAGTTGACACTCAAATACTGATGCAGGGTGTCTGAAGCAGCCAGTAAGTTGGGATGAGACAGACCTCAGGACTCCCAGCTGCTGGAATTTTATTTCCTAGGCCTGCTGCAACATTCTAGCTAAGGACTAAGCAGTTTACAAGTTTGTTTCTCATCCACACCAAACATGATACATATTGTAATGTTTCATGACACTGTGGATAGGACAACCAGCTTATTGGGAAGTGCTGCCATAGCAACATGGCAAAAGCTGGAGCAAGACCAGTTACAGGAGTCTTTGGTTTTTGGTCTTGTCTAGTATAAGCAGAAATCCATAAATCATGTCTGTTCAGAGCTCCAAAGTAGACAAAATCCACAAGCACATTCCCTGAAGGTATAATTCCTTCCTCTCCACCAGTATCAGGTATTAAGGCAACTCTTCTACACCCAGAAACTTTGCTTATACACTGTTAAATTATAAATTTAACAGCTTAAAGCTCCAATGTCTTATTTCTATAGAATTCAAAATTAATACAGGCTACTCTCCTCAACTGGGAGAGCAGTAACAAGGCAGGTTCATGTCAGTAACTGGGCCTCATGCACAGCGAGCCCGAAGCAGACAGGAGTAACTTCCCTGGAGCAGGAAGCAAGAAACAATCAAGATTAGGGTAAGACAAAGCAACAACCTTACCTTGACTCCAGAGAAGAGGACCTCATCAGCACTCTTTACTACACTTTTTAAAAAGCCACCAAACATCTCTTTAGTGTTTTTCCTCCGAACACTCAGCTGTAATAGAGAGGCCAAAGCAGCTTTAAAGTTATACCCCGGGGTTCAAAAAGTGACTATTTTGACACTTGCAATGTAGTAACATCCTTTATACCTAGCATATGTCAGAGCAGGTTGATTTCCAAGCCCTCCATAACACCTATATAAAAATGTAACATGTAACAAATGGCTTGGCTACAAGTAGTTCAACTATTCTGTGCCACGGATTTTTCCCATCCCCAGAAACAGCTCGGTTTCTCCTCGTGTATCTTGGATCAGCATCTATCACTCATAATTAGGTGTGACAGAAAAGATGCAGGACTGACTTTAATACACCTGCATTCCTCCATTTTAGGACCATGCAACACAGCACAGGTACACCTGAGCCATACATGTTCCCAAGATAAAGACATGCAAAGGTGGCTTCCTAACAAATTTGACAAGGATTTAAAAACACTGTGAGATTTACAACAGAGAAAGGTCTAAAGGTCAGGCTTTCATCCTTCAGTCATCTCACAGAAATATTTGCAATATCTACTTGCTGATGCTGCACATAGATCCACAGAACATTCTGACTGTGCCCAGCAAAAACAACAACACTCCTAGCAACTTGCCTCACTTGGAAAGGGAAACAAAGAAAAAAGTCTTACATCCTGGTCATACTCCAGGAAAACATGGAAATTGCGATCTTTGCTGAGCACAGGATGAGAAGCAATCCGCTGCAGGAAGATCTCATGTGATGAGACAGTCTTCTTGAAGACAGCGAGGTATTCACTGCAAGGAAACAACAGACTGAGATCCTTTCTTGTACTGCCTTCTTCAACATACAAAGAATTGCTTTAAGTTTATCCCATGAAAATATTCAACTGCAGGCTTCTGAAATAGCCAGCTCGTGATAGTGAAGCTACTTTCAATCTCTTTAGCTAGGAAGTTTTCCAGCTTGAAAGCTGGAGAAGCTGGGCAACTCCCCAGCTCCAGGATTTTCAAGACACCCTCCAAAACAGTGACACTCAAGATCATTTATCACCAAATGAGTCGCTCTCCCAGGAGGCTTCTCTAAATGAAGCTTTTGGCAGTAGACTCATTTTACTTACGCTTCCAGCTCTTGCTTCATTTTGGCAAACTCTTCTTTTGTCATAGACACTTCTCCTTCCCCCAGCTTCTGCATCTTCTCTCTGGGACCATCAAAGTCAGGCTTTGAAGGTGCTGGAGGTATCTAGGCAAGGAATTGGTTAGTCACGGATATTTGCAAATAAAGTCTTCCAAGACTACTTCGAGCCTTCTCTGGAAGGAGGCTCTTTTGCCTGGTCAGGGAAAGTGTGGTAAAGAGTGCATGACCCAGGAATTCTAGAGGCACGTTGACATCTACATCCCTGGTTTGTGTTGTCCCCGCCCCAGAAGGGAAACCAACCTGGAGAAACAGCTTCTGTAATCCACCCCATAGCCAGCCATCTCCTAAGGAATCATGATAGGAAGGAAAGACCATGTTTAATAGATTATTTCAGTGTGCCATCTTCAGGCAGATATTAACACCACCACAGAGCCAAGGACTCTCACAGCATCTTTTGCTGCTCCAAGCTACATGGAAAGTTAGCACAAATGCCATACCACTCAAGTTGTTTAGGAATTAAGGCAACAGGAAGCACAGTGAACACCCAAGTCACAAAACACCAGTTACAGGGGTAAAACATACTCCATGCCCTTATTAGTAGGCACTTTAGAGTGCTACAGTTTTTTAGTTCGAATCACATTCCTTCGGAAGTACTTACAATGAGACCTGCATACTCTTCAGTTTCAGTGAGTGTATCATGTAACCACACAAAGTCTTCATGCTGCCTTGTAACTGAAAACTCAGGGCTTTGAAAAGCTGGCAGTGTAGTCTGGAAGAGAATATATAGAAGCCCTACTGTTTTGTAAATCAGTGCTTTTAGAAACAGTTCTGTCCGTTTCCAAAGGAAGCTATTCTGCTTAGTAAGAGCCTTGCCCACTCCCTTTTAGCTGAGCTGGCACTTATTCAACAGTACCACTAAGGAGACTGTTAGAAAAAAAAGTACTGTTGTAGAACAGCATTAATGCAGTTTGTTTTGTGACATTTCACAGTAGCTTATTTCCTACCCCCCAGCCCTCTGGTGTCTAGCTAGGATTCCCTAGCAAAGCCAGCCTAACCATCAGCTACTTGTCTCTGTTTAGAAAGTTCAAGTCCTAGGAAATCTGAAGTTTCTGCATATATATACACATCCTCAGGCCACCTTTAAGTGGAAAATCTGCATCTAATTAGATTTTCTTCATTGCCAAGCCCATCTTTGCAGGTATGTGTACTGCAAATACATCTGTTACTTGCACAGCCTCTTTTTGCCCGTGACCTTACCTTAGTGTGCACAGTGAACTTCACTCTGTCCTTTTCACTCAGGGCATCGGGGATATCAATTTGGAGAGAAGGATCAACATTCAGGTCTACAGATACAGACCTCAGCTGCAAGAGAATTCACAGAATAATCCTTGATCAAGCATCAAGTAGGTTTAGTGAAGCTGATTGATCATCAGCCGTGAACAAGAACCACACTGCACTACACCTCTGCCATCAAGTACAACCCATATGACCAGAATTGCTTTCCCAGTGCTTCAAAGAGCCTTAAACTGAGCCAGCATCTTCCTTTGGGGGCTTATTTCTTCATTCATTCCAAGAGCCTAGACCCAGAACATCATTTCAAGCATACTTAAACTTTTAAAGAGCAGTGGAATAGCTTTCTCAGTTGAAGATCCTCTAGCTTGCACATGAAGACTGTCTTCTGAGAGGCCCTCCCTTGAGTGCTGCAGCCTAACAAATCATTGCTCTTTTCTGCATGACGGAGAAACCACCAGAGATCAAGGTCACAACACAGGAAGTTTGCTGAAGAGCGACTGTATGAGCCAGGAGGAATGCTGAGGTTATCCTTTGGAGATAATTCTGAAGGCCTTCTCAGAAAAGCAGGCTATAGAACTGCACCAGGACTGCTATCTCACCACTCTGCAGCACAGACTACACCAGCCAGGAGCCTGCTCCTACTAACTGCTGTGTACACTAAGTTTCAGCACCCAAGCCCACAAGCAAATGGTGCCAGGAGCTGAGCAATCCTATCATATCACAGATGGCTAAATGCTGCCTCAAGCCTCTGTAAAGCTGCCTAAGAACTGTTGATAGGCTGCCTGTTATAAGGTGAGGCTTTGCCTTCAAAAGGCTCTGGAAGCTCCCTCCCCCTAGGCTGGCCATCTGCAGCCCACATCTGGTATGTGACAAGTCTCTCTGGCTGCCTGCAGAGGACACAGCTGCCAGGCCAGGGAGCATTTGCCCCTGCCACTGCTCTCCCCTGTGATCAGACTGCCGTGCATAAGTGAGGGATACCCCAGCCACCACACCCTCCAGCCATGCTAAAAACACTTCTGTCTGCTGTGTCCTCACTGTTAGCTAAAATTAAAAGGAGATAAGTAATAGATAAAACTTTAAGACTTATGACTATGGAATGACCTTGCATGCAGCACATTAAACTTCCCAGAAGATGGGAAGGACAGAAGACTTTTAGCCCATCCTGGGCATTGCCTTGGCAGCAAGCACACTTGCAGAGCATGCCCTAGAACACAGTTCCTAGCAGTCCCAGGCACTGTTCACATCCAAAAGGACATGGTGGGACTCCAAACTCTACAGGGATTCCAACAGTAATCACTTCCCTCCAGTCACCACTTAGGACAGACTATTATGTTCCCATACAGGCCAGCAATTCTGGTCCTTGCTAGGAAGGCACAGGCCAAACAGAGGTGCACGGTTCAGAGGTCACTGACACAGGTTTAGGCAGAAGCTGCCCCACTCAGGCACTGCAGGAAGGACAGGTAGAGGGGCACCAGTCAGCCATCAGCTTCACTGAGAGCACAGCTCACAGTCTGTGGCCAAATGAAAGGCAAGTTGGTTGGTGTTTCCCATTTCCCAGCCAGATAACACCACCAGCCAAAGCAGCAAGATGCAGACCCCAGTGTTTTACATCCTGCTTACTTCTATTTGCTGTCCAAACAGGATCAGCAGTGCTAACAATATGAACTGCTGAGTCTGGAAAGTATGATAAGCCAAAGGAAACCGTTTCCTCTCAGCTAAACTAAGGAAAGGATTACACAAACCAGACAGTCCTGAATTTGTGAGCCTTCTTACTAAGCTTTGTGGAGAAAGTAACCCATGATTAGATGCTGTCTGCACACCCCTCCATGCCTAGTAGCTGCCAACACAAGAGACAGACAAGCATGACCATAAGGTGGTCCTGCTTGGTCAGGTTAAAGCAGTTAACATGTCACAAGCCTGTGTCTCCTGGCACCCTGCACAAACTGCAAGTAGGACCTGGAGTTATATGAAACCAAGGATTGTAAGACCCCTGGTCTGCTCTAGTCCTGTGAAGGTCACTGTAGGCTCCTAACTCCAGGCCAGAGACCTTTAGGATTGCACAATCATGGCTCAGACTACAAAGGGAACATTCACGCTGTCTGACTTCAGGGGGAGTGCTTTGTTTCCCGACAAAAAGTGCTGGAGTAGCATTTGTCCCCTGAATGGGAAGCAGGAAGGCCCACTCCTGTCAGCACAGCTCTGTAAAGCCCTAACTCAGTGAGAACCCACGGCAGATGTCCCACACCAACCCCTGACCCACACAAGCACCTGCTCTGCAGCAGCAACGGCTCCGCACGCAGGACCTTTCGTGCCACCATCTCTGCAATGCCCATCCTACAAGCAGGACTGGGGACCAACGTGCTTATGGTCACACGAAGGCTGTGCAGAGCAAAGGAATTAAACTTCCATCTCCAGACTCCAGGCTTGTTCTTTTACCACAGCAAGCATCCAACCCAAGGCTTTCCCAGGTCACCACTCCGCCTGAACTCTCTGGCAGCTCCTTCATATCCACAGGCATTTCTCTGCTAGGACGTCACTGCTTCCTCCCTGGACTCCAGGGAGTGGGGCAAGAGAACTGAAGTTTCCCCATCCAGTTATCAGAAACCAGTCTGTCACTCCATACCCTCAAGGGATATAATCCAAGCTCAGCAGCTGGGAAGGGCTTATTCCTCACTTGTAACAGATGCCCAAATAGGTACAGAGGACACACAGAGGGGAAACAGCTGGGCTGGGCTGGGCTGCAAACTGAAACACTCAGCCACAGCCAGCACAGTACTCTCACTTTAAACTCTCATTTCTCTTTCCCAGAAGCAGCTTCTGGTTCGCAATGGCTACAGAAACTGTTACAGATTCTCTGACACCTCCCACTTCTAGACTCAGGACTCCTCAGTGACTTTCTTCAGGATTCCTGGGGTTTCTTGAGGATTCAAGCAAAACTACTCCCTGGTCAGTACAGACACTGTCCACCTGTCCAACTTGGAAACCAGAACAAGACAAAGCAGAGCCCTTCACATTAACATAGATATCATATTGGTTAACATTTCTAGGTTTCAGGACTAGAAGACTAAAAATAGGTATTATGGTACTAATTAGGACACCATGATAAACAGCTGATCTAGAAGCCCAGGAAACAGCAGAGATCATTGCTGTACCCAATCCAGGTAGAATTTTAGAATTTTGCTTTTTTTCCATTTGTTAGAGATGCTAAGGGAAAAAAAAAAAAAGTTGGATCACTTAAGTACAAGGCAGTGATGACCATCAGCTACTCAGACTTCTGCCTGACAGACATGACATTTCTGATCAGGCCTCACCCAAGTGCACACACATCTTGACGCTTGCAGGCACCCAGTGGAAGGAAATACCCTCAACCACTGAAGTCTCTTAGTGCTGGTGAGAAGCCTGAGCTGCTGCTTTTACAGTTCCACCCTCTGCAGTTTTAGCATCAGCTCCGGATGACTCGGTGTCACTTCTGCATTCTAACAAAAGAATCTGCCAGTGCAAGCAACTGTGTACAACTTCTGACTGCTAGTGAAATATGTATTTGTTCTCAAAGACAGATTCATCCAGGGGTTTTCCACATAGCCAGGCTCTTGGAAGGAGCAAGGAGCCCTTCCACAAGGGCTCACATGTCAAACTTTCTGTTTATTGTCAGCTACCTTTTAAAAACCTTCTCCCCTTACTGATCACCTCCCTGCTGTCATTCAAGCAACAGCCCACAAACAAGACTTCAGTAGTAATTACCTCTGCCACTACCTAGAATCCATTACTTTTTACAGAGCAGGCTTTCTAATTAAAGCTGTTTAGGTGCTCTCCAGAGAGCACTAAAAGATCATGATGTTTTCTGGCAGTTTATACAGAGCCCTCAGCTCCAGAGGGCCTTGTTTCAACCCCCAGGAGTTAACCAACAGAGGATCTGGCCAGCAGATAGCAGCAGCATTAGCTGCTGGAACTACATTTTAGTCATATTCAGCACAAGCAGCTTAAGTTTCTTTTTAATCAGGATGCTAAAAGGACATCTGAACGTGCACTGCAGGCATGCAGCACTACAGAGCCAACAGAGTACATGTGAAGCTTGGATTCTGCAGCCTTTGTGGCAGGTTTGCTGTTACCACTCTGACACTGAGCTGAACAGTCCTGAAGTGGGCTGGTTACACACAACCAGGAGAACTGAACCACTGCTTACTCATGCTACAGAAAATGCTTCCCCAAATTTGTGACTTTGGACTGAAGAATTCCAGTGATGCAAAAGTTTAATTATTTTGCTCAAAACACCGATAAAGGGGGAATAACAGCTCAGTGTGGTCACACTGAAATGGCATTCCTCGGCAAGTGCAGTGCTTGCCAAGGAAGCAGAAGGCCCAGAGCACCTGTTGCCTCTGGCTGTGCAATAAACTGGTCCTCTCCTGCCAGAGGGATCTCTGCATCACTCTCTGCAGAAACCGGCAGGTCACACGCCTCCTGACAGAGGGAAGGACACTATAAACATTCAAGGATGCCACATTCCAAGCAAAAGCCTTGCTGGCTCACTCTGTTCCACCAGCAGCACACAGGACACCTCCACCCAAGCCACGGCTTCCTCAGTTCGAGGGGTCAAGCAGCAGCTTTGGCCATGCAGGGCAAGCCCCCTGTGCGCCTGCAGAGCACAGCCTGGGGCTGAGCACTCCTGGCCCAGCTCAAATTGAAATTGTGCAACAGCAGCAAACCCCCAGGCCACAGTCAGCATCCCCAAGAATGCTTTGCTGACCTCCTACAGCGAGGCCAGAGCTAGTGGCAAGGAGTCTCAGGAATACAGCAGCCTCACCACGCTGGCTTCGCCTTCCATTAGCCCAAACTGCCGGGCCAGCTTCGCGGAGGCTGCACGTCCTTGAGAGTGCATTATCCCTGTCCAGGAGCTGTCACCTTGCTAGCAGCTCACCTCCCCACTTGATTTCAGGCCCAGCAGCATGCAGAAGCAGGTTTTCTGCTAAGCACAGGCAAGATCCAGTATGGCTTCATTCCTTCCAGAACATGCAGCAGAATTTGTCCAGCAGAGAATCACCATTTGTGGGTGATAGCAGCAAGTCCCAGGCCATGACACAACATCTCCTCTTCCACTGATTGCTTTGAGAAAGAGGGGCTACAATACACACACTCAGATTCTGATCTAGAACACTTTAACTGCAGACTGAAGCCTTAAAATACAACAAAGTCACTGATATTAAGAAATACCAAGGTATTAGCTTGGAAGCCCCACTACTCGCTTCAAATTCTGAAGTGCCTTTTCCTCCCCCACGACAGATTAAACCTTATTTTCCACTGCACTTCCAATCACCCTTATCCTACCCTCCCTTCCTCTTCCTACATATCCTGATCCTCTCCTGCTTTACCACCTCAGGGTCAGTTTTTAGTTTATACTTAACAGTGGCTCCAATTTAAGTTAATGCCTAATGAAGTTTCCTTTACAGGCATGGGTTTTATCTGCTGGTCACACACCAGTTCCATGTTGCTGCTTCTTTGCCTAAACAGGAACAGACAAGATAGGAACATTTCAATCCTCCCCCACGCTGCTGGAATCCCAAGACAGCCCTACAACCTAGAACAAGCTAATCTTTGTCCCTTGAGCATCAGAGTTTAAAGCTACTCCAGCCCCCACCACAAGAACATTTTCCCCTCCCCTCAATATTCCTGTCTGAGTTAGAAAAGCACATAAACACTCAGAAGTTACCAATTGCTGCAAGAGAGTTGATATTTGACCTTCCCCTCCACCCCTCACCTGCAGATCCTGCAGGCCTGCAAAGACTCACACTCACAGGATTCTCCAAGGGCAGACACTTTAATACAAAGAGTTTCACATGCAGCAGAAAAGACTTAAAGCACTGGCCAGCTCACAGCTCAAAGCAAGCTACTAGAAAATGCTGCTTCTACAAAGTTCGGCCTGTCCTACTGACTCAGGGTTGTTTCAAAACAAGATTCATATGGAAGAGAAGCAGAGAAAAGGAAATTATCCAGAAGAAATTAATAAAGGCTGGTGTATTTCTTGCCTCAGCTACAAGCTCCAAAAAGCTGGAGAAAACACAGACTGAAGAGACTTTCAGCACACCTAACAGCTTAAAACAAAGTCATCTTCCTGCCAGTGAAGCTTAGTCACAATGCAAAACCACATGCAGATGTGACAATATGAAAGGCAAATAGGCAACTTTCTGACTCTTACAGGGCTGCCTCGCCTTCTTTTCAAGGTGTGTTGAAGGTAGTTATTAAACCAGGGAGTTTAGGTAGGTTAACCCAGGCAGTTTGTCCAGTAGAAGAGATAATTCCAATCACTGTCTACACTACATAAACATTAATTTACAAAGTTCCTGTTTTAGCATTTAACTTGCATTTCCTCTGAGAAGTTGAGAGTCTTCACATTAGGAAACACCCTGTGCTGCTTTAAAGGGAAGGCATGAAGCTCCTTGGCACTTACAGCTTCAACACTTCTCCGGAGAAAGGAAAACCAAACGAGCTGCTGATGTGACAACTAAGGGAAAAGGGGCACCGCAGGTGAAGTGACAGCTGACAGCCTAATTAAGGCAGAGCACACAGCCAGGAAGGCCGGTCACAGACACGCAGGGCAGCTGACCCACCGAGGAAGAGCAAGCTTAACCCCCCGCAGCACAATCGCCTACAGCGCTCCGCCGGCAGTGCCCAGGGACAGGTCCTGGCGAGCAGGTCCCGCTCCTGCATCACCTGCCAGGCCCAGTTCCCGCAGCTCCAGGGCCCCGGTTATCACCCTGCTCCTGCCTCGGCACAGGAGTCGCAGCCCGCACCGGCTCACGGCAGCTGCACAGCCCTTCCCTCCTTCCTCCTCGTCCTTCCCACTCCGGCTTTAACCCTCCCCACCCCCTTCTCTTCCCCTGGGCACCCCTCCCTTCGGGCGCTGCTCCCCACGCTCAGCCTGACCCCCCGCCCTCAGGAGACCTCGGTGCGCCAAAGGCACGAGGACTAAGGCGACTAACATTTAAAAAAAAAACAAACTCTAAACGGAGCAAAAAAATAAAAACCTGTCACTGTCCCAGCGCTGCCGGGGGCAGAGGGAGCAGGGGACTCATTCTCACGCCGCGGGGCCAGCTCGGCTGCGCCCTCACCGCCCGCCCCAGCCGGACCCGGTCCGCCGCCCTCACCTTCTCCTGCGCGTCCCCACGGAGCAGAGCCATATCTCCGGGAGCAGACAACCAGCCTGCACCTTTCCCTTTCTCCTCCTCCCCGCCACCTCCTCCTCATATAACCCGGGCGGAGCCACCGCCGCCACACCCCCCCAGGGGCACTCGCCATCTTTGGTGAGGGCAGGACGCTGCTTGCCTTCATCCAAGATGGCACCACAACGCTTTATTTTTTTTGTCTTGCATTTAAAGATTCGGGTTCTTTTCCTTAGAGCCTTTCGAAGAACACCCAAAGAGCGAGAGATAGAGCGGGCGCGCCTCTCTCGCCACCGTTCGAGGCGGTCCAGCTAAGGAGAAGGGGCTGGGGGCCCGGCGGGCCGGCGGTGAGGGGAGAACTACAAGTCCCATGAAGCAGCGTGCGGCTCATGCGCAATGAGCGCGGCGGGAGGCGGTGGCGGGAAGCGCGGCTGAGGTAACGCGGGGCCGCGGGTCGTGAGGGCCCCGGGGCCGGGCGGGCCTGAGGGCGAGGGGACGCCAAGGGAAGGGGGAAGAGGGAAGGAGGCTGGTGCTGGTGCTCCCCTGGCCCACCCTGCCCCCGGGTCCGTCAGCGAACGGGCCGCATGGCCCGGCTGCCGTGGCTGGGCGTGCCCGCCTCCAGCGGGGCTTCTTGTCCAGAGTGGTTTATCCCCCTCTGCACAAGGGCGGGCTGTCCGGCACTGGGATTTTCAGGCACCTGTTGCCCATGCAGAAAGGTCTGACTGCTAGAAGGCACTTGGTGGTCACTGGTGTTGGTCTAACTCTTTCACAGATCGCAAAAAACGCTGACTTCGTGTTACAGCCCTATTCCCCAGTAATTCCATTCCCAGTGCTGATCTGGGAATGAAGCTTGAACTGGGAACTGAAGCTTGTTGAAGCTACCCTTTGGTTCAGGGTAGCTCTGTGGGCTTGTGCTTTAAACAGGGTTGTTAAATTGTCTCTCTTTGTACTCTAAACATCCCAAAAGAGGGAGGTGTATTTTTAACCTGGATAGGTTCAATAATGTAGTTTGCAAACTGCAGGGAACTCACAGTTATACCTTCATCAGTGGGTTTGTTCTCCTCAAATTAGGAACACAGGGCAACAGGTCTGTAGGTGTGTTTAGCAGTGCTCTTTTTCTGAAGTAAGCCAGTGCTTTTTTTTTTTTTTTTTTGCTGGATAGGTGGCTGTGGAGAAAAAGCCATACTGGTTATTGTGTGAAACCACGGTTGGAGGTAGGTTTTTGTGGATGTGAACTTTTCCTTAGGTAATCTTTTCTATTTCCTTCAGTTAAACCATTCCTATCCTGGAAAAAACTTCCTCAGTTATGTTAGCTGAGTTATTGTTGGAGCTACCAAGTCAACTTGCTTGGGAAAGTTAAGTCATCCTGGTTTTTTTTTTTACCTCCAGATTATTTTAATTTTTTTCTGTTTCCAGTGTGGCTCATCGTGCAGCACTTGAAGCAATTCTGCCCGTCTTCAACCACAAACACTTTCAGAGAGGAGAGGCACTTCCCTAGAGGGAAATCTCAATTAAATTCTGTTCTTTGTGTACAAGAGTAGCTGCCAACCACTCCATTTCTTTCTTGTGAGTTATCTGCACAGAAAGGCCACTGTGATTTATTGAAAAACACATGTTCCTTTATTCAGCTGGGCATGGGGGTTCCTTATTTGTTAGCAATCCTAGAACCTCTTTCTTTTTGTAAAACAGGACAGCAGCTGGCAAACTCTCCCTTTCCTGGTGGTTCAGTTCATACAGTGCACAAACATTTCCACAGGTGTTGGAAATTCCACAGGTATATTCCCCAGCACAATATAGGCTGCTAAATCAACATTCATACTATTCACTGAAGCACTGTGTTGCACTAAATTAATTCTAGAGCTCATAACATTCCATATTTCAATGGCTCCATGATTCAAAACACTGATCTGGTATAAATTTATTCCTTAGAAAGTGTTGAGGGAGCAGCTTACTACAAGTGAATTTATGCTGAATCGGAGATCCTCTTGCTTCCTGCAGCTGGCACAAAGCCAGGATAAACTTTTTCTTTTGTGCTGTGGCTTGATGTAACAAAGCCTCAGCCACTGGCCCAACATTTGCTCTGTTCTGATTAGTGCATGTCCACAGTGACCATTAATGAGCCTGTTAATAATCATCAAACAGTAGCCCGAGAAACTACAAGCTTGGACACTGTTACACTGGAATAAGAATGTATTTTTCATCTTTTATTTTAAATCCCAGCTCTAGCAGCTCTGTTTAGAGGTAAGCCCCAAGAGAGAAGAGATTAATTTTTCTGCACTGCTCTTTAGGATTTGCTGTTGAGAGGTTACTTTTGTATCAGTTGCACGCCACCAGGTTACAGCACAGTTTGTATTTGCCCAAGCCACCCAAAGAGTGTGAGAACGTAGAGCCAGTGAGGAGAAAAGCAGCTCCTGATTAACCTGGTACCACTGGATGGCTTTGTCCTTCACATATGAAGGACAATATTTACGGATCCCGAGTCCAAGGTCTCAGCCTCCTGCTGTGAGATGCCTTGTTCTAATCAGCTGCCCCATTTTTGGAAACTGTTCAGTGTGACGGATGCTCACCCCCACACTGGGGCTACTGCAGCTGTGGGATCTGTCCACACAAAATAACTCCCCATGGCTTTGTTTCCCATGGCACCCACGGCTCGAGGAGTGTGGGGAAGGAAGAGAGCAGCGTGGAAGGATTGTCAGGAACAGAGTGCTGCTGTTAGCTGGCAGTGAGCAGGGGTTCTGTCTTTGCAGTGGATGGAGGGAGCTTTGGAATGGTAAACAGATCACTTCAGTAGGAGAATAGAGCCTCAATTCTGCATGTGAAATGCTGCTATGGAAGTGTTACATTTTATCCATGTGCAAAAACCTTCCTAGAGCTTAGCCCTGCAGTTCCAGTGCAGCTCTGGAAGGAGTGCTGAGAATGGTATTGCTTGTATGCTGTTCTTGCTTTTAAATTTCCTAAATGTCTTAGGGTACAGCTATGTTTGAAACTTGGTTTAGAAAAATACTTTTATATTTTATTCTGAACTTTAAAAAAAATTTCTTTGAATCTGAAAATATTTGCAGTGCATCTGGTTTCTCTTTGGCTTTTCTAGCTTCAAATCTCACAATCATATATCCTGCTGCTGTTTCCTCCTAGGTATACAAAAGAAAAGCAAGGGTTTATAGCCCCTAAGGTACCTTGTCCCCACAATCCCCTTCAGTTGCTCATTCACTATAAACTTTAGAGTTTTAATACCTCACAGCAGTGAATTTGCTTCGATCTCCTCTGCGTCACCTTTGTTTCCCCCTCCCTCTTTTGGCAGATCTGATTTTTGTGCCTACTTCCATGGCAGTTCTGGTACTGTTGCTCTAGGGATGTCCTCTAATGCAACTTTTGCTACTTGCAACAAATCTTCAAGTGTTTCAGATTGCAGATTTGGCAGGCCCCAGCTGTTCTTTTCAGGAGCATTTCCCCTGTTCTTGCTCATTGGTTCCATTGGTTCTTTCTCTGATTTATCTGAAGAATAAAGGTGGTACGAGGTGTATGAAGACACTTTGCCCATAGCAATTCTTTGTTTGGCAAAGGGCAAGAATAGGATGGTGGCAGAGTTTCATGACTCTGGAAATCACAAGTTTCTTTTTCTACAGGAGGAAAAAATATGGTAACCCACAGACTGTTCCTGACAGAAGGAAGAAAACTCTAACTGCTCACAAACACTTCTTGTCAGGATGCAACTCCTACAGATCCTGTCCAGGAAACCAGGGAGCCTGGAAATGCTTTTTCAAATACCATTTTGCCAAAAGCAATTCCCATACACGTGTCTATCTACCTCTGCATCTGTTTATAGTAAAAAGAAAAAAGGAAACAGTTACGAACAAGTTGACCAAGAAAAATACAAGAACTTGGTCCACTCTGTTACATCTTACAAAACCAGCGCCCAAACACCAGAGACAATACTTGAGGAAGACAATTTGTTTTATGGGCCACCAGGTAAACACAGACCTCCAGTTAAAGCTGGGGCAAAAACTCCCAAGAATTGGGTTCCTTTAATAAACCCCAGCAAGAGAATTCTTCCTGTCAGCAGTGATTCAAACATCCCCATGAAAATCGGGTTACAAAGAACGAAGATGCCCAGTGTTACCCGCATCCTTCAACAAACCCTCTCTCCGCAGCAAGTCTTTTATCTGGAAAGATGGAAGCAGAAAATGATAGAGGAACTTGGAAAAGAGGGATTTGAAGAGTATACCAAAAGTAAGTCTAGCCACAGTGTGATTGCATAGTAGAAGCACTAGTCTGGATTTCTGGCAGGTGCGTTAGGCCAAGGGGTTTGGAAATCCATGAAGTTGTTTCCATTTCATAAAAGCATGTTGTTAGTGTACCTGTTACCAACGAGCCTAAGCACTGATCTTTGTTCTAGGACCACTAAAATGGATTTAGAAATTTGTGGAAAATGAGAATTAGACTGTAGACATACTTTGCTCAATCTTGTCTGACTTTCCTTTAGTTCTCCATTTGTCAGTGTCTATTTAGAAATAGATATTTTCCAGCTGATGTTCCTGAGCGTCTTTGCTGTTACAAAGCTACTTTGTAACAAGATGGAACTAGGCATTTTGAACTCATAATCCTGAGTGTTTAAAAACCAATGTGCTCTGCTGTTTATGGTGAAATTTTTCAGTAACTGTTTGGTTTTTCCAGTGTATGTATGAGTAATCAGTGAGACTAAAAAAATAAAGTAAGCATTAATATAAGGGATACCACTTTCACTATTGACAATATATTTTCTGTTTCTTTCCCTTCTCCCCACACCCTCAAACTTTCAGTACAAAACCCAGGACTGGTTTAAGAGCTGCATTGTGTAAAGTGTAGGATACAAATCTCAAGTAGTGTCTAAAATGTGAGGGAGTTTTACCTTTTTTCTTAGATCTTTTTCTCCAGGGAGAGCTCTTCCATTCAGCTTTGGAATCGATACTCCTGTCTGAAGAGAAGGCAGCTAAGGAGCAGGGCAAAGATGATGTCGTGGCTGGCTACTTGTCCAGTGTGGAACATGTCTTGGAAGACATCAGCGAGGTGAAGGCTCTGGAAAGTGGAGTTCACCACGAGACCCTGCAGTACCTGGGCCTGGTCGACTGCGTGGCCAAGTATCGGTGAGGTGCCCTTCCCTCAGACTCCTGTGGTGCCCCTGGTGCTGTGGAGGCCAGGGAGTGATTGAGTGGCTGGGGGAAGCTGCACAGAGCTCTAGGACTGGCAAAATGGAGGAACTTCCCTGGATGAACCTGACAGCAGAAGTGCTGTTTTTCCTGGTGGAGAGTTCCTTACTGGAGAAGGGACAGGTTTAAGCAATTGTCAGTCTTTTCCAGGACCTGCAGCAAGTTTTAGTAAGCTTTGGTTTTTAGGATCTAAACTGCCAGTGAAAGAGACGTAATAGTGAGCAACGTGACATCAGGGTGAAACAGGTTGAGAGTGAGAAGTCTGTGTATGCTGTCTCAGCCCTTATCTCTTACTTGTGACCAAACTTAAGTTTAAAGCACTGTCTTACCTTGTTCTCCTGTGCAGGGGCCGATTGTGTGTGATCGACTGGAAGACTTCAGAGAAACCAAAGCCATTTCTACAGAATACTTATGACAACCCATTACAGGTTGCAGCCTATATTGGAGCCATAAATCATGATGCAAATTATGACTTCCAGGTCAGTAGGGCTGCTGCATGCCGAGACAAGCGGCAACGCCTGTGTTATCTTCTTTTCTTCCTGCCTTTAGAACCTGCTGTCTGTCATGGAAGTGTTGGTAGGACTTGTAACAAAGGAGCCCAGTCCCAGATCAGGTTAAGATGGCATATCGTGAAATAATTCCACTACTCCGGCTAATCCTGCTGCCCTTGGCTGCCAGTAGCGAATTTTCAGTGGTTTTAAGGAAGTGCTCAGTGGAACCAAGGGATACTCAGATGAACTCCCAGGGACTTGGCATCTGGGCAATCCCCTATGCTCTGTCCTGTGTGGTTTTTCCCTTGTGTCAAGGGTAGGAAGGGGCAGGAGAAGAAATAAAGCAGAAGAGCCTGCAAACAAGAAAATGGTGTGGGAGGGCTTTACCTGCATCCTGTCTTGCTGTATCCCACTAGCAAATTAAGGACTAAATGTTGCACTTGTGTCTGGAAGCTGTACTGTTTCCTCAGGGAAAAGCAGTGTGTTGTGAATCACTTCATCAGAAGACAGTGGAATAATGTTTTTAGAGACTCCAAAAGCAATTCTAGCCTCCCTGCTTGGCCTGAATGATTTTTACCTCAAGACAAATATTGAAGGGGGGAAATATGAAGCAGAAGAGAGCAGGTTAATTCACGTGCTATGCAAAGGACTTTCTAGAATACTGTAGAGGTCAGTAAACACAAGCACACTCCACAGAGATGATCCTTACAGAGTGAAATAATGGGCTGGAATTCTGCTATTAGCTTCCTGCCCCCCCACTGCCAGTGGCTATGTGGGATTTGTCAGTATGAAAGATGTCAGAACATACCTAAGTAACCATTTCTATCCAGACTGAAGCTGGAGAGTGGCACCAGTCTGATTGTACGGCCCCAGGCAAAACCTCTTCAGTCTCTGGCAATTTTCCTGGCATCTGCAGGGTTTAAATATCACTCATCCTCAGAGTTCATGTCCCCTGGTTTTCACTGCAGTTACTCAGAGCTTTGGGCTCAGGGTTTTTTGGAGCATTTGAATGTTAACTCTCCAAGTGTTTTATGGTAAACTGTTGCCCCTTTTTATTCCCCATTTCTTATGTAAGATGTGTATGTTAGGAAGATGTTTTGCAGTGAGGTTTAGCTCTTAGGGTTGCATACAAATGTTGGATTTCTGCCAGCCCCCTGTTTTTGCTGCAGGTTCGCTGTGGGCTCATTGTGGTTGCCTACAAGAATGGTTCTCCGGCACATCCGCATTTCATGGATCCTGACCTGTGCTCACAGTACTGGAATAAGTGGCTCTTGCGCCTGGAGGAGTACATGGACAAAAACTGACCCAGACTAAGCACAAGCAAGTGGTCTGAGCACAGAGACAAAGGAAGAACCTTTTTTTTAAATACACCACTTTCCTATTCGTTTTTGAGTAACTTTGGCTAATTTCTTACTAGCAGGGTTCCCCTCCCTCCCCTCCCAAAAAGGTGAACAACTTTCAAATGGGGAATATCTATTTGCTTATACTGTAGGTGACCTCAGTGGTCCAGGCAGAACAAAGCTGACTTAATTAGACTCTTTTTTTATCCCACACAGTTTATACAACCTGAGGTTGATAGAAGAGTTTCTATTGTCAAGTAAAACTGATCAAATCATCTTTCTTTCTTGATTTTTGAGGGGAAAAAAAATTGCAGAACTGGGTCTTTGAAAATGAAGTAGGTGTACTAAAGCAAAATGACATCTGCAATGTATGAGCTGAGAGAAATGCAAACGACAAAGAAATCGATATAGTAGACTGGGTTTCAGTCAGTTCTTGCTCATGCCATCATCAGGCTTATTACTATTTGTGGTTTTTCTTACAGCTACAACTGGAAAACCTGTGCTGAGAGTTATAATGAAAGTCCTCATTATCTCTCATTTAGAATACTACAGCAAAGTGACCACTTAACAGAAGTGGCTCAGCAGGAGAGGAGCAGAATTGGAACCAACACTCACAGAAATTTCCAGCAAGTGTTCTGAGAGGTGGGAATGTTGGCTGCTGCTAGTGGCTCCTCCTGCAGGGAGGAAACCCTCCTGGGTTTCTTAACACCCAGCCCACAGAAAAGCACTGTGAAGTGGGCTCTGTGCCTTGGCTTGTGAGCTCTGTGCTGCCACTGCCTTGAGCTCTCCTGACTCTGCTGTGGGTCTGAGCCAACCAAGAGCTCACCCCTGTGGAATGATCCCCAGTGTCATGTGAGTAAGTGTCTGTATCAAGCAGGCCTGTGGCTGTGAAGCCAGCCCTTCTGAGAGGTGAAGAACTGCTGGTTGGGTTTTGGGGATTTTTTTTTTATGGGTTTCTGTTCAGTTGTTTTTTTTTTTCCAAATAAGTTTGTGAATAAATGTTTTGAAACAGAACTTTTACTTTTGAAGCATATAAAATCAAGTCTGTAAAGCAGAGAATAAGCCTTGACCATGTCAGGCAGTATTGCTCTGGAGAGCTTTTTTCCTCATTCTTTGTCTTCTAAGAATTGTATGTATGAGTTTTCACAATACCACAGCAGTTTACAAATAAAATTATGACCAACCCCTAAGCTTCAAGAAAATCAGCCAGAACCATAGCTGAAAAACCAGAAACTTAAACCTCTGTGCTGCTTAATCTTGTGCCTGCAGAGTCCTGAGTCGTGGAAACTTGCACAGTGAAACTGAGTTAGAGCGATACTTGCTTATTCAAACCCGGCCTAGTGATGTCATGATAACTCTGTGCTTAATTAGACTCCTGTATAGAAAGACAAACCATGGGGACTGAAAAGCTGGCTTCAGAGATGACACCGTTAGGACACAGCACATGTGCTCAGAAATTCTACCTGTTAAACAAGGATCTTCCCACAGCACAAAATTTTAGCCAGTGGCTGGTTTAATGTCACTGCAGTGTCAGTGTTCTGTGAAAGACCGTTTGTGAATACAAAGAGGGTGGGCAGAAGCAGGAGGTGATAAAAGGTGCTGAAATCCCTGGGCTGGTTGGGATTGGATAGAGGAGGCCAGTGCAGAACAGTTGGGCAATGTTTGAGTGGGATTGCTTTCTTCATCAGTGCATCACTCAGCCATTAGATGTCTCTGAACCATGTAAATGTTCAACCTCGTCCTGCCCCCTCATAAATAAAGACCGGTCTGGAGCCTGGGCAGTGCTGTTGGCTGGCACCTGTTGGATTTGTGTCCATTTGTTTAACAAAAGCCCCGTGCCTGAGGAAGGCTGCCAGCAAAGTCAGTTTGTAAACCCAAGTCCCAGCTGAGTCTGTACCTCAGAGAGCCAGGAGGAGGCAGCCAGCCTTCAGAGACAGCAGCGGTGGAAATCACTCGTGTCTGGCACTTCTGAAAGCCTGGCTGCTGCCTTGGGCGTCCCTGGCTGAGCTCCGGAGCATTTCTGGAGCAGCACAAGCTGGTTTGTCCTGTAACAGGACTGGCAGGTGGCTGCCACCAGTGTCACACGAACCTGAACACATTTTATGACCAGTTTCAACTAAGTTGCCAGATTTAAAGTGATGTGCCCAGGGCACTGCTACAGGCACTCTCTGTCCTCTGCAGAAAAGCCTGCCAGGCAACCAGGGCAGTTACTTCAGCTCTGACATCTGGCTTCCCAGAGCTTTGCTCTCCATCCAGAGTGGGTTTTCCCTTGTGCCCTTCTACCTGCTCCCTTTCTCTTTTGTTGTGAATTCTTTCTGTGCCCACCTCACTGTACCTGTGGTTCTGTCAGCGGGAACGTGCTGTGGCAGTGACGCTGGAGGGAGAGCAAAAGCAACACGTGGTGCAGGAGGGATAAAAAACCAACCCATGCACACAGATACACACACAAAAGCTATCTCTGGCTGGAGAGGAAGGGTTTCAGCCACGGCTTTGCTGTGCCAGGGGAAGGGCTGACGTTTCAGCAGAGCTGAGCACACAGATCCCATGCAGTCAGGTGAACATTAATCCCATTGCAGAGTGAGCAACCCTCCCTTTACACTGTTCAGTTATAAGACCTGGGGGTTGGTGCACAGGCTTTAGCTCTTTCTGCAAAGTCAGGGTCTTCTAATTTACCTCAGATGCTTTTCTTTCCCCAGCAACTTCCCATTTATGAAAGTGTTCTACAAACTTTCCTGCTACATAGGATAAGTTTGTTCTTAGCACAGTGGCATCACTTCGTTATCCTCGTTTCAAGGTCCCAAGCACCAACAGTTGTGTTGAATAAAGTATTAATATCCTTAGGAATGTTTTAAAGACCCCTCAAAGTTTTTCCCCACAAAAACCCAAGCAGGTGCCTGTACAAAACTGAAGCAAGTTGAAAAGATTTTTTTACAATTCTTGCAAAGTTGCTCAGAACCTCTCATTTTAGCAGCAATGACCGTGGAAGCCCTGGCTATGCCTGACTTTGTATTTTAGGTGGGAGGAGCCTTCTACACTAACAGTGGTCACAGAGGAGCAGCCAGACTGGTGCCTGCAGTTTTGCACTGACCTCCTGAAGCAGGCACAGGCTCAGTCCCCCTTTCCACTGCATTGTTGTATTAATGAACAGGCACTTGAATATAAAAGAGAAAAAAAATCCCCAAACACACACACACACACCATAACATATACACAAAATTGCATTTCATCATGACAGAAAATACTTGTTTTCAAGTCATTACAGTGCTTTCTTTGGGTTTCTGGGTTGATATTGGTGTAAAAAGGATGTAATAATCCTCAAAGTGAGCATGGCAAATCCAGGAACGTCAGAGTTAAGGTTTCACTTGTATATCAACACGATAAATGTAAGTTCATGGCCTGAAGTACCTAAGACACCACCAAAATTCTGCCGTGGAATAATGTCATTTGCTAGTAGAGAATCTTTGGGAAGAAAACGTTCTGCATCCTTTGAGAAGAGTTTTTGACTCACCTTGGATCCCACTTCCATAAATTGTTAGCAGACTGCACAGGGGGCAGAGTTAAGGGTATTTGCACATTTTAACTCACTTGCTGATGCAATGCACTCCTGTTCTTAAGGCACTTTAATTAATGTTGCATAGAACCACGTCCCAGTACCACTCTTACCCAACACTTCGCACCCAAACCTCTCATAAGTAATTTGCATGGGAGGTAACAGTTATTAACTTTACAAAATACACTGGGGAAAGGTGAACTTGTTTGTCAGGGGTGTTCAGACCTGTGGTAGAGATGAAACAGAAAACAGGTTGCCCAAATGTCAGATCAGTAAATACTCCATCCGAGAGGTGACAGCCTTTGCAAGCATTCCGTTTTTATTTGCCAGATAAAAAAAAAGTCTGATGTTTCCATCACAAATGGGAATGTTTCTGTCAAGTTGAGGTTTTACCAACATCAAGAGGGTCCCGTTAACAAAAGCATCCCATTAATTTCAGGTGTTTCTTTCAAAATTCTTCTTAAAAAAATAATATATATAGTCCTACATGTAAACTTCATTGCTGTCAAGCACTGTGAGCCCCTCTGTGTCACTCGTCCTTGCCGTCCTCTTTGGAGTTCCTCTGCAGGACGGGGCTCAGTTTGGTTTGCAGAACGGCTGCGAGTTTTTTGGAGGTTTTCTTCAGGAAGGCGCTGCCGGGGTGGACGCCGCTGACGTGCAGGTACAGGTCCTCCTGCGTGGGGCCCGTGTAGCCGCAGTCCTCGCACACGTACAGCTTGTCCCTCCTCTGCTTGTAGGCGTACTGCTGCTGCACGCCGTGGATCTTCTTCAGGTGCGACTCCAGCGAGCAGCGCTGCGTGAAGGCCTTGTTGCAAACCTCACACTTGTAAGGACGGATCCCTGCGGCGGGAAAACACAGGGGTTACCTCCTATGTAACCTGCATCCCGAGTTACGTTTCCTCGCGTCAGCTGCCGAGTACGTATCTAGCAGCCCAAGGAACTACCTCTCTAAACAAAACTTCCTACTTTCAGGCTAAGGTTTTCGGGAATGGGTTGATATATTTAGGCATAGAAAACCCAGGAATGTTTTGAGAAGATGCAGGCAGATGCTGAGGATAACAGATGCCCATGGATGGTTTGGTCCTAAGGCAGCCGTTATCAACTCCTGCAAAACTTATTTTAGACCCCTGACTATTTGAAATCCTGTGATTGGGTAAAACTATCTGTTTCGGCTTTTATAATGAATGAAAACTTCTGTCTTGGTAAGATTTTAATTTTTCTCTTTTAGTTAAATGAGACTTCAGTGAACAGCAGTGAATGTCCAGCGATCCCAAGCGCTTCAAAGGAGCGAGAGCGCTTTCATACAATACAGATTTGATGACTGAGATTACAAATTCTAGAGGAGAAGTGCAGGAAGATGAAAGAAATAACTCTGTGTTTCCAGAGGAGGGAGAAGGAACTGACTTGTGATTTGAAAGCCCAGACAACCAATATCGCAAAAATCAATTTTACTGCCCATCAACACTGATTTAACAACCACCTCCCCAGTGCTTAAATAGCTGAGGATTTAGCAACACTTGAAAGAACCTAAACCAGCTGGAATTCTACTTACTAGACTAGATCAGTAAGTTTCCAAGCAAAGACCACCCTTAAAACTGATAGAAGGATTTACCTAACCCCCGCTTTTCCCCAGGGAAAATGGAAAGTCAGGGTCTGAAAGATCAGACTTATGGTGGGCCGGGCAGAAATTGGTAAACCAGGTTGGTCTGTTCAGACAGTTGTAACTTTGTGATTGCATTAAGTTACCAGCCAGGAGCTGAATTTTCTACCAGAAATCCAAGCTACTTAGAAGTTCCAATAAGCAGCATCTCAACTGCATTTTTGTTTAGTTAAAACAGGTTATCCCAGTGCACCAGATTAAACTGTCAAGACAAAAGTTTCCTAATGCCTGTTGCTGTGAAATTGCTTCATTTCCATTAAACTGCAGTTGCAGAGAAAGCCCAAACCTTCATTAGAATTCACACACAAAAAGCAGTTTCATGCTCCTTTGAAGGCAATTTAAACCTTCACCATCCTTGGTGCCTGCCCCAGCGCTCCATAGGCAGGGGCACAAGCACAGAAAGGGTAGTGCCAGGATGGCACAGCCCGTCAGGGCTGTGGGAACCTCTTCATTGCTTAGGAATCATTTTAAATCACTTAGGAATCATTTTAAATGATTCTGACCAGAGACACTCCTGGATTTATTTTCTGACTCTCTGATGAGGGTACAGCTTGAAAAATCCCTTCTTTTGGAAGCACGGACTCCACACTCCAGCCACACCCCAATGGCAGCTCCCTGCTTGCATCCAGCAGCTCTCCTTTCCACATGAAAGCCTTGCAAACAAACCCAAACAGCCCAAAACATTGGCTCCAGGCAATGCCTTCCCATCCAAATGGGTGTCATTGGTTTTGGGGGCTTTACTACTAAGAAACAGCTCCTGCCTACCAACATCCTTGTGTCACCTCTAGCAGTTCACCAGGTTAATGGGGCCTAAACCAAAAAAAGGGGCTCTGCAGAGCAAGCCCAAATAGTCTCCAGCTCCCACTGGGTGACCACATATCTGGAAAGACAGGATGTGCCTGTGAGATGTGGTGGATGCACCTTCCGGGTGCCCAACAGTGCAAAGTCAAAGCCTGCTGAGCACAGCCAGCTTGACCCAGCGGGAAGCATTGCCCTCGGTGAGGTTGGGGTTGATGTTTATTGAAGCCATTGCTTCCACCAAGAAAAAGAAAACAAAGTCAAAGGGCAGCGTTCTCTCTCCTTCAGGCTCGGGTAAATCTTCTGGGAACAAGGAGCTGATTTGAGGCAACAGATCCAGTTCAGAGGAACACAGCCACTGCTGTTTGGGATGGACAAACAGCATAAGTGAGTGGCCACAGAGAGCACATCCCTCCAGCCTGGGGGAGGCACAGCACGAACCACACTCTGATTTCTCCAGACAGTGCCAAAATCAAGCCATGATCCCATCCTGCACAACAATCAGTTGGGAAGGCTCTCAAGAGCGAAAACCCCAGGAAACTGCTGCTCGTTGCCTCTAGAGGGCAAAGCGTTTTCATTGAGCTCCTGCCTCCGCTCATCGCTGCGCACTGATAACGTGCAGTGATTTGCTGTCCCGGCGGGTTATCCCGGGCAGGTTATCCTGTTGGGTTATCCCAGCCTTGCTGCCCCTGGCATGGCAGCACGGGGCTGTGCCTGCACGAGGTGTGGATGGCAGGTCCTGCACCCTCACTGCTTCCCACAAATTGCATTAATTCTCCTCAGAGTTTATCATTCCCAGGACTTTTCTCTGTCCACATTCACGTCTTCCCCTTTCCTCCACTGCATCCCCACTATTTTTTTGCAAATGTTAACCAGGGCTTTGTGTTATGATCTTGCCAGGTTACCCTCACCCTCTCCTTGTCCTTGTTCCATGCCACCCCTTCTCCCCGGAGCCTCCCGCGGGTCCCCGGGGAACGCGTTCTCACCAGTATGGGTCCGGACGTGCCTTTTCAGATCAAAGGTGTCGTTGAAGCCTTTTCCACAGAAGGTGCACAAGTGCCTCTTCACCTGGCTGTGGCACTTGATGTGACGGTTGAGCATCCTCTGCAGGCGAAAGCCTTTGCCACACAGCTCGCAGCTATGCAGGGCAGCATCGTTACAGGTGCCAGTGGTGAACTGAGGAGCGGGAGAGGACTGCGTGAGCATTGGGATGAACAACAGAGGACCGACAGAAAGAATAAAGCAAAACAAGCAGGGCTTATTGTGGCATTAAAAGGAATATTGGGATCTATTAGAAAGGAAAAGTGAAAGCATTTGGGAGATTATTCCTGCGGGGTGAAACCTTCACGTTTTCATTGCAGTCAAGTGCAGGACTTAACGTGCGTGGTTTGAGACTGAGGCATCTCTGGCCAGCTTGGATTCAGGGGTTAAAACAAATTCTGTGTAGTGCATTCCTTCCAGAGGCAGCAATCCTCGTCCAGCTACATCCATGAACACGAGGGCTTAGGCTATGGGTACCTTTCTGTGGGACCACGTGTGTTTGCTCCTGCACTCAGCCGATATCCTGGCTGGAGAAGGGAAGTCCTCTCTGGTGTGAGAGAGTTGTATTACGCAGTGCCTTCACTAGTCACGCCTCCAACTGCTTCGGGTCCCTCAAAAACCAGCCAGCAGTGATAAAAAGGTGGTTTTGGAGAGATAAACCCAAGGCACGTTGTGCTGACTCAGCAGAGACTGAAACAATGGCCCTAATCTCCCCCCGTTGGTGTCCCCGGCTCGTTAATTAACAGCAGAGCGACATTAGGGGGTAATCTCCTCGTTCCTGCTCCTAGCACCAAAAGCATTGTGCCAACACCATGACATAACTTGACTAAAGAAGTCACTGATGATTCAGCTCCTGGGAAGATCATTCCTCAGAGGAATGGTCTGGAAAATGTAAATACTGCGCTGCTGGTTTAATTATTCCTGGCGGAACACACGGACCCTGTTAGATGCCCGGGATGGGGGAAAGCCAGCAGAGCAGACAGGACCACGGGCACAAATCCATCGGCTGAAAAAAACTCAGCTCTGCTGAAACGAGGTTTTGCTGTGACAGTCATTAATAGCCCAGGTTAAATTATACAAAGTAGGTTAAAGTCAAACAGCAGCAGGGCGGGCTCTTCACAAAGACAGGAATACGTCTGGGGTTTCTTTTTCCTGAAGAGCCAGTTATTTTTCCCGATCCTCCTCCTTTGCTTACTACTGAAGCAACGCTACTCGAAATTGTAAAGGAAGATTAAAGAAAACGGCAGCTGTGAAACTATGAGCCATGAAACTGGAGGGGGAGCCATCTGGGAAGAATCTGTTGGGCAACAGGGCTATGACTCCACCTCAAACAGCTGCATATAACCGGGGTGAAACCTAATCATGAGACTTAAGAACACGGTGACTGAGAGGCTGTCAGCCCGGCATAGACAATGATAATTTTTACAGCTCCATCCAGCAAAGCAGCAGCCACCGTTTAACAAGGTGTTAACTACCAGTGGTAAACACATCTCCTCCTGCCTAGCACTGGGGTGGCCTGGCTCCAACTCTGCTGAGGGGACCCTGGATGTTCAGAGAGAGACGCGGCGCTGTTTGGGATCTCGGTGGTGAGTTCTCAGTTACCACGAGGACGTGAGGCACCGTGAGCAATTTGCCTTCTCAGCCTTGGGAGGGAAATCACTGCTCTGCTCTGCTGGTTCTGCCCAAGGAACACCCAGACAGGCAGAGCTCCTGCCCTTGCAGCAGAGAGGCTCTTCAGCAAAGTCAGTGGACAGATGATGGCTTCATTTCACCCAAGCCTGCAGCTCGACCTCAAGGTGGCAATGGTCCTTCACAGCTATGGAGGAGAACCTTCAGCTGCTTTCTCGATAGGTCAAGGTGGGAGGGGGGCAGCGTGAAGATTCACCCCAGCCCCTCTTGGTGAAGGCTTGAGTACAACCTAGAAGGCAGCTTTTAAGGAGGCCCCACGCTAAGGAACAAGATCCACCCACGCACCATGGGGCATGACTCCTAGCTGCCAGGGCTGGTCCTTCCTGGCTGGGTTCAGAGCTCCTGCGGGACCCGAGCCAAGCAGGTCAGGGGCAGCACGTCCCAGGCAAGGATAAGAGAAGGCAAAGGGCACTGTAAGATTATGGCACATCGCTTAGGAGGCTCGTCCTGCTGCTGCCATCCTACGGGCGGCTGTTCTCGCAGGCCTCCAGCTCAGTGTGCTCGGGACAGGTGCTGCCACCACTCGCAAAGAGAGCCCAAGGAACTGCTGTCGCCTGGTGTCCCCAGGCAGCAGCCAGGCCTTGACCTTGAACTGGGGTCACCCCATCGCCAGAGAAGAGATGGTTGGGGTGCGGGCGGTTACCTTGATTTTTGACCTGACCATGGGGCGCTTGACGGCCAGGTCCAGCAGCATCCCCCCGGCCGTGCCCAGCTCGCCGGGGGCAGGTTGGGGAGTCGGGGGGTCGCTGGGCTCGGCGTCCCGGGTCCCGCTGCTGCCGCTGCTCTCCAGGCTGCAGCTGTCTTCGTAGCCCAGCAGCACGCAGCCGATCCCGCCTGCAACGGGGTGGGGATGCGATAAAGCGGGAGGACC